>CM008281.1:38197185-38631018 GCA_002319775.1 Fagopyrum tataricum | reverse complement strand
TCAATTACGAATGAGAAATTATAATATTCTTCTTGCACAACCAAGCAAAGCATCTGCTGCTCTTCTCTCTGCTGCTAAAACCGTTTGGCTGTGGACAAGTCTGGTAGTCGGAGGGGGACCTATTGCTAAAAATGAATCAACACATCTTGTCAACGGAGGTAATCACTTGAATCTCGAGGCGGCATCACAGAGTCATATTTCTGATCCTTTCCCTGTGTATCAACCACCACCGGTTTTGCCGCCTGATAGTTATCCCATGGGAAATTATATGCATAAGAATGATCTGAAGAATAAAGCTGTTGCTGGTAGTGACCCTAAGTATAAAGTGAAGAATGGGCAGAAGAACTTAAATCAGCCGGGTTTAGTGAAAAGCCAAAGTATGCCAATGGTGGGTCAAGAAAGTAAAAATGGTGAATATAATCCTCAAATAGAAGGACATGGAAGGGTTTATAAGGCTCCCCATGAATTTCCTGGTCCAAATGGTCATGCCAATTTTACTAATTGGCAAGCTCCGAATAACTTTCATGGTAATGCTGACCCATCTGCTATGAATGCACATAATTTTACTGGAAATCAAGAAAACCAATACACTTACCCTCCTAGGCCAAGGGGTTTCCCCCCTCATGCTAATTCTGCCCCTGGAAATATGATGATTCGAGGTAATCCACCTTTCCGTTCTTTACCTTCAAGACCTGATCGTCCCACATTACCACCAGTAACAATTCCCAGCGCCCCTGATATTGGTAAATTTAGCTCTTCTCCATTTCCTAATTATGCTATAAATGTTGGTCAGTCATTGAAGGAATCATCTAAGTTAAAATTGAATGAGAATTCAAACCCTGGAAGCAGAAATCAAATGCAGAAAGTTCATAACAGTAATATGAATTTTCGTCCACCCGTTGTTAATGCTTTCAACAGAAGTCGTCCTGATTCTAGTAGTGCCCGTGGAGGTGGAGGATCCCTACCACCCCCTTCGGAACATGAGCTTGAGCTCATAGGGCTTATATTACATGCTTTAGACTGCCTGAAATGTGACAAGATGTGTCCCAATGAAGCAAACTTAACTGATTGTATCTGCTTTGGAGATCTAAAGTACCGCAACACAGATGTTAAGAAGGCTTTGGATGTTGCACTTAAGAGACAAATGGTAACGAAGCATGCATTAGGCGAATTGCATATGTACAGTATTAAAGGCCAAGGGTTATGGGAGTGTGTAAATCCTTTAGGCGGGAAGCATGAAAGTTATTCCGAAGAAATATGGGAGAACATTCATAATTTTCTTATCTCTTCAGATGGGCGATCGGCTATAAGTACTTCATCATCAAAGTTAGTTGCTTTCTTAACCTTTTCTTCTACTCTTTTTTTTTATGCTTCCCAAATTTCCCTTAGTCGTCGTATATTTAATTATATCATTCTTCATTCATCTTTTACTTAGGTATGAAGGTGCATTAAAGTTGAAGCGGTTATGCTTACCAAGTCTCCCTCTAGGAGAGGTTCTGATGATCTTAAACATGCTAACTGGTCCCAAAAAATGGATTAAACACAATCAATATGGATGGCAACCTGTTACTGTTACTCTTACAGAAAATTCTACGGAGGCGGCCACTTCTTGATTTTATCAAGAAAACCTAATGACCCCAGCATTACATATAATACAACTTAAGCTGTTTAATTTTTAGACCCAGAAGATTCTGATGCTACTTGCCATGGAAGGAGCCACTAGTATGTCGTGATGCAGTGAATATTTCATCCGAACTCAGAAGCCAACTTTGATTGGAATTTCAATTTTCTTCTAATTATAAACATGTGGGAGGCAACCCTCATGTGCATACAAGGTAACTTAATGGTGTTTCAGCCTTTAAGATTTAAAGGAGTCACGGTCCAGCACTTTTTTTTGGCGACTTTTTAAGAGGTTACTTCTCAGGATGGAATTCGTATATGCATCATGAGCCTTTGCCTCTTAGATGGTTATTGAATCTTTTTGTTCCTAGGTTACTAGAATCTTTGACAAGTGACAGCTGATCACTTGATCCTTTGCTTGCTCAGAGAAGTCTGACAATTGATACTCATCCTTTTGCTTGGACTGTATGAACTCAAAGCTACTGACTGGAATCGATCATTTAGACGTGTCGACATGTGACAAAACTTACGCATTTGCTTATGTTAGCTCATCATATGAGCACTTGCTACGCGAGGACAGATGAAGGTATGTGTGGAAGCATACTTGATGGACAAGAATCGAATAAAATTTGTTCTCTGGAGCTTCAGGGAAAATTAATGAATCTGCATAAAGATAATGTCAGCCTGAAGCATGTCCTCTTACCTTTTGTCGTAATGGTATCTCTTGTACTGGTTGTGTGCTTTTACATTTGAGTCATTTTAGTTAAACTCAAGTAATTTGGTGTCATCTATTTTCTTTTATTGCAAATTTGAACTGTCTTCTGGGTTTGCACTGTCATGTGGATTGTTGTTATGTTTGAACAGTCTAATTCTGCTGAAATTTGAAATTTCATGTTGCATTTTATGCTGAATCTTGAATGAATGGTGTAGTTTTTTGCTGAAACTGCCAAGTCTTTAATGCCCTGTCTCCTTGCACTCTCTCGCAGCCTCGCTACACCAATTGAATTTTGCACATTAAAGTCGGGATACTCGGAAATGAAAAAGGTGACCCATTATCCTTTTTGCCAAACTAAACAATACTTGGAAAGCTGAGCTCAAGAACCATCTTTCTAGACGTATCCGCGAAAAACTATGCAGTTTGCTACACTCAAGATTACAACTACTCATATGGATTACAACCATCATATGAGGTGTGTGGTCGGAGACTTGGACATGATATGAAATCGGTCGAGACAATGAATTACAAGTGTATTTACCAAATATGTAGTTTTATTTCTAAAATATCCAAAAGTCCAACTACACATGTTATATATATAGTTTTATAATATAAAAGATCAATACTAAATTGATTTCTAGACACATATATGTCTTCTTCCCTAAGCAATTGTGTTCATGTTCTTTCTTCCATAAGTTCGGCTTACCTATTTAGGTTTCCGTAAGAGAAGTTTATGTATCTTTGACTGCGTAGTTTTCTTACATCAGTTTGGCTTCTAAGTTGAAACCCTAATTTAGCGATTGCTTTAGAATCGGATCTCGGCTTCTCGAGAGAGATGCATTTTGGGAACGAATGACATCTTTGAATGCTTCATATTTTTGTTCGATTTCAAATTTCTAAGAGAGATTTACGTGTCCTGATTTTTGTTCTACGTCTTTGAGTTTCGGCTTCGTATATTTATGTTCGATTTTGCTTCACACTTCAACCATCACTTCTGAATCTGATTTATGTTCAAATTACTTTGTGATTTTTGTTTGGGTATCTTCAATTGTTTCATGTTTTATTTTCGTTTTCGAATCCTGAAAGGATGAAGTGTTGTTGAATCGGTTTGTTTATGATTCTCCTTTTTCTTTGTGATTATGTTTGTGTGTTTGAACTTCAAATTGTCCAATTACAACATTCGCTTCGATCTGTTTGTGTTTGAATATCGTTTGTTTCATGACCGTTGAGTTGCTTTTTGTTTTCTTTCTTCAATATTACAACTACGAATGATATATGCACAAATGTGTATCCATTAGTTGACTAACCATGACTGTACAAGTAATATGCGTAGTTTGGTTAGCAAGAAACTACGACTACACGTGTTATGTATGTAGTTTTTCGACTCCATTCAGCTTCAATTTTAACTATAACTACACACTCACTATGCCAAATAAACTCGTTTTCATGCCATAACCCGTAGCTGTCTTACTTATTTTTATCAATTAGTATGACATGAAGAAGGTGAGGTCATTATCCAAATCATTTTGAACAGGGCAGTGCCGTCCAATGAAGTTTAGAGGCCCTGTGCTAAATATAAGATCGTCATAATAAGAATACGTATATAAATTCATTTGATTAGGATATAAGCTAACAAATTTTATTATCAATCGTTCACAAACCATATTTTTAGTTAAACAGTTACGGTACATAAAACTACTAAAAGTTATAAATAAAAAAAACTTAATAAGCAATTTATTGGTTAAAATAATAACTAAGTATATAAAGAAATATTTTGGTTGATTAGAAACTAATATTTTTATTTAAAATTATTTTAAAAAAAAAACTTATCGTATAAATTTATATTATTTTTAACATAAATTGAAAAAAAAATCACATAAAAAAAAACAAGCGATTAAACAAAAAAATAGTGTATTAACCCAAAGATGCCAAAATAAAAGTGGAAATTGAAAAAATAAATCTAAATAATAATATAAAAAAATAGTAACATTTAACATGCAAAATAGAAACAGGAGAACTATACATATGCAAAATGAAAAATCAAAAGAAAAAAGTAATGAGTTCTTGGGTACAAATAGCATGAAGAAAAAAAAAAAAAAAAATAGTGAACGTGCAGCTCATTGGAGGAAAAAATTTCTAAAACATGAAGGGAGTAAGGTTCAAACTTCACCCTCTATGCACATTGTAAAAAACGGTCATTTAACTCTACCAATATGTCATATCAACAACTATGATAATAAATTAACTTACATAATAAATATGGGGCCCCTCAAATCTGGGGGCCCTGTGCCGGAATGCCGAATGACACACCCCAATGAACGGGCTTGGATAGGGGTGTTCCACTTATTCATACCGGACATTTAGGGCCTAGACCGGAAGACCGAAATTTTTTAAAAATATGGATGTGAGACCAAAATTTTGATCTGATCCGTATTTTTATCTTATGATTTTTTATGGTTTTTATTATTTTTAATCCGACCCAAATCACCGGTTCGGGACCAAAAATTACCTTACAACGGATCCAGGTGTAGGAATGGACCGTAAAAGACCGATCCGACCCTTATTCACATTACGGTGCGGTTAAAAGATGCACAACCCTACAACAGTCGACACCAAAGAACCCCTACATTAACTAGGACATAAAATGTCTTGCGTTAGAGCAAAAGAGGTTGCAAGCGATTCCGACCAAATAGGAGGGATATATAGAAAGGAAAGGTTAGAAGAATATAGTAACTAGTAAGAATCTTTAGTTGAAGTCAAAGAAAGTAAGATTGGTTTAATAGAATGTGATTGTTTTATGTCTAGTTTTTTTTTTCTTTTTTTTTTTTGATAATGAAATGCGGTTAAATTGACCTACCTCTTAGAGGTAGTCCAGCCTAAAGCATCCTTGCGAATAAGAATACAAAGTTTGAGATCTATTGGACGTTTTATGTCTAGTTTTTTCTTTTGAAAGTAAAAAGATTTCTATTAATTAATTTGGCATTTCTATTGATCTATTGGACGCTTTACTAATAGATAGCTTGTGATTATTTTAAAATATAAAGATAATTAAAAATAATATGATAATATTTTGTACTGAATGATTGAAACTCATAAAAAAAAAACCCAAAATTTATAAAGTAATAACAATAATACATTTTTTTGTTATACTTGATATTCTCATTTAGATCATTTTCAAATATAAGATAATGATATTCCTTTGATATCAACTTATTTAACATCTTTTAACTTATAAATAATCTTTATTATTTTTATGTATAAATTAATAGTTTAGACTTTTTAAAGTTATTTTTTAAAATCTATGCTTGATGGTTATTATTATTTTTATTTACTCTCTTTATTTTTCAAGTAATTAAGTAATATAATTTTTCTACATATAAATTAAATAAATTAAATATTACTTGTGGCCTTGTGGGTTGGACACTCGGAGCCTGGAGGCCCAAAACAATTTCACGAAATTCTCCCGAATAGAATGAATAAAACCCCCGACGCCGGCGAGCGATAAACCCCCTTCGTCGTTGATCATCACCTTCTCTGTTACTCCAAAGTACTACCAGATTGGTTTTCAATTTTAACTTCAAATAAGTAAAAGGAAAGAATTATAGTGAAGGAGAAATGAGGAATGGTGGATTATTGTGTGGCAATCTTCTGGCAAAATGGGGATCTTCACTTTTAAAAGCACCCCCTGCTACAAGTCGGGATCGTCTTCTTCGTCCATTACCTTGTTTGATGCCTGCTTCCTGTTTCTCTTATTACTCTACAGGTTTTGCTTCCTCCGTCTCCAATTACTTTTTTTTGATTGTTTTTGAGATGTATTATTGCTGAAATTGGAACTGAAATGGAAATCTTCGGTTGCTAATGTCATTTATAGAGTAAAAAATTAGGGTTCTTTTTTGCTTTTCTACTTGAACAGCAATGAAATACGTTTCAAGTGTAACTTTGATTGCGATTAGCTGTTGAATATGCTATTCTTCTGTTTTAGCCGAACAAAATTTTCATCCAAGAAGGAAAATAAGTGTAGTTTTTTAGACTGCTCAACAAATGCGATTCTAGCTGAAAACTGGAGCTATTTTGAGCCTGTACTAAATGATCCTCATCTGCTTTCTGCATCAATAGTTAAATTATCATCATTCAAGAGTATTACTAGTGTTTATGTACTCTTCTGTTGTCATGACAGAAACTGAACCTCAATTGTCAACCGAAATTATCAAGATTATGGATCAGAGATTATCACTAATCGAGCATAGGAGTGCTTTTCTTGAGCGGGCCATCAACAAGGTACTCTTTTTCCTACTTGTCATTTGTCATTGGAAAAGATGACCTGCATTTGTTGCTGACTTGCTGTTGATTGTATTTCAGTCTTGTAGTTTCTAAGTTAATGTCCTTACTTCTGAATTGTTTGATAGAGTTTATTTTGGTCTCCGTATGTTACTTTGTTTCATGGTTTTGCAAAGTTTAGAGGATATGGAACTTGGTAACTGTATCAAAGGTGTGAATCTGTAATGATTAAATTGAAGCTCTGAGAATTTGATAGTTATTAGCAATGTCACGATTTGTCATAAAGGGGCTCAATTATTTCGTCTCTTTCTTCTTTTCCACATTTTGTTCGATTATTGACTGTTGAGCCCTTTGATGGATTTGCATCTTACTCACTGGTTTTTCCTTGTCGTGAATTAAGACAGCCCGACGCCTCACCAACCGAGTATGCAAGGGCTAATAAGGAGTTGAGGAAACTTAGAAGTTCCATGGATCTTATAACTGATTTGAGGTATAAACAAAAGGTATCTGTGTGTTTCTCTTCTCTCTCTCTCTACTCAAGTCTTAAATCAACCTGGACATTGATCCCCCTGAAGAATTAAGATTAGGTTATTGATTCTTGGGTAGTTAAAAAATAGTCGTTTCATATAGAAAAAGAAGAATTATCTGTACTTGTACATGATTAACTAGGTTAATAAGATTCTTGTCACACTTCCATTCAGTTTTGTATCAGCGTCTCGGATATTGTTCTCCTGAATTTGACCATGTGCCTTTCTTCTTCCTTTTTCTTTTCTGTGATATATGCCACACTTACATTGTTCATGTAGTGCATAATCTTGGGAATCCCAAGCGAGCATGTAGTTATCTTGTTTGTACAATAGAATTGAACGCTTTTGTTATTTTTAACCCGGCTTATTTTTTGTGTAGGAAATAGATAGTCTGAAAATTTTAATGAGTGAATGTACTGAAGATGGAGACATGCTAAGTTTAGCATCTGAGGAACTGGGACAGGCTTTAGAGCAAGAGAAGACCCTGCAAAGATCACTATTAAAATCATTGCTTCCAAAGGATGATGCTGATGAAAGAGGCTGTATTCTGGAAGTAAGAGCAGGTAATTAGGCCTTAAGATTTCCACTTAAAACCTAGTAATTCATTCTTCTATGGTACAAATTATGAATAGCCGTGAATTAGGAGCGGGTGGAGAAGAAGCTTCTTTATTTGCGATGGAGATATTCAAAATGTAAGTAAGTTTGATTATTCTTTTGGAAGTTTGCTCTCAACAAAGTTGAAAGTATACAGCTTCTCTCCTTTTGCAACAGGTATGAGAGGTTCGCACATAAAAATGGATGGAAGTTTGAGGTGGTAGATATAGCAGAGTCTGAAGTTAAAGGATTCAGGGTATTTTGGCATTTTCAAATTTCTCGTTTAAAATTTCATCGTAGTTCTGTATCTGTGAGAAGTGAACCAAAAAAATAAAGATATTAACTTAACCTTTTTTGCCAGGAAGCTAGTGGAGCAATCTCTGGTATCGGGGTATACGGGAAGCTTAAGTTTGAGAGTGGAGTTCATCGAGTTCAGGTATTGCAACCATGACCAAAATGTTAATGGTGGTTATAGTTACTGGTCACAGAGTGCGGGATGAGATTGCAGAAAATTAATGACCTACTTTTCAATTGGCAGAGAGTTCCTGTTACAGAGAAGTCTGGCCGCATTCACACAAGTGCTGTGTCAGTTGCTATCCTCCCTCAGGCTGACGAGGTTCTGTTTCATCCCAGTTCATGCTCGTTTATTCGTATCTTTGAAATAGAAAACCAATGTTGCTATTTTAAGTGATTATTGTAAGTTTTGAGTTTGATTGCATGATGTATATGTAGGTGGATGTTCAATTAAAAAACGAGGACATGAGAGTTGATACCTACAGATCTGGGGGTTCAGGAGGTCAACATGCAAATACTACGAATAGTGCTGTGAGGATCATTCATATTCCAACTGGGATAATAGTTGCGATTCAAGATGAACGGTCCCAACATATGGTAAGTAAAGTGAAGCTGTGATGTTAAAACTATCCTGTTTTTGTTGATCAAATTTTGGTGTTCATTGTCAGAATTTCTCTGTTATCACCATCTGCCAGAAACTTTGAAATCTTTTTGTGTTTACATTGGGTCTTTGCAAAATCCATCTTTTGATTTCACTTTTTTAAAGTTTAGCACGAGCTCTCTTTCTGAATCTTAATTTATGAAGTTGATGCTTCGGCTGCATTGAAGTATGTTCATATTAAAATGAGTGTATAGAGGAAGAAAACCATTACAGCTAAGTGGAAAGCTGTTGAGGTGTAAGATTGGAATAACACCATGATGTTTTTTAATGAATGCAAGCTTTAGTTCAATTTTTTCAGTACCCAACAGGCAACAATCCGAGGTTGTGCTCAGAGTTTCAGGCTTGTCTATATATATAGACCTTGGTAATTACGAGGTTCTTGCCATTGTAGACCTAATTGCTCTATTTATTACTTTACAGAACAAAGCCAAAGCGCTCAAAATTCTGTGTGCAAAGCTGTATGAATTGGAGAGGTCGAGGCTTCACACAAATCGATCAAAACTCAGATCAGAGCAGGTAACCAAGACACAGCCTTTAGAATTTTGATTTTCAGTTGTAATCTGCAAAACTGGAGTTTTTTTATGAATAATAATTGAGCTAGCAAAAGGATATTTTATTCTCTTGTGATATTCATTCATCCATTACTGACCAAATTACGCGTATATGATTGAGCAATAGATGAACTAGTTTAGTTTCTTGCACAGAATGAATCTTACAAGGAGTTTTGCCTATTACAGATTGGTAGTGGTGATAGATCTGAACGCATCCGAACATACAACTTCCCTCAGGGGCGTGTCACAGACCACCGAGTAGGCATCACACATCATGCAATCAGCGAGATCCTGCAAGGAGAGGGCTTAGATGTCTTCATTGATGCTCTCCTCATGCAACAGGAAGTAGATGCAATTGCTTCATTCACATCCACCTAGCTTCATACCCTTTGATGTTGCATTCTTGCTTTCGCACGGGGAACAAGATTGTCTTTCTTTTTGCCTTGCATTATGGTAGGTTAAGTTATATCGATTCATGTTGTACTCATTTCACTTAGAATAAGTGACAATTTTGCACTAATCTCATGTTGTGTAACCCAATTCATGTCATATACATACACAAAATACTCTTTAACACTTCTGCTTTCTCCAAAACGTTATTCAAAATCATTTATCAGAGTTTGCATGCCAACACAATTGTTTAAAACTATAACCGTGAAGTCGTGAACCCTTTCATAATTTGATGACTTTCATTTTAAATACAAACAAATCAACGCGAGCCTTAAGCATTTGCTCCGCGCATTTTATTGCAAGAAATCGAAGTTCATAAGTGATTGGCAAATATGACAAGTTTCTTGAATCCAATGTGAGGTATAAATTATACTCAACTGGTTTAGTGTCTGCACAAGGTGCAGGTTTTTTATTAAAATAATATGTATTATGGAGCAGTTATTTAATTAATTACTAAATCTATAATTTCTAGATTTTTTTTATATAAATTATCGATATTGATTAATTGGATCATCTATTTAAAATCAAACATTTTAAAAATATAAATGTTAATGAATATTTAGATTGTCAAAAAAATCGTAACAACCTAAATATAAAAAATGACAATCTTGTAATTTGTTAGTAGTGGTAATTTTGTAATATCATAGTGACATTGTTGTAAATAAAATGAAAATTTGTTGACGTGGACGGTCTTAGAGTTGTTACATGGACAAAATGTGAACAATTTTAGTTATATATATATCCTAAGTATTAAACCTTAAATTGCATGCCATCATTAGATTTTGACGGTTTATGATCGTGGAACCAGTGTAAAACGGACACTTTCCATACAATCCTTTCCCGGTGTGATTATGAACCCACCATATCTTTAGTATACTACCCAAGAGTTCCCTAAACGCCATTGGTGGATGTCTGTGCACATCTTATGATTAGCGCAACAACTATGAATTAATTTAGGTTCCCTTGTGAAGTAATGTGTATAAAGAATATCTATATTGTAAATAAACGTGGATAAGCTTCGGTCACATTGATAGTCAATGCGGATAAGTTATTCACACGTTGAGTATCCACGTGACTTGTACTTAGCCACTGACAATCAATGTGGATAAACGATTATTAAGCTAGGTCTCAACTTTCAATCTCTCACCAATTGATAATGTCTTAAATCGTATAAATTCAATACTCGTAATTTTCATTTTAACAAGAAATCAGTTGCAATAAAAGTATAACTCAAGTCTAACCGATAGTATCTAACTACACTATATTTTTTTAAAAATATTTTTTATTCAATGAACGCATAATTTAGGAGTTCTTAATGCCTTATACATGAGTTTTTTTCCCCTATATTTAAAAATTATGATTTGCTAGACTACTTTTTTTTATAAAACTTTTATTGGCTATTATACTTTTACTTTTTGTTTTGTTTGTATTATATATGAAATTAATATATGATATTATAATTAGACAACTTTTTTTAATTTTATTTTATGATCGTTACTTAAAATAAAATTATATGATACCTTTTGAAATGCGAAATTTACGACAAATCAATGTATTTTAATTAAATAAAATTTAAAAATTAATTTCTTTTATTACTTTAAAAACAAAGATACTACGGAGTAATATTTTTTAAAATAAAAATATAATAATTTGAGAACAGACAAAATAAATTATTCTACAAATTAATCTATCGATCATACAGATAAATTAGAATATTGTACAATATCGTTATGACACTATGTATTAAATATATAAACTATAAGATGGAATATATACCTACATATACAACTACACAATATTTTTATGCATTTATAAGCTATCATATTATTTTTTGTTGATAAGGAATATTAATATTCTCTTCAACAATAATAACAAATATTTACATTAAACCTTATGTCCTTAAAAATATTTAGGAAATATAACTTGATTCAATAAAAATGCTAGTTATTCATGTAAAATTACTGGAAGAAGTTCGGACGTATCACAAAATCAACACAAAGGCATAAAATATATGAAGAATTCATTAATAATTTAAAGCGTAATCCTTACAATAGTAATTATATATTATATAGTAATACATAAAGTCATAAACAACGACGGTCCCATGGTCTAGTGGTCAGGACATCAGACTCTGAATCTGGTAACCCGAGTTCAAATCTCGGTGGGACCTTAATTTTTATTTGTTATTTTTTTTTTTTTGCACTTCCAAATCTCGGTGAGCTTCGACGAGTTACATTGTGTGATTGTGTCTCGACTTGTTCACTTTATAAATGAGCCGAATACAAATATATTTTAAAATAAGTATAAAAGTTTAGGTTCAGTTTAGGTACGACTCCTATTTTTATAAAATAGTCGAGCTTGAGCATAACAATGTTCGGCTCGTTAAGTTAAAATAACAAAATAAAGAGTGATTTATTAGCCGAGTTACGAGCTCGGAAAAAAACTTGGCTCAAGTTCATTCACTTTCTAAACAAGCCGAATACAAATATTTGTTAATGCCCGTTTAAAAAATATAGGTTTGACTTGAACTCGACTCATTTATGACCGAATCGAGTTTGAACATGGACAACATAACTATATACGAGGTAAAACTCAATTTATTCCCTAGTTTGAAGCGATATATATACACGTTGAAAAAGATATATCTATAGAGCTAAAAGGATATTATATCTCCCAACGAAATACACGGTATACTAAGCATCAAATATTTGGCAGCTGAGCTAAGAAGATTGAAAGCTCTTGTTGTGGATGCCAAAAAGGAGGGAGCTACTCTTGTCAGGAGGAAACGCATTTCTTTTTGGTCATGTGGACATGGATGAATCTGACGCAGCCACATTAAAGATTAGTAAGCACAAAGCTATGTTACAGAAGCTGCATGAGAAGTACGTTTTTGGATCATGTGGCCAAATACACTATAAGTCATCAAAACCTCCAACTTCTGATAGTGTTCTTGTCACTGTCATGTGCAGATTCTTTTCTGATCATAGCCTTGTAGGTTCCAACTAAAACTCTCTTTTACTGAAAATCTGAGAACCGTGTGAACATGAACCAATATGTCCTTGAATGAAGATTCTAGACAACTAGATACATTGCAACAATTGGGCAATGAAGGTCTCTTGGAAGATGAAGACTCCAGAAGATTTGAGCTATGCCGATGATCTAGAGAGACTATTATCTAATGATACTTAGCTTCGGAATATGGATACTTTCTTCTTTGCTATGCACATTACAATGGTTGCATTCACAGCTAAATACAAATCCCTACATTGCAATGGTTGCTATGCACATTGCAGTGGTTGCATTCACAGCTAAATACAAATTCCTACACATTGCAATGGATACTTTCTTCTTTGACGAACACAGTTTCACAAATTTTTCCATCTATTTCAAGTCTGAGGTCAAATCAGATCATCTGTTTATGATTTCTGAACTGAAGATGTAAACTTATATCTCACAATTTTATCTTGAAATTCTCAACCAATCCAATTTTCATACACAGATACATCTTTCTCATTCTAAATATATATTATAAACAACAGCTCAACAAGAATTATTTCCAAATCAAAAACATAATTATGATGATGATAATACAATAATCAACAAAAACAATCTTCGAGTGTTAAATGCTGCTTACTACCAGCACAACTACTGCGTACCTGCTTCGTCCTCAAGCTTCTTGATATAAGCCTTCAGAACCAAAACCAGATCTCTCGCCGGCGCCTGCAGAGTTCCAACCAACGCACTACTCGGACCTTTCAGCACTCCAAGCATCTTAGCATACACCTCCGCTCTCGACGGCATTGTCTCCAGCGATTTCACCTCCGATGGACCGTAGAATTTCCCCTCAAAACAAGCACCGACGAAATCATTCTCCTCTAGCTTCTGCTCTTTCTGGAAGGTCCGATAAGGCTTAATTACGCCGGGGATTTCCTCAGAATGGATAAATAGCCAGGCATTCATGCCTTTCATACAGGGCTGGAGAGCCTCCCATTGAGTTCCTTCAATCGCCTTGAAGACAAGCTTGTTTTTAGCGACAATTAGGGTTGCTTCTTCAGGTAGGGTTTTACGAAGCTCCTGGAATTGCTTGACGGTGAAGCCTTTGTAGTTGATTGCAGCGAGGAGGTAGCAGTTCTCGAGGTGAGATTTCACTGTCTCCACCGTTTCTTCCTTGCGAGTTCGGCTGATTGCGGCTCTGATTGTGGTCGTACGGCGGCAGCGAGGGGTGGTAGGGAAATGTGTGGTGTGAGAGAAGAGAGGGTACGTGGAGAGTGATAAAGACTTGGTTGGAAGAGGTTTAGACGATGAGAGGGAGAGAGTAGCTTCCATGGTTGGTTTTGCAGACGAAGCGAGAGAGAGATGGAGTACAGTAACGGAGTAACCTTATCTATCCATTCGGCTTTTCTTCAGCTCCATTTATTGTCTCTTTAGGTTTTGGGCTTTCTTTCTTCTTGTGATACAGGGCTTTTACCTCCTTCTAGTGTTATCCAGCCCAAATTCATCCTTCATCTTGAATGCTCTCCATCCATAAGCGAGTCTGCTTTTCAATATCATGAGGAATAAAAGTCAGTCATACTTTTTTTTATTTTATGATGATCCCAAACTGTGACTCCAGTATCAATTTTTCTGATAATCCGAAACTTTTTATTTTTATCGGCCATGATGTTTTAGACCTGACTACAGTTAGATGGCAACGTGTTACCGTGACCTTATCTTTCCGTTTAAAAAAAAATCGGCTTTTTACCAATTAAAAGTCAGTCATACTTTCTTTTTTTTTTCCTGAGGTATCGGGCTTCTTCCTTCCACTCTCTCTCCATATCTCACGTAAGGCAGTTCTTCCCTCCCTTCTTCCGCCTCCTGCCGCCGACCATAGCAAGAAGCAGCCACCGCTTCCTTCCTTACTTGTTGTTCTCTCGCCGCCGACCGGAGCAACGAGCCGCCGCTCGACAGTTCAGAGGCAGGGTTGGACCAGTAGAGCGAGCAGGACAAGATTCGTCTGATTTTCCAATTGGGCCGTTCACAAGATACTCCCTTGTCTCTACCGGTGACCTCGGTTCCGGCTACACAGGTTCCTATTTTTTGCAGTTTTCCTGTTTCTCTTTTCCGATTTTCCTTCAATCCCTACATCAATTCATCATTCCATAGGAATATTTCGGGAAAACTCTACTGCTTGTTGATCCCTACTGCTCGGCAAGAATGGCATCTGTTGATCACTGTTTTCTTTTTCTACTGACACTGGAATATTTTCCTTTGGGGTGACCTAGGGCTTTGTTTTGCAAATTAGTCTAAGGAAGGGGTTTCAAGTAGAGAGAAGAGATGGGAGAAAGGAAAGTGTTGAACAAGTATTACCCGCCGGACTTCGATCCGGCGAAGATTCCGAGGAGGAGGCAGCCTAAGAACCAGCAAATGAAGGTTCGCATGATGCTTCCCATGAGTGTTCGTTGCAAAACATGTGGCAATTACATTTACAAGGGAACCAAATTCAATTCCAGGAAAGAAGATGTAGTTGGCGAGGTAATTTTACATTCACTGTTATTATGTGTAGCTCTTTATTTAGAGTGCATTTTGGTTCAGAATCAGATTATTTGCTGGTTTAGTTGGTGTTATGTCTCTAATTAGATGGTTTTATCATAATAGTTGTACTCTTTCCATTTCATTTGATATATGATTTTGATTTGATCCTTCCACCCTGGATGGATTACTTGAATACTTTTCTGCCAGTTGTTTAAATATTATGTTTCATTTTATTCTATGAGTTCTATGATGCAAGGAGTTCTAACATCTATCATTTGTTTCTTATGCAGACATACTTGGGTATTCAGATATTCAGGTTCTACTTTAAATGTACGAAATGTTCAGCAGAAATTACATATAAAACAGATCCACAGAACTCTGATTATGTTGTTGAGTCGGGGGCATCAAGGAATTTTGAACCTTGGCGTGGTGAAGATGAGGTGAGGAATTTGCACAGATATTTCATATTGGTTTTGCTACTAGATTTCTATTTTCTATTGGCTGGTTATTGGATTTCTATTTTCTCTATTGGCTGGTTATTGTAAATAGCGTATCGTTTTTTCAGGCCGTGGACAAGGAGAAAAGGAAAAGAGATGATGAAGAAATGGGTGATGCAATGAAGTCTTTGGAGAACCGTACATTAGATTCAAAACGGGAGATGGATATCCTTGCTACTCTTGATGAAATGAAATCCATGAAGGTATTTTTGTTAATTTATCCACCACATGATCATGTTTGCTTATTTCTATCAAGTTATCAATAGTTATCATGAAGTAGTCTTTCTATTGTCACATAAGTTAGCTTTATGAGAGAAATGGGTTGAATGCTAACGAGGACTGCTAATTGGAAAAGTTCTATTTTCTATTTATTTACGTATGGTGCCTCTATTTTGGTAGTATAACTTCGAAAGCCAAATTTCATAAATGTTCTTCAAGAGCGTTTATAACAATCTTTTTATTTTTGATGTATGTACTTTACAATACCACAATCTAATTATTCTAGCTCGATTTTCTACATTCTGACTCCTCATCTTCTCTATAGCTTGCAATGAAATTGTATGGTCACATTTTTACCGCTAGAGCTTGCCATCTTGCCAATCTGATATTGTATCCAATAAATATTTTTTTCTACAGTACTGCAGTAATGTCCTTCTTGTACATTACTATTCTATGCTAATTCTCCCTTTTCTTTTCAGTCAAGACATGCAACAGTGAGTGTTGATGCAATGTTGGAGGCTTTACAACGCAGTGGTCAGGAACAGGTAATTCTATCTGACATAAATAAAAGACGTGAACCATTTCAGCTAGTTTCTATTGATATAATTTTGCAACTGCTCTTGGAATTGAATCTTTATATGCATACAAAATGTTTGATTTTACTGTCAATATAAATCATTTAATTAGTATTATGGAAAAAACCTGCACCATTTATAGATTATCAGATCATTATAGCATATATCCTTAAACTGTAACTTGAATAATCAGAAATTTTGCGGACAACGAGTTTCTGATATATGCTGGATATGAAGTCTAAACCTCTAAATATATACATTCAACCTTCATATTTCATTAGGCTTGTTCATATCTGTATGCTATTCAATGATTGTAACTTTCTCACTGAGAAAAAAACTGTTACAGGAGATGGGGTTGGAAGAAGAGGATGAGGCCCTTATCAAATCAGTTGTTTTCCAGGTTAGTTGTCCATCTGTCTCATACCATGCTCGTTTGTGTTGAACAGCTTTCTGATAAAATCAATTGATAGGTACTTAAATTATCCTTTGTTCACGGTGCAGGGATCTCAAAATTATGTGCGCAGGATCAATGATGAAGAACTAGATGATGAGGATGAAATTGATAAATTACCAAGTGATGATGTTGGAAAACTGAATAATGTCGCGAAGGTACTCTATCTCCCGATTCCTGCTCTTAGCTTTATTATAATATCTTATCTTTGATATTGGGCAGCCTTGGCATTTGTATACCAAATTGCCCATCTGAGTGTTTGTTTCCTTTGATAATGTTATGTTCCTTGTGCATATTATCTGATTCATTGCATGTTTACATATTTCAGAGGCAAAAAGAATCCCAAGAAGAAAGAAGTCGTGCAACAGACTCGCTGAGCAAGACAAACCCCTTTGACAAATCAAAACCTAATGGTTAGTTAAAAATTTGCACAATATGTCTCTTGTCATGTAATCTATGTTCTGTTTTTTTTTTTCCCGCTGCTTCTTATATTGTGCAAGGCTAGAGGTATTTCAATCTAAATCTAGCAAGGTCAAATTTATTAGCAGTGCGTTTAAGGAATATTAGTTGCATGTTTAGTCAAGTTCCCGCTAACACTGTTAGAATTACCTGGACGCTTGCTCCTCTTAATTAAATTGTTTCTGAATTGCTGTCAAGTTTAATGGGGGTTAAAATCAGCTGTTGTTGGCCTAACCTGCGTTCTGTATGAGTTTTGATATTACAGAACTGGTTAGAATTTCAATTGTGAGGAAGCCAGTGTTGACGAGCAACGAATTCAAGAAAGAGCATCAACAGGATAAGGATGTCGGGTGTTCCGGGCTTCAGTCATTGTGTCAATATTCTGACAGCAGCGACGAGGACAGACAGTTGTAACTTGTAAGGACTTGCATTATGGCTCAAGTTTAATCAAAGGGAGAAAACGGAACAAGTTTTTCAATCATTATTAAGTGAATTTCACTTTCTATGATAGATTTGTGTTATCATTTTATAAGATGATTAATAGATTGTTCGGAACATAGTAATATTGTTGACTTAGTAATTGAATTTTGAAATAATTACCGTTTTGAAATTTTAACCTTTTTTTTATTATTTAAATTATTTAATAGAAGTTTTTATAATTATAAACAATCAACTATAAAAACATATTTTTCAAAAGATGGTATACAATGAAAATTGATAGAAAAAAAGATATTATAGGTGGATCATTTGATGAAATATATTTTTAGAAAGAGTTAATCAGTAACCAATGTAAAATAGTTAATTGAGAAACTAATCACTAACTTTTTTAATTTTGACTCCTAACCTCTTTTTTTCTTTTTTAGATTTTTTTTACTTAATGTAAAATAGTTAATTGAGAAACTAATCACTGACTTTTTTAATTTTGACTCCTAACCTCTTTTTTTCTTTTTTAGATTTTTTTTACTGTCAAGACTCGTTGGTGGTTTAGATGTTATCAACAAGGCTTTTTAACCGTTTTTGTACCGTTAACAAAGCTTTTTAACGATTTTGTACCGTCAACAAGGCTTTTTAACGATTTTGTACCGTCGACAAGGTTTTTTTACTACAACGTTTGTACTGCTAACAAGGCTTCTTGATATATTATGGACTGTCAACAAGGTTTATTGACAACTTATAGACGGGAAACAAGCTTTCTTGACAAATATATATATATATATATATATATATATATATATATATATATATATATATATATATATATATATATATATATATATTGTTTCGGTATTCGTTCTGGAATCAGTGTATTCAATTCTAATGAAAAATGTGCCGCTCTCGATCTTATAACAATGCGCTGCTCTCGATCCATCATTAAAAACTAATTAAAAAGTATGTGCGTTGTTGGTTGTTCGTCTCTACGCGTAAAGAACAAAAGCGGAAAATGCAAGGGAACTTCAATCCCCGTTTGCACTTTGAGTGGTTGTATAATTAAAAAACTAAGTAACAAGATAAATGAGGCCACTAATAAATTACAACTTATTGTTATACTACCTATCCACATATACAATATTTACTCCTTGATTATCCAAAACTCATCCATCCAATCTTATAATTCTACCATATTTAATCTTGGCCCCCTTTTGATTGTAACTATATGGAAACGAAATAAGTGTAATAATGAACAATTTTATCACTAAATTCAATTTAATGTAAATATGATATTTTTTGTCGCTAAATTTAAATAATATAGGCAATAATAATATACATAAAAACTGACATGTGATCACCAATGCTTCTAACCTCTTTTATGTTCTTGAGCCACATCTTGACCATATTTAACAAACTAACCCCGAGCCTCTTTCTGGAATACACAAGTAACAATTTGCTTAGATCATCCCTGATGCTGCATATTCAAGCTCTGTACCATGTTTATCAATTACATTCCATTTTATTACTTGCAGAGTTGCGGGTTCCGTTTAAGCATCTTCAGGAGAAACTGATTATCATTGAGGTATTGGAGCAGATCAAATAAGTATATCTGCAAGAGCTTACAACTTTCTTCTTATTTTTTTTGCATGACATGGAATTATGAAAAATCCAAGGAATAAGGTTGTCCTTACAAGCATATCTCTTTTGTTGTAGGAAAAGTTAAAAGATTCTAAATATGAGTTAACACCCTAACGTCTAGATGTGAACAACTCAAATTTGTATCCAACATCACCACACAGCACCCACTTCTGCATGGTCATATATATTTCGAATGCATTTTTTTTTTCTATTCAATGATGCTTTCTCTGAATTACTGGAATTTGCTTCCATCAAAGTAACATTGGACTACAATTTATGGCTGAGAGAACATATCCTTCCCCAATCCAATGGGTACATATTGGGATATTGGAGGTGACTAAGGTCAACAAACTGGTTTGAGTGGCCCTTTAGTAGAAAGTGGAGAGTTGGATGGCATATGGAGGTGATAATTGCCAATGGAGATTGCTACCGTGACTCTATACAATTTTTAAATATATGCTTTAGTTGATAATTTTATGTTGATTACTTTCTTAGTACATATGCTATGAAAAAACTGTATAAAACATTAATTGGTGTAGGGTTATAAGTGTGTATTGTGCGTGCGTGCGTGTGTAGAAGAGAACTTACATACACGCGTACACACGTATATACATTGAAACTGAGTTCATCGTTGAATCCTTTGGGTGCCGCCTTTTACTAACAAGTACCTTGACAAGAAGAAATCTGCTTAAAAAATGGAGCAACAATTTTAGAGTTCATCATCAATTGACTATAGTTTTAAAGATGGAGAAACCTTTGTTCTTCATTTGAAGGCTTGAAATCCCGTGAAAAATTCAATACAGTGAAAAAGGCAACATGAATTAGATGATTAGATATTTGAATCTTCTTAGTTTGGCATGAGTGATTTTCTTTCAATTGACAAAAAGTTGGGAAAAATATCTTATAAGATCAAGATCATAAAAAAAGAGTGGACTCGAGTTGTCCCCTACCAAGAAAGGGTAGTCCGAAAGAGTCTATGCTCTCCATCAAACCTCATCCACCACCACCATCAACGCTCTCACCTATGATAGTCTCACCGTCGTATTCAAGTCTATGGAGTAAACAAGAGATCGTCACATTCCATCTCAACCGAAAATCAATGCACCTGATGATGACTTTGGAGATTTTCAAACAGCTGGCTAATGCTCTGTATCTCGTTCTATACTCCGAATGTTGAATGTCGTCTTTGTATGGGTTTTATGTACATGATATGTGGCGCTTGTATTTGCAAAATCCCATATGTTTCACATGAATATACCTTGGGTAAGTTGGAGCATTTTGCTTATCTCTTTACTGTGTGTAACAGATTACCATTAACACTCACAATATGCTACACATCTCGTGTACGAACCCTATTCAAGTGATATTGTTAAAAAGATGAATATTTGAAGGTGAATGCATGATTACCTTTGCAACAATATATTTAAAAAATTTATACGGCTTTAGGTTGTATATCTTATCTTATCTTATATATATTAAAGATTAAAGCAGAGGTCTCTATTGTCACGTGTCGCCTCCAGGATTTTTCTCAGCCAACAAAAATTTTACAGGCCTCCGTTGCCACGTGTCGCTCTCAGATTTAACGTCAGCCTAAACTTTTTTAAATGTATAAATTAAATAAAGAATTTATACTCGAAATTCAGTTAATATTAGATTCTTATTCATCGGCAAATCTTATCTCTAAATTGTTTAAACAATTAATTTAAAAATTCCGAAAATTTATATCATCATAATTTTTAAAAAAGATAACCTACAAAAACCTTTTTTAATACATAATTTGTTGAATTGTAATACATAATTCGATAGAGTTCTTTTTTTATATAATTAAAATCCAAAATTAATGTTTGTTTTTTTTTAAATTTCGAACTACATTATTTTTGAATTATTTATTCAAAATTCTGATTAAAAATTTAGTTATGATATAAATTAATTTTTTTACAATTAATTTTTAAATTTTGGAATTTTAAATACCGATAATTATGTTTTTGTTCATATTCTTTTTTATTAAATTTTTAATTCCAACTTTAAAATTATGAAAATAAAAATTACTTTGTTAGCTATTTCATCGAAAGTTATAATTTATATAATTAAAATCCAAAATTAATGTTTGTTTTTTTAAAATTTCGAACTACATTATTTTTGAATTATTTATTCAAAATTCTGATTAAAAACTTGCTTATGATATAAAATAATTTTTTTACAATTAATTTTTAAAATTTGGAAATTTAAATACCGATAATTATGTTTCTGTTCATATTCTTTTTTATTAAATTTTTAATTCCAACTTTAAAATTATGAAAATAAAAATTACTTTGTTAGCTATTTCATCGAAAGTTATAATTTATTTTTAATATATTATTTTTAAAAAAATATTTTAATAATTACGTATGACTTCAGACAAAACCTTAACAAATTTAATATTTGTTTAAAATTTTAAGCTTTTTCAACAAGATTAGCAAACCTAATTATAAGATACTTTAAATGATTTTTACTTTAATTATATCTATTACTATTCTACAAGCTTGATAGAGGTGGATGAGAAAATAATTTTCTCAAAAGGAAAAGTAAATGCGATTACTTTAAATAATCCATACTCACTTAGTACAAAAGTGATCTTATTATAACCATAATTTAAAGAGAACTGAAAAGCTTAATAGTCCATGTAATTGATTATTTACCTCCTTATCATTTTAATATATATATATATATATATATATATATATATATATATATATATATATATATATATATATATATTCAGTTTATTAAAACTCAATCTCGCACAAGGTGCGGGTAATACACTAGTATATATTAAAGCAGAAGCCTCTATTGTCACGTGTCGCTCTCAGGATTTCCTCAGCCCAACGAAAAAATTTGCAGGCCTCTAATGCCACGTGTCGCTCCTAGATTTAACGTCAGCTTAACGAAATTTATTTTGAAAATCGGATTTTAAAAAATAACAAAAATATACTGCATTAAAACACTAAATTTACCAAAGATAATAAAAACAATAAATTTAAAAAATCAAGTCAACTAACATAATCCGTACTACAATTTTAATATATATATATTAAAATTAGACATTTAAAAAAAATCATAAACCAATTAACGTGACTTCAAACCTTATTTTCAATTTAGTTTCTTATTTTTAATTTTGAAGGTTTAACCAACTAGACTTAAATTTATATCTTAATTTAATAATATAATATATATGTCAAAATTTTTTTATCAAACCTTATTTTCAATTTAGTTTCTTATTTATAATATTGAAGGTTTAACCAACTAGACTTAAATTTATATCTTAATTTAATAATATAATATATGTTTCAAAATTTTTTTATTAATAAATAAAAAAATTCAGCAAGTTTTATAAAAAAATGTGAATTTAGATTTTGTAATCAAAACTTTTTTTAAAATTAAATTATTTAATAAATCTGAATTAGCAGTTTGTAATCAAAATTATAAAAACAAAACATTTCATAACTGAATTTTTAAAAATCTGAAATAAAAATTTTGTATGTATGTTTGTATTTAGTTGATTCGAAATTTATTATTTTTATTTTTATTTACTTGACGCTTCTTTTTCTTTAAAAAAACAGGACAAAATTTAATTATTATTTTGTATAATATATAATTTTTGAATTCAAATTTTTAACAAAAGCTTCTATTATTACGTGCGATATTTCTCCTCAGTCTTCCCTAATTAAGATTTTAAAGGACAATTATTTTTTAAAATTAGAATCTTTTATTGTTAAAATTTTTTAAACACAATCGGTTACCATTAATCTTATCATCAGTTTAGCTGCCGAAAGTTTTTTTTATTGTAAAATATGACAGATTTTAATCCTATCAAGATCGCTCAAATTAACACGTGTCACACCAATATTTAACCTCATCATCCCAATTTTTTTAATTACGTAATTTATAAAAAAAAAATTTGCAATTACAATTAATTTTTAAAAAATTCATCAAATCTTAACAAATTTGTTTTAAAAAAATCAAATTGGATAACGAAATATAAATAAATTTGAAATCAGATCATTTAAAAACAAAAACACTTTTTCAAATCCAATTATTTTTTAAAAAATATATTTTTATATCAAACCGGGTCTATTTTTAAATTATCGAATTATTTTTTTCAAATATTATTTATTAATAAATATTTTTATCATAATTTCTAAAAATCGTTAAGATTGTATTAAAATGCTGATTTGTTAAAAAAGAAAATCATAAATTCTATTAAAATTTTTGATTAGAAAAAATATATTGGCAACCTCCAAAAAATGATATTTTGTCATAAATTCTTTTACTTCAACGTTAAAGTGAAAGCTTTCATAGCAAACTTTAAAATTAATATTTTGTTATATGACATATTGCATTATATGTTTTTTTACTTTAATGAATATTTCATAATATTGATTTTATTTTAACTTAAATAAAACTATAAATTTATTATAAAATGAAACTATACTCATTCATAATTGACATTAATTAGTATTTAACATAATAATATACTATATAATTTTTTAATATTAAAAATTACCGACAATTAATATAGATCATGATATGTGTACATCAATTCTTTTAGTCAAGAAAAGTTATCCGCATGAATACTCAAAGCTCAATCCAAATATATAATTACCGATTTTAACCCGCATCTTGATATTAATATAAAATATCATTGTTTTTTTAATAATATTTCATATTTTTGTAAGCATTTAAAATGTGTCAAACTAATGTTATACATATTAAAAAGAGACATTTATTATCACGTTTTTTAAAACTCAACCCGCACAAGGTGCGGGTAATACATTAGTATATATATTAAAGCGGACGCACTTATTGTCACGTGTCGCCGCCAGGATTTTCCGTCCGTAAAAATATTTTAAATACGTAATTTAAATCAATATTTAATATTCAGAATTTTTTTTAAAATAAAATGAGAAGATTTTGTTACGTAATTTCAAAATAATTAATTTAAAAATTAAGATTTTGATTTTAATGATTTTGTTTAGATTTTAGATTAGTAAGAACTAAAAAAAAAAAAAAAAATTACATAACTAACTAGAAAATAAATGAATTTTGTTTAAATATTTGATTTTAAAAAAGCATTAGGCTGTTAAGGATTTCATTCGACTGATTTGTTTGCTTAAATATTTATAAAAAAAGTTATTAAATCATAAAATTGAAGTTTTAAATCAAAGTTTTAAATTTTAGTTTAGAATTTTAGCCCACCATATTATTTTGTAATTTTGATTTAATCTATATCTTCTCAAACAAACCTTTTTAATAATCTTCTCAAATAATATTAGTTTATTATTTTTCTTTCTTATTACGAGTTATTAAGTTAAAACTTATTTTTTGTGTCACTATTTTTAAGGAAAGTACTAAAACTATATATGTAATTTTGATTAAAAAAATACCGGTTCAAGAATTAACAAAAATCAGAATTATAAATCACTAACGACTTTATTTTACAAAATCATAATCTAGATGCATGCAACTTCAAATCCTACTTTCACTCTTTTTTCAATCTATTAAGATCTTTGAAGGTTTTCTAATATATGATTTTAATTTTCAAATTAAAAAACAATTTATTTAGAATCGTAGTTATATGAGCTTATCCTCCAGCAATTGATTTTCTGTCCGTCAAAAAAAATTCTCTCCAATCTATATTTTAATAACAAAATTCTCCAAAAAAAATTTATCTCCCAAATTCAACTTCAACTTAAAGAAAACGTAATTTATCTATAAAAATTATCTATAAAAATCCAAAATAATTTAACAACAAAATCTTTACAAAATAACCTCAACAAAACCTTTTTTAATTATTTCGATAATTATCTAAATATTTTCTAATATATTCTATTTTTGATTAAAAAAGAATTAATGCTTATAGACGATTGTTTGGCCAACTAGATCATTACTAAGAAAATCTTAAATATTTATTACACGTTGATTCAAAAGTCTGAGATTTCTCCAACAATCTAAGATTTGTTATTGACATTTTTTTTAACTTTATATTTTTAAACAATCTTCTCAAACAATTTTCAATAACCTTATTAATAGAACCAATCAATCTGAACTTCCCCAAAATCTCGCCAATTTGGGTCAATCTTCTTTAAAGACTCATTTTAGGCGATCGTTTTTTTTTTTTTTTTTTTTTTTTGCGATCGGATTGTATGGCTATATAATTCGCATTGGAAAAGCAAAGAGACGAAGCTGAGAGAAGCCGAAGAGGCGATTATGGGTGATCATTGAAACTCTTAGTTGTTTAGGTTGATCTACATAACCACACAATAGAGACATAAATTTCCTGTTTGCACTACGGTTTTCTCTTCTGTTTCGATTCTCAATCTCTTTATTTGTATCAGCTTTGTGCTTTTAATCTTTATAACGTTGTTACTTGATGAATTGTTAACTTTTGTGAGATTGTTTATTTCTTTTGGAGATGGTTAGGCAGAAGATTCTTTCATTGAACCTCTCTCTATACAATTTGCAAGCTCCTTTTTGGTATTTTGTTTGCCTAACAATGTTTCAAACTCAATTTTTAACTCTTTTTACAGGTGAGTATTTCTAGACCACCTTCATCAAGGAAGTGTTCCTTCTTTAATTTAACAATAGGAAAAAGTTTTAATGGAATTTAGGGAACCTTTCTGATTTCTTTTCTAATCAAAATTTTCAATAATTTTATATTTGTCATTTTTATTGTTGGATGGCATGTTTTGCAATATGTATTTATGAATGATTGTACGTTAACAAGTCAAAAAATCAATACAATTAATGAGAAAGGATGGTATAACTGCTCATTGTGATTTGGAAAAGCATTTGGAGGAAGTTGTTTTGCTCGGCGGATAACACATCGTAAGGGTATATGCAAGTGATGAGAACATTAGTTGTTGGATGGTTGAGTTCGACATTTATCATATCTGAGAACATTAGTTTCATGGTGCAACCATTTATGTTTATTCTCTTCTTTTATTTTTTTATCATCACCTTTCTAATGCTTGAAACTCACTTTTTTTGTTTTCCTTTTTACAAGTACTCATTGAAACTCTTAGTTGTTTAGGTTCCCCTTGAGGTTTGGTCCTTTTATAAAGAGCAAGGTATGCATTCAATGTCTCATGTGTAGAACAAATCATCTGTAAGAGCCTTAGTCTTTGGGAACTAGTTGAGCCTTAGCCGCCCCCGCGGGTCAGTGAGGCCGCCCCTACGGCTCCTCTGTTGTTCCGCCCCTGCGGCCAGGAAACCCGCCCCTGCGGTTTCCGGCGGCTGCAGCCTTACCCTTTTGCCTTACTTCTTTCTCTTCCTTGCTGAGCAAGGGTTTACTTCTTCACTTTCCAATCCAGCCTTCACGTCCTCCTTGCTTCTCCTTCATCCTTCTTGAGCTTGATTTTGGTTTTCCCTTGAGTTAGAAGAGTTTTGTGTGGTTTTGTGGTTGTTGTGTGCATGACTGAGCTTGGAAGCCAGCTAGGGTGCTAGTGGTGAGCAGCTCCTGGTTAGGCCACAGTAGTGGTAAGTCTTCTTCTCTTCCTTCTTCCTTTGTTTCTTCCTTCCTTAGCTTAAGATTAGATGTATTGATCATAGGGTGATGTTGGAATGTGTATGTTTATGCATGTGTGTGAATTTGGAATGATAAAGACGTGATTTGATCACGAGAAGAGCCGGAGAGGAATCGCGGGTTCACGTTCTGCACAGAAGCCACCCCGCGCCTGGAAGCCACCGCCCCTGCGGAAGTCGTGCCGCAGCGCCCGCGCCAGCGCCGTGCCTGCGTTTGCCTACAGCCTTGTCACTGCGCCCGCGGCTGAGTTCCGCCGCTCCTGCGGGTTGCTTGCTCCGCCCCTGTCTCCCTTGTGTCACGCAGGTGCGTCTTGTCCCGGATCTACCTAAAGTTAGGTAGATCCTTTCCTTTCCTAGTATGAGCGGTAGTAGCATGCTAGGTAGCGGATGTTGATGAGTATGATATAGATATGCCGGTTACGGCTTTGAGGTCTACGAGTTGGATATGATCCTTATGGATCCCTTGGGTCTAGGTGTGACCCTTTGTGTGATAGGAGTTTGACATATATGTATGCCTTGTATAGGCCGTGTTATCCCCCAGTTTGGAGTGAACTGAGTTTGAGGGTTGATCGAGTTGAGACGACTACAAGGTTGAGGTAAGTCCGTGGGACTTACTTAGTTGTCATTCCTATATTGGATGTGCGTGAGTGGTGTTTGTTATATGCTTTATATCATGAGCTATGTTGGTCACCGACCTATGGTATATTGCTTGCCCATTGTAGGGCCGTGATAACTTGTCCTTTCATCCCGCCGGGAGTCTGGGAGGTTCTCTGTAGGCAGGCCAGACCTGGTAAACGGTTCGGGCACTCTCCATTCCCTTAGGGTACACGGGGAGGTGTTCCAGGCACCATTCCAGCTGGCTATTGGACCCAGAGGCGAGGATTATATTTCTCGTGTCACATATGTTAATATGGATATATATATATATATATATATATATATATATATATATATATATATATATATATATATATATATATATATATATATATATATATACGAGTTGATTGCTGGACTTTATAAAGATAATGAACCGGGTAAATGTGTGATATCATGTTGACGTGTTTAGTATTATTTGATGTGTGTTTGTGCTCTGCATCTCTTATATATGTGTATGGTTAGCTAACGGTTTTATACCGTGTTGTAGATACTTTGCAGGATAGAAGAGCTGCAGAGTGATCCAGAGTGGGTGATCCGCTGAGGGCTCCGTACACTAGAGCGTTATCGGGGTTAGGGGGATATTTGTACTCAGCGGTACATTGTATTACCTTTTGGATATATATATATATATATATCAGTTTCATGTTTTGTTTTAATATATTTGTGCCTTGTTGTAAGATCAGTGAAATTGTTGTCAGGCTAGGGTCAGGATCCATTGTGAGATCCTAGCCTAGTAGCACTCCGAGTCCTACGGATTTGGGGTGTTACAAAGTTGGTATTAGAGCCCAAGTTGACAACAATGACACTAGTAATCTGCGATAAAGGTCGAATAGATAACTAAACAGAACCCGAAAAGGGGTATGACTTTTCAAAATGTTTTGGTTTTTGAAATGAGTACAAATGTTTTGGGATACCGTGTACGTGAGTCATCGCCCTTTGAAGACCTCGACAGTATAGATATATATAGATATTCTGTTGATTGATTTGATATATATCTATTCATATGGCATATGTATATATCCTTCTATTTTTACTTTTCTTCTATGGTTCAGACTAGAGCCTTACCTGCAGCTAGACGAGGTAGAGGTAGACCCCCTCTAGGTAGAGGACGGGGTAAGACTCCTGCTGGTGCGTTCACATGCAGCGGAAGAGATCCACGAGCAGGTTGCTGAGAGTGCCGTTCCTGAGACTAGGAACGGTGCAGCTGAGAGCAAGGGGCCACAAAGAGCCCAGTCTGGGGAGTCTGATCGTGTCTCCATGGAGGGACCAGCCTTCCGCGAGTACATTCGACGTGTTGAGGAGGCTGCCAGAGCAGGTAGGCGTGCCCCTGATCTGCCAGTACATGAGGGATCATCTGAGAGATCCCATGCAGTTACACAGGTGCCAGCTGCACCGGCACCTGCCACTGAGATTGCTCGAGCTACAGAGGAGCATAGAGGGCCTCGACCAGACACTTGGTTGAAGGCTTTTCATCAGATGGGAGTACCCCCTTTCACTAGGAAGGTGGGGTTAGAGGTGAAGCTCTGGATAGGACATGTAGACTCAGCTTTGGAGTCTATTAGATGTCCAGCTGACAGGCAGATTGAGTTGGTGCAGACCTTGTTCAGAGATTTGCACAGCACTGGTGGTGGAGGTCTGTACGAGTACAGGTTACTAGTTATGAGCAGATGAGGACTATGATCCGGGAGCGTTTCTGCCCTGCCTCGCTGAGGAGGGAGAAACTGCGAGACTTTGTTGAGGCTGAGTTCGAGGATGTACCGGTCTCAGAGGCCATCACGAGACTTTAGGAGGAGCTGGCATTGCTGGGTCCCGCTGCAGCTTCTGTAGATCAGCATGTGTATTTGTTTTCCCGACGACTGAGGGATACTACCCGTACTTATATGGCGGATTTCCACTGTGAGTCTCTGATGGATTATCAAGACCAGGCTTCTGATTATGAGAGAGAGAGAGAGAGAGGGCCAACCAGAGGAGAGCTTCTCAGACCGGAGGGTCTGAGAAGAGACAACGGACTGGGCAGACCAGCGGTACTGGTGGAGCTGTTGGTTCAGGGCGAGGCCAGAGTCGCCAGAGTCATCCTTCATCTGCACCGGGTGCAGATAAGGGAGTGCAGTGCTTCAATTGCAGTGAGTATGGACATATGAGATCAGAGTGTACGAGGCAGCCTGTGACCTGCTTCACTTGTGGCAGACCTAGTCACAAAGCTACCTTCTGTAGACGAGGGATAGCTTCATCTCAGCAGGGTTCTTCCCTGCCAGTGTAGCGGGAGGTGTGCAGAGGCCACCTCAGCAGCAACAGATACAGGGACAACATAGAGTCCCAAATCGCCCTACGACTCAGGGATCTGCTATTGGGCCGAGTAGAGGCAGAGGCCGTGGTGGGGGCACCACTGATACCCGAGGCCCACAGGGCCGAGTTTTTGAGTTGAGGAGTGCAGAGGAGCCAGCTGCACCTACTGCTATAGGTACCATTCTGATTCATGGTTTACCTGTTAGAGTTTTATTTGATATTGGTGCTACGCATTCTTTTATTTTATGATGCATGTGTTAGAGCGTCTTGGTTTAAATACAGTTGAGGGATACCCTTTAGTATAGGGTTACCCATGGTAGTAGGGTCAGAGGTACTCATGAGATTCGTGATTGTCCCATTTTTTGTAGGGACCCGTGTTTTACTAGTTGACTTCTTAGTCATGCCGTTAAAGCATGAGGAAGTTATACTAGGTATGGATTGGATGGATAGACATTATGCGGTCTTAGATGTAGGTAGGAGGACTGTTACCCTCTCTACCGAGTTAGGTCAGATAGGTTTTCCGAGGTTGGGACCTTGGAAAATCTGGCATGGTTATTAGTGCTATACGGGCAGCCGAGGACTGATTGCACAGGGTTGTGATGTCTTCTGGTGTTATGTCATGAAGGAGGGGGAGAGTCCAGCTGTAGAGGACATCCCAGTTGTTTGTGAGTTCACAGATGTTTTTGCTGAGCCGTCCAGTTTGCCGCCTCAGAGGAGTGTGGATTTTGGCATTGAGTTAGAGCCTGGTACGAGACCGATCTCGAAGGCCCCATACCGGATGACGTCTGTTGAGATGCTGGAGCTGAAGAAGCAACTCGAGGAGTTGGTTGAGAAGGGCTTCATTCGCCCTAGCGTGTCCCCATGGGAGCACCTGTCCTCTTCGTACGGAAGAAAGACGGATCGTTGAGACTGTGTATTGATTACAGAGGAGCTGAACAAGGTGACCATCAAGAACAAGTATCCATTTGCCGCGTATTGATGACTTGTTAGATCAGCTTCAGGGAGCGACAGTGTTCTCCAGGATTGATCTGCGTTCCGGGTATCACCAGTTGAGGGTGAGAGAGCAGGATGTGCATATGACAACATTCAGGACCAAATATGGACACTACGAGTTTGTAGTGATGCCATTTGGACTTACGAATGCCCCAACAGTTTTTTATGGAGTTGATGAACAGTATCTTCATCGACTTTTCTGGATCAGTTTGTGGTGGTTTTCATTGATGATATTTTGGTATACTCTCGCAGTGGAGAGGAGCATGCAGGACATCTGAAGACTGTATTGCAGGTTTTACGGGATAGAGAACTTTATGCTAAGTTCTCTAAGTGCGAGTTTTGGATGCCAAAGGTAGCATTCCTAGGTCACATTGTATCCGCGAGAGGGATCAAGGTTGATCCGACGAAGATAGAGGCAGTAGCTGCATGGACTACACCGACGAACGTCAAGGAAGTACGTAGCTTCCTTGGCCTAGCGGTTATTACAGACGCTTCGTGGAGGATTCTCTGTGATTGCCTGTCCACTGACGAGTTTGCTGAGGAAGACTACCAGATTTGTATGGTCTGATCAGTGTATGCAGAGTTTTTGAGGAGCTGAAGAGACGTCTGACTTCTGCTCCTGTTTTGGCACACAGCCAGAGGGTATAGAGGATTTTTGTGGTATACAGTGATGCATCCAAGCTAGGCTTGGGATGTGTGTTGATGCAGCGGGGCAGAGTGATTACATATGCGTCTAGACAGCTGAAGACGTACGTATGAGGAGAACTACCCGACTCATGATCTGTAGTTGGCAGCAGTAGTTCATGCACTGAAGATTTGGAGACATTACTTGTATGGTGTTACATGTCAGATCTTCAGACCATCAGAGTCTGAAGTACATTTTCACGCAGCGGGAATTGAATAACGCCAACGTAGGTGACTCGAGCTGATCAAGGACTTTGATTTAGAAATTCCGTATCATCCAGGGAAGGCGGACGTTGTCGCCAACGCCCTGAGCAGGAAGACGCCTCGAGAGCAGGCGATTGCGAGGCTGACAGTTCAGCATCAGTTGCAGAGGGATCTGATCTGGTTAGAGTTGGACATCCAGTTTCCTGATGAGGATGCCCGGACTGAGTACTTTAGAGGTTCTACCTGATCTGTTGGGTGAGATCCAACAGAAGCAGGAGACCTGCCCGACCTTGATGAGGATCAGAGAGCGGATGTCTCGGGATAGGCACCACAGTTTCTTCTGGGAGCAGATGGAGCATTGAGATGTCGTGGTCGCGTCTGTGCACCTGCTTATGCAGATTTACGTCAGAGGATTTTACAGGAGGCTCATTGCACCCCCTTACTCTGTACATCCAGTTACGAGTAAGATGTATCAGGATCTGAGACGTTTATATTGTGGAGAGAGGGATGAAAACCCGATGTGGCCAGATTTGTGGCACAGTGTGCGACCTGCCAACAGGTCAAGATCGAGCATTTCAGGCCTGGAGGTGAGCTCCATCCACTTCCTGTTCCACAGAGGAAGTGGGAGGATGTCACCATGGACTTTGTGACTGGACTGAGGCTGAGCCGGAGTTTGATGCCATTTGGGTCATAGTTACAGATTGACGAAGACGGCACGTTTCATTCCTATTCGGGGAGACGTGGCCGTGAGCAGATTAGCCGAGGAGTACACTAGGCAGATAGTGAGACTCCATGGTGTACCGAGGACGATCGTCTCTGACAGAGATGGACGATTTACCTCGAGGTTTTGCAGCAAGATTCAGACTGCCTGGGCACGAGTTTGCATTTCACGACTGGCGTTCCATCCTCAGACAGATGGTCAGGTCAGAGAGGACCATTCAGACCCTGGAGGATATGCTGCTGCGAGCTTGTGTGTTGGATTGGGGACAGGTGTGGACGGATCATCTCCCACTTGTTGAGTTCTCATACAACAACAGTTGGCATGCATCTATTGGGATGGCCCTTATGAGGCACTGTGTACAGAGATGTCGTACCCCGTTATGCTGGGATGAGCAGAACAGTGTTGGGGTTTGACACCTGATCAGATTCAGGATGATATGGCTCGAGTAGCACTGATTCGAGAGCGGATGCTGACTGCCCAGAGCCGTCAGAAGTCGTATGCTGATAGGAGGCGTAGACCCTCTAGAGTTCAGAGTTGGAGCCCATGTGTGGCTGAGAGTGTCCCCCGACACGAGGTGTTAGACGTTTTGGCATTAAGGGGAAGTTGAGCCCCGATATGTCGGACCGTTCGAGATTCTGGATCGGGTTGGGAGCGCAGCTTACAGATTATCTTGCCTCCGAGATTAGAGGTGTTCACACCTGTATTTCATGTGTCTCAGCTGAGGGAGTACATACCAGATCCGAGACACATTGTGAGTTATGAGATTTGGTGGTTGAGCCGGACAACACTTTGGTTGAGCATCCGATTGCAGTCCTAGAACGAGGTATGAGACGTTGCGTTCGAAGGACATACCTATGTTGAGGATTCAGTGGTCGAGACGAGGACCTGATGAGGCTACATGGGAGACTAAGGATAGTATCCAGAGGAACTATCCAGAGTTCTATGCGAGATAGATATACCTGTAGGATCTACGAGTAGATCTTAGTACTATCTTGGTGAGTGTTTGCTTATGTGCTTATATGCCCATGCTGTGTTATTTTTCGTACTAGCTTGATATGATGTGTGATCTTATTAGATCTTGTTGTGCTAGTACGATTGTTTATAGTTGGAGATGGTTCGTTCCTCCCTGCTTTTGTGATGCTGGTTGGCTAGAGATGGTTATCCTCTATGCCCTGTATAGTGTTCGTGCTGGAGTCGATGGTTTCCTCCATGCTTATGTTTGAGGTTATAGAGAGAGTGTACCTCGGCTTATGAGTCCGAGTGGTTTGAGGATTTTACAAGCTTCGGATGAAACTTGTTTTTAGGGGTGAGGTGTAAGAGCCTTAGTCTTTGGGAGCTAGTTGAGCCTTAGCCGCCCCCGCGGGTCTGTGAGGCCGCCCGCGGCTCCTCTGTTGTACCGCCGCCTGCGGCCAGGAAACCCCCCCTGCGGTTTCCGGCGGTTGCAGCCGGTTTTGTTGACTTCTTTGACCCGTGTTTTACCCTTTTGCCTTACTTCTTCTCTTCCTTGCTGAGCAAGGGTTTACTTCTTCACTTTCCAATCCAGCCTTCACATCCTCCTTGCTTCTCCTTCATCCTTCTTGAGCTTGATTTTGGTTTTTCCTTGAGTTGGAAGAGTTTTGTGTGGTTTTGTGGTTGTTGATGAGCTATGTGCATGGCTGAGCTTGGAAACCAGCTGAGGTGCTAGTGGTGAGCAGCTCCTGGTTAGGTCACAATAGTGGCAAGTCTTCTTCTCCTTCTTCTCTTCCTTCTTCCTTTGTTTCTTCCTTCCTTAGCTTAGGATTAGATGTATTGATCATAGGGTGATGTTGGAATGTGTATGTTTATGCATGGTGTGTGAATCTGGAATGATAAAGATCACGAGAAGAGCCGAAGAGGAATCGCGGGTTCACGTTCTGCACAGATGCCGCTCCCGCGCCTGGAAGTCACCGCCCCTGCGGAAGCCGTGCCGCAGCGCCCGCGCCTGCGCCGTGCCTGCGTTTGCCTGCAGCCTTGTCACCGTGCCCGCGGCTGAGTTCCGCCGCTCCTACGGGTCGCTTGCTCCGCCCCTGCGTCCTTTGTGTCACGCAGGTGCGTCTTGTCCCGGATCTACCTAAAGTTAGGTAGATCCTTTCCTTTCCTAGTATGAGCGGTAGTAGCATGCTAGGTAGCGGATGTTGATGAGTATGATATAGATATGCCGGTTACGGCTTTGAGGTTTACAAGTTGGATATGATCCTTATGGATCCCTTGGGTCTAGGTGTAACCCTTTGTGTGATAGGAGTTTGACATATATGTATGCCTTGTATAGGCCGTGTTATCCCCCAGTTTGGAGTGGACTGAGTTTGAGGGTTGATCGAGTTGAGACGACTACGAGGTTGAGGTAAGTCCATGAGACTTACTTAGTTCTCATTCCTATATTGGATGTGTGCATGAGTGGTGTTTGTTATATGCTTTATAGCATGAGTTATGTTGGTCACCGACCTATGGTATATTGCTTGCCCATTGTAGGGCTGTGATAACTTGCCCTTTCATCCCGCCGGGAGTCTGGGAGGTTCTCTGTAGGCAGGCCAGACCTGGTAAACGGTTCGGGCACTCTCCATTCCCTTAGGGTACACGGGGAGGTGTTCCAGGCACCATTCCAGCTGGCTATTGGACCCAGAGGCGAGGATTATATTCCTCGTGTCACATATGTTTATATGGATATATATATACGAGTTGATTGTTGGATTTTATAAAGATAATGAACCGGGTAAATGTGTGATATCATGTTGACGTGTTTAGTATTATTTGATGTGTGTTTGTGCTCTGCATCTCTTATATATGTGTATGGTTAGCTAACGGTTTTATACCGTGTTGTAGATACTTTGCAGGATAGGAGAGCTGCAGAGTGATCCAGAGTGGGTGATCCGCTGAGGGATCCGTACACTAGGGCGTTATCGGGGTTAGGGGGACCTTTTTGTTGTATAGTGTGATTTATTTGTACTCAGCGGTACATTGTATTACCTTTTGGATATATATATATATATATATATATATATATATATATATATATATATATATATATATATATATATATATATATATATATATATATATATCAGTTTCATGTTTTGTTTTAATCTATTTGTGACTTGTTGTAAGATTAGTGAAATTGTTGTCAAGCTAGGGTCATGATCCATTGTGAGATCCTAGCCTAGTAGCAATCCGGGTTCTACGGATTTGGGGTGTTAGATCATCCCTTCCACGTGCCGATCTTTCTTTGTGTACGTCGTGGGTCGGCATTTATCTAGATAGTCCAGTTAGCAATTGCCCATTGCCCATTGATCAACAATGTAATAGATAATTCTTTTATGAAACAAAAGATGAAGTATCGCAAGCCTTCGCCATTTTGACTATTTTTTATTTGATTGATTTTAATATTTGTTTTTATTCAATTTTTCATAGTGTGTACAAAATAGATTGACTTGCAAAAATTAGTCAACTCCGAGAAAGAGCAACGACTTGCAAGCCAAGAACTACTTTGTTTTAAACTGTGACAAGACCACCGCCGTTCCCACTTCCTCGCTCAACTTTTGGTGCATTCATCTCAATCGGAAATCAAAACTCCAAACTAGATCTTCTCCCGTTCCCACATCCTCTCTCGTCTTTTGGTCTGCTTCTGTGAGTTCAAACGATGTTTTTTTGGATAGTTCATGTGAAAAGGAGATGAAGGAACTACCATGTCTTCTTTTTTTTTTTGTGAAAGCACCATGTCTTTTTGTTTGTATTAATGGTTTGTATTGTTCAAGTCCTTTAATGAAATCTCTTCTTTTAAGTACTAATACTAATTTTTTTCCCCATCTATTCCCCTGTAAATTCAAATATTAATAAAATTTATATACACTGCTAACAAGAGATGACAAAGTTGCAATTTTGAATTATTGGTTCAAATTATCTCTATCTTTCTTTCACCTGCTAAGCTAGAACCATTGAGAAGAAAGTAATTGGTTGTTGTTTTATAGAAATTTTTTAAAAATTGTAAATCTAATTCGTTGCCTTTTTATCGAAAAATCTATTATAAACATATATTTTTTGAATCTTTAAAGTATTAAAAATATATTAGATTTTTCGTCAAATGTTTAAAATTTTGATAACCCACATAATAAAAAATGGGTTACTTAACCCAAATAATAACCAATTTAAAAAAATGACTCCGTGCCAATCAAAATTTTACTTACTCAATTTAAAAAATATAACATTATAAAAAATTAATAACAATTTCAATTAACATCAATACTAATACTTTCTAACCATATCTATCTAATCAATTTATAATCGAAAATTAAAAAGTTTATCAATTATTTTGAATAATATCAATAATATCTGACTAGATCTCATCGTAACTAATTATGTATTCTCTTTATATAATTTCAAAATTTCATCATAGGCATTTTATTTTTTTAATCAATTTATATTATGTTTAATATTTATAATCTATTTAGATTTTCTTAGCCATTACAATTTTTTTTAAAAAAATTCTATATGTTAACAAAATTAATAAATTCTCATATTTGTCACAAATATTTTTGAAATATTGTTTTTAGATTTTCTTGAACAATTTTAAGTTAACAACATAATGAAGACAATAAATATATTGAGGTGCATGGATACAATATTACTATTTGTCATTTTCAATTGAGTACGTTTAATGCTAACCGGTACCTTAACTTATTATAAAAATTATTACAAAATTAAATTTAACATGCAATTCCGCACAAGGTGCGGGTAATACACTAGTGTATATATAATTGGAGCATGTCTGACTCAGTGATTTACGAGGTCTCATGTCTGACTCAGTGTATATATAATTCTAGTTAATAAGTTGTGATATTTCTAAGTAAAACAAGTTCCTTTACTTTTTTTGGCTAGGATTTAAAAAAATTGGAAAATATTTTTAGGCCCATAACATGAAAAAAGAATTTGTTCTTTTAATTTAATTTTATGCCTCTTAATTTTTAAAAACCTTTTGTATAGTAAAATTCATTGCACATGTATATGAGACGAGCCTAACTTTGAGTATGATTGATTTTACGTGAATGAATTTTTTATAAATTTCCCCCCCTCTTTTTCGTTTATAATCAACTATAGTATAACATGTCTACAACGTATGTGATTTATCGCTTGTTTCTTAAAATGTACAAAACATGTTATACACCCCGCATACATTCAAAACCGTATATTATTGTTGATCAACGTTTAGACTTTGATTATGTCCTATTGACATATAAAAAGAAAGAATACTACTAAATTAACTTTTCATATTTAGTTTTAAATGAGTGCATTATTTCGTTATCGGGTCAATCTGACCAAACCTTAGAAATGAAAGAGAAGAAGAAAAAAAAAAAAGCAATACAAAGGAAAAACCCTCTAAAACGTGTACATCTCGACCCTTGTGTCTAGCCTTTACCTTGGAACAAAGAAAAGTCAGGGATCAGGGATCAGGGATCAGGGAAGGGAGTAGAAGCGAAGAAAATCATAAATTACCCTCTCTGGCTTACCATTCATCATCCGCTTCGTTCATACGTAATACTTAGATTGGTGATTCAAAAGCTACTGGAGGTGGATCGAGCAGAGGAAAATCTATCAAGCGGTGACCAATTTCATGGTCCAAACAGTCGTTTTTCATCAGGTGATGAATCTCCTTCTTCTTCCTTCGATTTTATATGGAACACTGCAAGATCCCGCTGATTTCACTTTACGCAACTTTCATGTCGCTGAAATTGGTAGATGAGGGAATGACAGGAACTTATTGATCTGAGATTCGGAGTTTGTTGCATTAAAAAATCGTTGTTGTTTCTGTTAAAGATACAGAGGAATAGTCGTTCGCGCCAGGTGATGAACCTCCTTCCTCTGTCCAGTTAGGGGTTTGATAGAACGTGTCAAGGTTCCACTGATTTCACTTTACACACATCCAATCTACCGTAATTGGTACACGAGGAATGCGATAGTTTGTTCATCTACAATTCGAAGTTTGTTGGGATAAAAATTCACCCTGCAATTAATGCACAGTTGTCTAAACTCTAAAGTACTTCGAATTTTGCACACTTTGGTTTTCCACTTCTCTCTATTAATTTGAATCTGGTCCTGGTTCTCCCACATTTTGAAGCACTTTGCACTTGCAGTTACGAATCTCGGAGCTAAATCTTCTGAATTTTCTTTACGTTTGAAAAGTTTGTAGTCATTTATCCAACTCCTGTACCTTTGTTGTGATTCAAGTTATCCAATTTGATGGTTGTGATCCCCAAGCACAGTGTCGATACCAATGGTTTGTTTGACTTGCTTAACACATTATGAGAATGAACCGGGCTTCCTTTGCTCGATATATGTTTGGAATTGCTAAGAAGTTACTTCATCCCAGGAGCTGAAAGTTTTCCAGTTTCATTTATCTGATCATCTCTTTACTTGCTTGATGTTTTTATTTTTCTACATTTATTCTTTGCTATTAAAATTCTTTCTAACTAGATATTTTATTTGGAACTTCTGTAGACTCTCTCGGCAGTTTTCCCGGAGTGAAGAAATCTTTAGAACCATTTATTCCCAGGTGTAATATTAGTGGAAACCATGGAATCACCTGGTGAGTGGTTCAATTGTTGCTTTGGCATTCATCTCTACAATATTTGAAGTAACACATTTTCATTGAAGATTATGTGTTGAACTACTGTAAAGCATCTTATTAGGATGAATATGTTTATAGGAACAAGATAATTTAGAGTAAAAAGTTGACGTCAACAGTTCATTAGGGCATTAAAAATGAGGAATAGGAGCTGAATGGTTATCTCTAAATTTCTTTACTACTTTCCAGGAATCACACCTTGGACTAAAGTGCATCAGTCAGTTCTGAATAAGGGTTTTCAACAGTTCATTAGGTCATTAAAATTGAGGAATAGGAGCTGAATGGTTATCTCTAAATTTCTTTACTACTTTCCAGGAGTCACACCTTGGACTAAAGTGCATCACTCAGTTCTGAATAAGGGTTTTCATGTTATTCAGAATTTCTACTTGCTTATTGCTTTTCTGAAAGCCTTCTTCATACCACTATGCACACTGCTTATGAAAGTAAAAAAGATAAAACACTTTCCTATTTTAAATGCTAAGGTCCATGTTATTTTCTACTTGTTGCTGAATGCTAAGAATTACGTTTTTCTCTTTTTGACATTAAAGATTAATAGGTAGAGTTAGACATCTATATTTTTGTTGATGAATAGCGGTTAGAAGTAGTAGCAGAGGGCTAAGAAATTAATTCATAGACGTGTTTGAAGAGGGGAAGCTTTGAAGTGACCATATTATAAGACAAGAGTTTGTGAATACCATAGAGAGGTTCGGTTTGTCAAATAGGAACTTCCAGTTGTAACAATATTAGGCTGATTAATTAAGATATGGAGCTGACTCTTGCATCTGCAAAAAGAAGCAAAAGGGCAGTTGCAGAGCCCTATTGTGGTATTCAAGGTTCAGTGGAAGGGGAGGAACTTACTAGAATTTGGTATAAGTTCTGTTTCTATCCTCCTCAGAACTTTCTGCAATTGGTTATAACAATATTTTTTTTAATGAGGGACATCATTTGCATGGTCCATCCCTCTTCTGGGAGTGAATCTGCAAATTTTGTTAGTGTCTCTTGGTTTATCTTTTCTTCCTAATATATTTTCCTTTTTCCGAATATTTGGTACTTGACATCAAAACCTTCAGTTAGTTTAATGCAGTGATATAGGCCTTGGCTTACTGAAGGTGAAGTTGTGACTTATTTAATCTTGCACGACAATCTTCTACAATACTTGAACTCCCTCACGATTCCAGGATTCTTGACTGTCTTCCTCCTGTGGTTTTATATGTTTATTTATTTCTTCTTCTGGTGGCAGCTGGTGGTATGGGGGACACATCTGTTGTTGTTGTTGAACTGGAGTCTGGCGAGGTTTATATTGTTGCTAGTTTGTCCAGTAGGCCTGACACCCAAGTAATTTGTGTTGATCCTTCTACTGGAGCTCTATGCTACAAAGGGAAGTTGGGTGTTGATGTTTTCAAGTCTGAGCGTGAAGCTATAGACTTTATCACAAATGGGTCAAAGTGGCTGTGCAAGAGCACTACTTATGCGAGAGCAATTTTGGGTTATGCAGCCCTAGGAAGTTCTGGGTTGCTTCTTGTAGCTACAAAGTTGGCTTGTAGCGTCCCAAACTTACCTGGCGGAGGTTGTGTGTATACAGTGATGGGGAGCCAATGGATTCAAATTCCACTTCAGAACCCCTCTCCTCAAGGAAAAGGTGAATTTAAAAACATACAAGAACTAACGGAACTTGACATTGACGGGAAGCACTACTTTTGTGACAACAGAGACATTACTCACCCTTTTCCAAGTAGGATGCCATTGGAGGAGCCTGATGAGGAATTTGTTTGGAACGGCTGGTTGTCAACGCCTTTTAAAAGCATAGGCCTTCCACGACATTGTGTCATTCTTTTGCAGGTTTTGCTTCTTACTTGGTATTTTGTGCTCATCCTTATCTTATTGCTGACAATGTTCTTCTTTCTTTGAGCATTAAAATTTGCTCTGGAGTATGTATAATGTAACAAAGTCTTACGGACATTGCAGAAAGGAAAAAAAACCCTATTTTTCAAAAAGACTGTTCTAGTTTGTCCTAGTTATCCAATGGCTTTAATTTCACTGTTTTCTATGATTGAAATCAGTACTTTCAATTCCACTAGTACAATGTTTTGGCTCTTTTTTTTTTTTTTTTGTTAACAAGGTGTCTTACAGATCAGATAAGAGTGTAACTTCCATTTTGAGTCGTACAGGTTAAACTTGATCCACGTTAGGTGGTTTCATCTTTAGTGCTTTGATACTAGGTGCATGCTTCTCGATGAATTCAGTCTAGTGATAGGTCGAAATTCTATCTATAGATCTGAGTGAGGACAATTGTCTCTTGAGGCCACAACTCACAGTCCACAAGTTGAGGTGACAATCGTGTCAGTTTTGGGCCATGGGTGTTATTAAGCGGATTGTTATGTGGTGTGGGTTGTTATTGGATGGGTTCGTTTGGGTTTGCTGTCAGGTTTGGGGTTGTCAGGTATGTTTGGGGATGGGCATGTTCCAAGTCGAGTCATTTTGGGTGAACTTGGTTAGGTTAGGGTCTGGGTTCGTGTGGATCAGATCAGGTCTTAGCAAGCGTGGTCACAAGCCTTGCATATTATGTCTCAAACAACGTTCTTATCACTTTGGTGCGCGCCAGGGAAGCAACAATGATGAGTTTGATTGCAACTCAATAGCTGTTCAGTGCTTCCCCTATTGAATTCTCGTGTTCCTAAGTATTGATGAAAGAAGTTGCAACATGATTGGAATGCATCTATCTTAATATATATTAAATACTTTTCATATCATCCGCGATTTCTTTTTCTTACCTTTCCTATAGTATGTTGATTTTTCTTTATCTCTATTTCATTTTTCCTGTCAGGAATTTAGGACATCTTCTGTTAGTAATTACTTCCTCTTTGTCATTAGGAATAAAAAAATTTTTGTTCAGAATTGTAGATATCATGTCTTTCTGCTTATAGGATAATCACTTACTTCACGTTAACTCATAGGGTTTTGCAGAATGTCGGAGCTTTGGAAGCTCGGGACAGAAGGAGGGGATTGTTGCTCTCATAGCTCGCAGAAGCAGATTGCATCCAGGCACTCGGTATCTGGCAAGAGGATTGAATTCATGTTCCGGAACTGGTAAGATCATGGCTTTTTCACTATCTGATGATCTTGATGCGTGTTTACTCATACTAGCAATTTTCTCCCTGGCTATACATTTACTAGTGTAATACCCGCACCTTGTGCGGGGTTTTCTTAAAAAAAAAAACTAAATATTTGAAACTATAACAAAATTAATAAATTTAAATCTTAATTATGATTTTTTTATAGGCCCATTTTTTAAAAAAAAATCGAGAAACATCTTGATTGGTCAAAGTAACTTTAAAATGAGCCACTTTTATAATATGAAATTAATGGTGGTATTGAGGCTTATAAATCATTTTCCTTATCCCTTATTGTTATGGATTTTACTTTTGTTAATATCTATGATTTGTATTTTTTATTTTTTTGTAAGTAATATTAACCGAGTTTTATTTACGTCGATCAATCTAATCGTATAAATTTCATTATACATAAATGTAGGGTAATAAATTATAGTTTTTATTTTAAGATCTACCGAAATTATTACTTTTAATTTTTTTTTGAAGGGATTTAAAACGTGGAATCACTTACAAATAAGTATACTTGTTAAATAAATTTGGTACTCCGTGTAGAATAATAAACATACTTATTAAATAATTTGGTACTACATGTAGTTATGAAATACTTACAGAATTTATACCATTAAAAATAAAATAAATTATTTTGTAAAACAAAAAAAATAGAAAATACAAATCAATCAACTAAAACCATTAATTTTCCGCTTACTATACCATAAACACAAAATGCGAACTCAAATCTTAGGTGATGAATTGACTTAGATATATCGTCATAATAAGAAAAAACTAAAAAAACAACAATAACAACAAAAAACACAGTTTAATGACCAATAACTTAATGGAAAAATACGTTATATGGCAACAAATTTTGTTTGTATCAATTAAAAAAGGTAAAAGATCGGAAAGTGAGGTAATAGAAGTATAGAGATATTGTAACTTCGGTAAGTATATAATATTATGTATCATAGTTTGTTAATTATAGTTTGTATTATGTATTGTAGGAAAGTTATTATTATATGTTAAAGTTATAATGTGAAATTATCCAAGCATCTTATTATATTATCTAATATGTTATATGGCAAATTTTTATTTTTATTTTTTATCAAAAATTTAAAATTCTAAGAAAATGACATGTGCCAAAAAATCTTTGAGGAAGCACCATATGAAAGAAAATGCTTTGGCTTTAATAGTAGTATATATATATAGATGTTGCAAGTGCATGTGCTCTAGTGTCTTAACCTTCACTGCGTAATCAGAAAGGTAAATAAACTGTAACATTTTTGATCATACAAAGTCTTTTTTGTGTGTTGAGTTTCTTAGCTACATGAGTTGAGATTGCAACATCTTGGTCCTGTTTCGTTGTGGTGGTTAAAGCAATAATGATTGCACTTCGTAGTTCTTGGGTGAAATCGTAACTTGAGGATTTGATAGTAGGGGCTGTATCTCGGATTACATATTGGTCAAAGAAGGGCTTTTTAACTTCCTTTCTTACCCATATCATAAACTCTTACTAACTCAAATGAAAAAGAAACAGAATCAGAAACATAGCATCAACTCACAATCTAGTACAAATGTACTACACAACCTAAATTTCATAGATATTGCAAAACGAGATCCATGCCGGCTCGCAATGTGGACAAGAGATTTCCACGGTTAAAGCCACTGTGGAAACTGCATTTCCATGTTGAGGCTCAGCGTGGATACAAAGTTTTCACGGTAAGAGCCAATGTGATCATGTGAAATGCATCTCCACATTGATCTCAACTTGAAATGTTTACTACGCCGCACGGTCATCCTCTTTCACAAATCGACAATTTCAATCACTTATGCACCAAATCTGATGTAAACTCATTCATGGTTTTCAAACATGATTCAACCATCATTTTCACCTAAAACAACAAAATAGACACATTCCAACATACAATTCATAACCCTAGACCCCCTAGTATTGAAAATTAAGGAGAAGAAAACAACCAATCAAAAGTTTTATGTACGAAACCAATCTTCAATCACATAGATGTCTAACGAGCCAATAAATGCCGAATTCTAACAACAAAGGGACCTCAAATTTGATACATAGATTTCGGTAATGGAGAGAAGATGCACCGCAGAGATAAAGAGGGAGAGAGGAATGAAAAAGATGAAATGTGAAGTTTGGGCCTCATTATACAATTTTCTCAAAATTTATGTTGTATAATTAATTTGTAATGAGATGTGAGACACATCACCCAAAATAATTTAACTTTGTTTAGGCATTTAGACTCACGAGCGTCTTCTTGCATTGGTCCATCTTCTTGGCGCCCATACTTTCATCCTCATTTTTTTTTTCCTATTGTTTGCCTTTATGCCATTGCCAGCTTCTATATTTTACCCGTTTGATGTATCTATACTGCTAAGCTGTATATGCTGTACAGGAAATGAAGTTGAGTGTGAACAATTGGTTTGGGTTCCTAAAGCAGTCGGCCAGAGTGTTCCCTTCAACACGTACCTTTGGCGGCGTGGCACCATTCCTATGTGGTGGGGTGCAGAACTAAAGATCACTGCAGCAGAAGCTGAAATATATGTCGCAGAGCATGAACCGTACAAGGGAAGTGCACAATATTATCAAAGGTTGAGTAGAAGATATGATACTCGAAATTTCAATCTTGGTTCTGGTGGGAATCAGAAGAAAAATCCTTTGGTCCCAATTGTATGCATAAACTTGCTCAGGAGTGGAGAGGGGAAATCAGAATGTATTTTGGTTCATCATTTTGAGGAATCTGTAAATTATGTCAGATCCACTGGAAAGCTTCCTGATACTAGGATTGTGTTGATAAATTATGACTGGCATGCTACTGTTAAACTGAAGGGTGAACCACAAACAATCGAAGGGCTATGGAGATTGCTTAAGGGACCTACTATAGCCATTGGAATCAATGAAGGGGATTATCTTCCTTCACGACAACGTATCATGGAGTGTAGAGGGGAAGTCTTTTACACTGAAGAATTCAAAGGTGCATTTTGCCTAAGGGCACGGCAAAATGGGGTGTTGCGTTTTAACTGCGCAGATTCTTTGGATAGGACGAATGCTGCAAGTTTCTTTGGCGCACTCCAAGTTTTTGTGGAGCAATGCAGAAGATTAGGGATATCTCTGGATAGTGATATTGCTTTCGGGTATCAGTCAATTGACAACTATGGAGCATATACTGCCCCTCTTCCACCAGGCTGGGAAAAGCGGTCAGATCACGTAACCGGAAGGACGTATTTTATTGATCATAACACTAGGACCACTACCTGGAACCATCCATGTCCTGATAAGCCTTGGAAAAGATTTGATATGCTATTTGAAGAGTTCAAGAGGTCAACAATATTATCACCAGTGTCTCAGTTAGCTGATTTGTTTCTACTTGCTGGGGATACACATGCAACTTTGTACACAGGTTCAAAAGCTATGCACAGTCAGATACTGAACATATTCAACGATGAAGGAGGCAAGTTTAAACAATTTTCTGCAGCTCAGAACATGAAGATTACTCTTCAGAGAAGATACAAGAATGTTATTGTGGATAGCTCACGCCAAAAGCAGCTAGAGATATTTCTTGGACTGAGACTCTTTAAACACCTGCCATCAGTTTCTTTTTGCCCATTGCATGTATGCTCCTTTGTCATTAGCTTACTAATTCAATCCTGGTTTTAAACAATTAATTAGATATATCTTTGCATAAAATATTCTCTATCAGTTTCATATAGGTGGCTGTTAAATTTCTCTTGGTTAGCACTGTGTCCAGGTCTTACTGTTCTGTTTCTTTTATCTCCTTCTACTTTTCCTTTTCTTTACTGCAAATAGATTGACAAAGTGTTTCAAAAATGTGATTATATAGTTTACGGGATGGAGGATAAGGGCATGTGTATGCACAATTATTGGGAGCTTATTATCAAGTTCTGCTAGTTTTTGTCAACGAGCTAAAGCTCAGGAATCTCAAATGCGCAATCCATAAGTAGAAGAAAAATAGGTTTTTCATCCTTATTGCTATGTTTTATTGAAAAAGAGGAAATGCCTTGTTTTTTGGGGTATATGAATGTTTCAGGTCAGGGAAACTACTAGGGCAATGGAATATGGTTGAAAAATACTATAGATTAGGAGAAATGAAAGAAGCTGGGAACATTGTTTCTAAAAGATTCCGTTAATTGCATTTGTAGTAGGATAGATGATTGAGATCCTAAGGGATTTTTCTTTAATTAAAAAAGTTGGTACTTGCCTGTTCAAATTGATTAATATGAATACATACATTGGTCTCTGATTGACTAGGTTCTTTTTTTAGGTACCTTCCCGGCCACCTGCTTGCTTTCTTAAACCGGTCCCAAGTATCTCAAGTTCTGCTGACGGTGTCAATCTTTTGAGTTTCAAGAGAAAAAAAGACTTGATTTGGGTACATTTATTTTTCTCAAGCATGGTGGATTTACATACTGTCTCATTAGTTTGTTATATTCTCAAAGGAGCTTTACCTTCTGTTTTGTGACGTGACATAAGTTTCTTGTACATATATTAGGTTTGCCCACAGGCTGCTGATGTTGTTGAGCTCTTCATCTTTCTTAGTGAGCCATGCCATGTTTGTGAGCTTCTTCTCACTGTATCACATGGAGCAGATGATTCGACGTTTCCAGCAAATATTGATGTGCGGACAGGGCGAGACCTGGATGGACTGAAGCTTATCCTTGAGGTTTTCTCTTTAAGATTCAGCTATTACGTGCGTATATATTATATTTTATTTTCGCTCATAATGGCCGATGCAAACTGGAATTGTACAGGTTTGCTATCCAATTCACAAGCTTAAAGAGTGTTCCTGCTCCTACTACTTTAAATACATTTTCTATACAACAACATGCATTGTCAACACTTCATATAACAATAGACGCATTAGACAATTTGGTGCAATATGTTTATTGCATGAATCATTTCATTTTTCTAAATAGTGAGGGATGGAGGAAAATTATCAGGTGCTCTTATGTTTCTTTATTTTCAAGTCATCTAACACATTTGATTATATTCTCTGCTTTCATAATTTATGTTCTTTCTAGGAAAATCAGTTCTTTTGTCTTTATGATAAAAACCCTTGATATTGTTCTACCATATGTTTATGCTAAAATGCTATATCAGGAATCTTATATATTGGATTCTTTGACAGGGTGGTTATATACCTCAATGTGCAAATGGGACAAACGTTTCAATTCCTTTGTCAGGGCTAGTCAGCCCCGAGGACAAGGCTGTAACTTGTGCTGGAAAACATGTCCATGGACCAGATGCATCCAGGCTTCCTCTACTGTATGATTTTGAGGAGTTGGAAGGAGAGTTGGACTTCCTTACTCGGGTGGTTGCACTAACGTTCTGTCCTACTACTTCAGGAAGAACTCCAATAACTCTTGGCGAGGTACAAGTGTAGCACACATATTAGCTTTTATGTTTCCCATGCATGATGTTTCCTTAGCCATCCCCCTTAATGCTCAAAGGTACAGCAGTTCCTTTCCACATACTTGTGGATTTTGATCAAGCACTCTCTAATGTGTGGATTTTCCTGAAAGATTATCATAGTCTGAAACTCTTATTGTATGGGCTCTTCTTCTGGTTATTCTACATTAGGGTGGAGCTTCATTGACATATGTCTGAATAGGCTTAATCTCAATTCCCCTTAATTGCCTTTGCTTTGTAATCTTTAGACGCGTCAGATATATGTCTGAATCGGCTAAATGCTGCTTACTCATTTATTCCATCTGATAAAATTTCGCTCTTTCTTATGTCTGTTTGGTGGATATTTTAGTTGTGATTTGCTTAAGATTGAGTGTCATTCTGCTAATAGATGACCTCTATTTTATTCTATATAAATTTTAATATAAAGCTCTGCCAAATGATATTAGTTACATAATTTAGAAGTGAATTTGTGCTACAGATAGAGGTGCTTGGTGTATGTCTTCCTTGGAAAACCATGTTTACATGTGAAGGGCCTGGTGCAAGCTTGCTTGAGAAAGCAAAAAGAAGTCTGAAGGAAAACAACCCTTTTCTGTCGGAATCAGATGCCAGTCCACTTCCTGCTAGTTCATATGAAAAAAGTGTGCCCCTTCCAGTGGAATTAAATAGAACTTCTAGTGATTGGCTTGATCTTTTGACTGGAGATTCTGTTAATTGGAATTCCACTTCTAGCTCAGTTGGTGAAAGTGATGCTTCGAAGGGGAACTTGCTCAGTTCATCAGATGATGTCGTTGATTCTGGATCCTCTCATTCTCAAATTGTAGGATTTTCTCAGAGTGGGACTAAGCAGTACACACATTTCATAAATTCCTTCATTGGAGCAGAATCGGTATGGATCTTTTTTCGATTTTTATATTGTACTTCTATATATGCATTTACCAGCTATAGGTTCTGGAATTGCCAAAGTATCATCTCCTCTTTGATTCTGGAAATAATGAGACCATCTTATTGATTTCAAGTTCTATACACTTGAACTGAGAACCTTAACTTTCTCTAGATCACTTAAAACTAATGTATTAAAAACATTCTAAGCATCTATCTATTTTGGTTCTTTTTTTAATAATAATGGATCATCTGTGCACTAGTACATTCGGAGTGCAGTGGTTCTAGTAAGGTACACAGGAACGCAACACTGTTTTGTTTTCTTCAGGGATACTGTGGAAACCCACTTGACTATAATTTCAGCTTACTGAAAGGGGCATCTAAAGATTATCCCTGATATTTTCACCTCTGCTAAACAAGAAAGCTGAAATGATTTCATTAATATGCTCATTTACATTAGTTAATAGAAAACATAGAAAATACATGCTCTCCTTCTTAACTGTATTTGTTTTATGCAGAAAGATGAAGCACTTTCTTCTTAATATCATTTGTAATATACTGGTCTAGGTATTTCTAATTGATCGTTTGCTTGTATCAAGCACACTTTTGTTGTTCACGAAATATTGTCATCTTTAAGCTTATGAGTTTATCAATTATTCTTATTGTTGTTTTGCTTGGTTATTTGTGATGCTATGAACATCAATCATTGATGCTGCCAAGACTTTTAACACTTCAACTGCCATGCAGAGAAGGAAGCTGGATTTTGTAGAAGCTATGAAATTTGAAATCAAGCGTTTGCAGCTCAATTTGTCGGCAGCTGAACGGGATAGAGCTTTATTGGCCATCAGCATTGATCCTGCTTCTGTGAATCCTAATCTCTTGGTTGATGATCTGTACATGGTAAAACTATGCCGAGTCGCAAATAGCCTTGCATTGCTTGGGCAAGTTGCGCTGGAAGACAAAATTAACCGATCCATTGGTCTTGAGACTACTGATAATGATACTGTTGATTTCTGGAATGTAGTTAGAAATGGAGAGAGCTGTTTTGGTGGCATGTGTGAAGTGCAAGCTGAAAGGCCAAAAAGAAATCCTGATATGCCTACCGCTGCAAAGTCCTTCTTTATCTGCTCCGATTGTGGAAGAAAAGTTTGTAAAATCTGCTGTGCTGGTAAGGGAGCACTCCTCCTCGGGAGTCAAAATCCTAGGTGGTCCAATGGTAATACCTCAAGCCGTAGTGGATCAAAAACTTCTGAGGATATTATTTGTAAACAGTGCTGCAGTGATATTGTTCTTCATGCTTTGATTTTGGACTACATCAGGATGTTACTGAGCTCCAGGAGAAATTCTCGCATAGCCAGTGCTGTGGAGAAAAGCTTGGCAGTTGTTATGGGATTTCAAGTTTTTGACAAGATATCTGAAGGATCTAAAAGTACCGATCCTCAAAAAAGTGATGATGTTCTTAGGGCGTTGCTCAATGGGGAAGAATCACTCGCTGAATTTCCATCTGCCAGCTTTTTGCACTCGGTAAAGTTCTAAGTCTGTTGCTCTATTCATATGCTTGATAAAGCTGCATAATTTAAAATTTTATGCAATGCTATAATATTGATTATGAAAATCATGTGTTCGTGTTAGTATATGTGTAAGTAGACCGAGAGAGAGGAAGGGAATAAATTGTGTTTAAGGGAACTGTATAGCTTCAGCTGCAGAATAACAGTCCTGAGCTATATCTTACAATTGTAGAACTTGGAAGTTTGAAATCAATACACGAGAAAAAAAAACCAAAAATAAAAAGTAGCCGTTTGATGAAGTAACCTCTGTAACAAAACCTAATACCTATAACATAACCTAATACCAACTGATAGGCTTACACAATCCAACAAACAACATTTCAAAATAAATATTTTTTAGAATAGCAAATCCAACATCATACTTCCTTATAAATCTCAATTTATCCTTTTCTTTCTCCAAATGTCGATGGCTGAAGGCTGATTAATTATGCTCTTTTGAGTCCAAACCGTCTGTGCAACTGTCATAGAAGCTCAAGGTTCACCTGAATTTAGGATTTTATATGCTATGTGCTATGGGGTTTAAGCTCTTATGTGAAACATAAATTTGCTTGGGACGTTTACAAGGAAATGACCATGTTACGTCTTTCTTCTGCTTTTTCTCTATGGAAGGTTGAAACTGCTGCAGGTGCTGCACCTCCATTGTCACTGCTTTCTCCTTTGGGTTCCGGACCACAGCATACATACTGGAAGGCAACCGCGAATTCCACATCTGTAGATTTTGTGATTGTACTTGGTAGTCTTTCAGATGTGACCGGTGTTGTACTAGTTGTTAGTCCATGTGGCTATTCAGAATCAGATGCTCCTTCGGTAAGTTCTAAGTATGCTTATATCAGACTATCAGTTTTCATGCTAATTGTAGATATTTGTTGTAGAGCTTCTTTCATTTCCATTTTCTTTGATCATGCTTTGGGAAGATGTGACCCATCATCTATATTTGTGGCAGGTGCAAATTTGGGCCAGCAATAAAATTGGCAAGGAAGAAAAATCAAGCATGGGAAAATGGGATATTAATTCTCTGTTAAATTCATCACCGGACCTTAACGGACCTGAAGGTTCTGGATCCAGAAAAGTTCCTCGTCATATAAAGTTCTCTTTCCGCAACCCCGTTAGATGTCGCATAATTTGGATGAATCTACGGCTTCAGCGACCTGGCTCAAGCTCTATGAACTTAGGGAATAATTTAGATCTACTATCTTTGGATGAAAATCCTTTTGCACAAGTGAATAGGCGAGCTTCGTTTGGAGGATCAGATGAAAGAGAAGCTTGTCTTCATGCAAAACGAATTCTTGTAGTTGGATCTCCTGCGAAAGACATAAACCTTATGTCCAATGATACCTCTGACCAACTAAAACTGAAGAGTTGGTTGGAGCGCCCACCACAGTTGAATAGATTTAAGGTGTAACTTATTCTTCAATTCCATTATTAATTTTATGAAAATTTTGTCAGTAGTGGGTTGTTCTAAATTGCACATTTTACAACAACACTGATAATTGAATTGATTTTTCATTTACAGATTCCAATTGAGACTGAAAGACTGACAGAAAATGATCTCGTGTTAGAGCTGTATCCATCCCCTGCTTCACCCTTGTTGGCTGGGTTTCGTCTGGATGCTTTTAGTGCGATTCGTCCCCGTGTTACACATTCATCCGGTTTAGATGCCAACGTCAGGGACAGCTCACTTTATCTATTAGACGAAAGATACATAACTCCTGCTGTACTTTATATCAGAGTATCTGTTCTCCAGGTAATTGTCGCATCCATTTTCTTTCTAATTCTTTATCACGAATTATTTCTACAGTTTGGTACTAGAATCCATTCTTACAACAATTTGACCCGAAAACGGAAGTTAAAAGATAGAAATCTGAGTGCAAGAGCCTCACAAATAGCCAATCTATGGAATCCTTACAATCTGTAATTCATTTCAATACTAAAATGGGTTTGAATCATATTCCTTGCAAATATTTGGTATGTTAATACATAGGTATTGCAATGTTGTATATTGCATTAGCACCTAAACAAGTTCTTGGCAAAAAAAATCCCTGTATTCAATAAGCCAGAAAGAACTCCTTACGCTGTAAGAGTTCTTTCTGGCTTTCATGATTTCAGGTTTAACCATCTCAACAATTACATTTTCCAGGATTCTCAAAAGATGGTGACAATTGCAGAGTACCGGTTACCCGAGGCAAAACCAGGAACAGTATTATATTTTGATTTTCCCAGGGAGGTACAAGCCCAGCGAATTTCATTCAAACTCTTAGGAGACATTACAGCCTTTAGTGATGAACCATCAGAGCAAGATGATCTCGAGTACCGAAGCTCCCTTCTTCCAGCGGGGTTGTCTTTGTCGAACAGAATTAAGTTGTATTACTATGCTAACCCATATGAAGCTGGCAAATGGGCTGCCGCTGCTTAGCGTTACAAAGATGGGTTTTGTTAAAGATTAATCAATCATCAGACAATGTTTCTCACGATGCGTGTCCGGTAAGCTGTAAAATTTTGTTTTCTATCTATCTGATGTTTGCATATTCGATAGTCTCTTGGTTTTGGTAATTCAAGCCTATTTTCTAGATGTTGATTCTTTTATTATGAGGCTTTGGGTTATTATTGTTCAAAATAGGTCATGAAATCATATTAAAGAGAGGATTATGAATTTTTATTTCACTTTAAGACATGGAATGCTCACATCTTGTTGTGGTGAATTGTTAAACATTTGTGTACACTGGTTTGTCATATTTCCAGGATATTAGCCTATTAGGCTCTGGTTAGATGTCATGTTTTATAACACAACTCTGCACTATTGAGCTTTAACAGTAAAATATACAGGTGTAATTGTGTAAAGTTTAGCATACTACGTGCTTTAGAAAACAAGTATTATGCATCCAAATAAATCCTTAGTTTTCTCGTTTCTTATTACTGAATAGATGTACACAAGTATGCAGCACTGACAATCTGTCATTGGCTTGTGCTTCATGATCTTTAAATTATGAAGTTAGAATTACATCAAAGTCACTAATCGTCCATTCCGCGACATCTTCTTTGTCACTCATAAAGATTTCAGTTCCCGTATCAATTGAAGTCCATATCCTCCTAGCCGGACGAGTACCCGGATCCTGCAAGAACACGAAATTCTCAAAGAAACCGCAAACCGAATCTAGAAACCTAAAGTAGGCTAAGAAGTTTACCTGATAGAAGTAAAGCCGGTTAGAAAGGCCTCCGACGTCCAACTCCCAAGTTGTCGGGTTTCCTACCCAGCCTTGTCCGGGCTTTGTCGGGTACCCGTATTCGCCCCAAACAGGGTGAGGAAGCAACTGCATAATCTCCTGTGCATGAGGATTGCTATACGGGTCACATCTGTCAACCGGTTCCTCCAAGTGTAGGGCATTTCCCGGTCCACAGTAGTAATGATACGCCCGGTAAGGAAAATGAGCGGTGTCGGTTCTGTGGATCTTGGTGTTGTTTGGTGTAATGTGGTATGGCGGACATGCCCCTACATTTGTAGGGCTGCACCAAGCAGGGGTCTCGGGGTTAATAATCATCTCGCTATATCGAGTAATGTCGGTTAGTAAATCTCCATCGCATGGTTTGCCATTGTTCTTCCAACAGCTTCCGATGTCGATTAGGTAAAACTGGCTTTTGGATCCTCCTCCTCGTTTCACATCCAAATGTAGTCTTACCTTGAAGTTTGGTGATTCTGGACGCTGAAATACAAATGTATAACAACATAATGTAACATACTGTATATGTTATTCATATCATGTGGCTAGTTGTAAAGTACTTTAGGATTAGATTTGTTCAGAAAAAGTCAACAGATGACAGACAGTTGACCTAACAAGGACCACTAAGGATTCAAAGCACATATTCACTGTTTGCAGCTTTACCATCATAATAATTTTGTAGGACTACTCAATACTGAATACTGATGCCTTTTGACCTTATGTCTAACAAGATATGTACTAAAACTTTAAGTTCAGACTTCAAATCATTAAATATAATCTGACATTGACTATTTTTTTGTTTGTATTTACTAGGACGAAAACATGAATCCTTACGTAGAACTATAATAAAGCTAAAATAAAGTATAATTCATAAAACATCAAGCAAGATCGAGAAAAGATGAACTCACGATCTTGAGCATTCCTCGGGTGTCATAATGGTAACCACCGGAGAAGCCGGAGGTGGAATCAGCCCTGAGATACAACATTAACCATGGATACTTTGGTGAAGTCTTGAGCTTATGTTTGAAAACCCAACTTTTCCCTTTACCCAATTCTTTTTCCCAAGCAACCTCATAAAATGAGATTCCTCGGACACCAAGTCTAACATCGCGATCAAGATCATATGTGCCGGCGAAGCCGCCATGGAGAATACCCTTTGTTAATCGAGTTGGACTATGATAAACCCGAGGAGGGTTCATACAACCTTGTCCAAAGCAAGGGAACCTTTTGTCTAATGATGGCAGAAATGGACCGACTTTTCTACCATTTTGAGGACAAAGGCCTGAATTTGTGTCGAAATTGCCATTCTTTAGCATTACCATCCAAAAATGCCATTGATTTTGGTCTTGTTCTAACACTTTGCATAGAGATCCTAGATATACTTCTTTCTCGGCTGCATAAAGATCTGGGTCATGTAAAGCTCTTGGGTTTAAGCCTGGAAATGATTTCCCTACTCCTAATCTGTTGGTTTCTTCACTCACTTTGTGCACCAGCAAGTGACTCCCTGTTACCCAAATCAGAAATCACAAAGATATCATTACTCAAAACCCATCAGAATTCAGTGATCTCACACTAACTAATTAGGGTCATGTGAATACAAGGACAATGCGAAAAAGGCTTTACCATGTCTTGTATAGGGAAGACAATAAAGTTAAGTGATGGATGGATGATGGTGAAGGTATTTGATCCATTATCCGATCAGATATTTTTTAAATATCTAGAATATTGTGTATTTAGTTGTAAAATCATAAAACTATGAATTGTACAATGTATAGTTTTTACATTTTATTAATAAAATATTATTTGTAATAAAAATACAATTTTTATACTGCAAAGGGCATTACAAGTGAACAATATACATAAATTTTAAACACCCACAGATGACCTCGTTCACCCGATCCATTGTCATCTCTATTGTACTCCCATCAAAACTTTTGTTCACAGGTTACTTACAGAAACAAAACAAAAAAAAGAAAGAAGCAAATTGATAGTGAAGGGAGAGCTTACTGTTACTATGGCTTGAAGGAGAAAGAGAGCAATCAAAGCAATCTGCAGCTCTAGGGCTACCCATTGAAGGAGCTTCATGACCAACTTCATTGCAGAAATTCCAAGCTTCAAATGCAACTCTCAGACCATCTCTCTTCATACCAGGGTCTCCTACTGCAGATTTGCTTCCAATTGAAGATGATGATGAAGCTTTAAAAGAAATCACATTTGAAACCCATAATACCGACAGCAAAATTTGTATCTTCATTGAACTTCTCTTCTGAAACACAATTTCCAGTGATTTAGTGATGATTTTGATAATGAGAATATAAAAATGGGGCTCAGAATGTTAGATGTTGAGCTTTGTGTCTGCATTTATGTGTTGTAGTTGAACAGTGTATAGATTAGTCAGTGTCGGTGAAAAGTAGAATATAATAAATAACAAGAATATAAAACTTATACGCAAGCTTTTAGTTCAGCTCCTCAAAGACTCTGATTTATTTGCTTTATACTTCTCTTACTCCAAGACACCCCCTTAAAGATCCTCATTCTTAGGCGCCAAAATAATTTGTACTCAATCTCTTTAATTCAAAATGCCGATAAATTCGACATCATTATACTCCGTATGACCGTATGTAAGAAGTTAAAACAAGAAAAATAATGAAGATGATAAAAATCTAAAATTTAGTTAAAAAAACGTTAGTGGAGAAAATGGACGATAAATATATTTTTTTTTGGAGATTTTTACTTAGGTATTGGTTTGGATAAGGTGTTTTTTTATACTAAGAGTTTTGAGATTGACACGTGTTAATTTTTTTTTTTGAGGAGGACTTTTTTTTAGTTTAAATTTATTTAAAAATTTGTGCTTAATTAGTTTATATTATTTGTATTATTGATTCATACATTTTTTTTAAATAAAAATTGTAACTATTACTTTGTTAGTTCAAAATTTTTGTTCAAAATTTGTATATTACTGGTTATAATATTTTCTATTGTTGGTACATGCATTTTCTTCCCTCTATTTATTAGTTATGTTTTTAATAATAATAATAATTATTATTATTATAATAATAGTTATTATTATTATTATTATAATATATGTCACGGGTTAATAATGTAAGAATTATATTTATTTTCATACTTTAATAAGATTTAAAATTTTCAATTTAAAATGTTACTTTGGCTAAAATTACTAAATCTAATCGTATTACCTTTGACTGTGGCCCGTGGGGTTGTCTCCATAAACGCACATTGCAAAACCTTTTAATTTTCTCCAAAGAAAAACCTTTTCATTAAACTACCTAGCTAATTAATCGATTTGAATTATTAATGACTAACTTTAATCACTTTTTTTGTCAGGACTTCCTTTTAGTCATCAATCACTAATTAACACCTAATTAGGATAAGAATCATAGGCTAAATGTGTCCCACTTTTAGTTGGGAATAATAGACTTTTCTTCCCTTGTATACCAAATATTTACTTCCATCCATTGTATCTCAAGCTTTGTTTTCAGATTTGGTTAATGAGTTCTTATTTAGTGAATGACTTATACATATGACTTTGCGAAGATTGGGACGAGGAAAATAAATGATAATACTAAATACACCATTGTTCGCCCTTTTGTTTTCCCTAAGATTTAACTTGAAATAGCGAAATAAATTATCATATACAATAAGACACTCGATTTTTAGTTCGTTTTCAACGACGAGAAACCCACTTTTATGATCTTTTTTTGGTTAGTAATTACTTGTTAGTTTGAAACACTTGAAATCCCAAACATGTGGTTTGTTGGATGATTGAGCTGAAGACAGATCGAAGCAAACAAGGGGAAACCTACAAAGACAGCTGCCAAACCACAAGTGTGAGCAATCTAAGCTGCAATCTACCAACTTTGAGTTGATTTATACCTAGTAATTACTCTTACTTAATCTGCCATTATTTACCAACATCATTAACTAATGTCTTTTAGTACAGATCAAACTATGAACGTGTTCTGGATTTCATTACTGCGACGTTTGATTCCTTAATACGTCGGGTAAGGTTATCTTCCCCGAGTTATTTGGATCAAACCTCCTGAACTGATTACAGATGTCGAAGATATCTTTCTCCTCTATTTTTCCCATTTCTTTGAGCTTATAGATGACATATTCTGATTTGCTGCAAAATAAATGTCAAAGCAATTCATCAGCAGATAACTAAGTTAAACACCAAATTAAATTTCAATGAAACAATTCTATATTTACCTGATGAAATCATTGTTATTGATATTGGCAGCAAGAAGATCATGAGCAGTAATATCTCTTTGCAAAACCCAATTAGCAATTCTTCTTTGTCTCTTATCAACCCTAGCTTCAGCTAAATACAGAAAAGCTCGAGCTACGGCCAAAGTGGAAACAAGCAACCAAATCCCAGCTAGTAATCTGCCCGTTAAAGTCTTAAAAGCTCGATCGCCATAGCCAACAGTAGTAACAGAAATAGCAGCCAAGTAAAGAGAATCAACCCAGTTGAAACCCTCAACGAAACAAAACAAAATAGCCCCAATTCCAATACAAATTACAACAACAAACAAAGCTAATCCGACTTTAAGTCTGATTCTCATTCTCCCCTTTTCGACATCCACAACTAGCATCGATTTTGAATCGATTATCATCTTTTCCTGTAAATCAAGTACCCGATTAACAGCTCCGCTCAGTAGAATGTCGATGAATCCGAACCCGATTAGCACGAATAGGCATGCGAAGAGCTTCATTGATGGGGTTGATGGAGTTATGTCACCATAGCCGATTGTACACATGGTGACTATACAGAAGTAGAATGCGTCAACGATCGGGTGGGTTTCGATGCCTGAAAATTGATCCGGGTTTAGCCCGAATACGAGGACTCCTAGACCTAGGTAGAGTAAGACCAGGATAATGCACTGTCTGATGATTTTGAGACCCGAATTAGAAGAAAACGAGCTGGAATTAGATGAATTAGGGCTTAGGGTTTTGGGTTGCCGTGGTACAGACATTGCGGGTGCGGTTTTGCAACGGTGAAGAGCTGGAACCGGAGCACATTTTAGATCCGAAGTTTGTTTGGTGTAAATCGGAGCTCCGAATTCGAGCTGGGAAGATTCAGATTGATTTGAATCAGAGATGAAGGGTTCGTGGATTGTGGTGGTTGTTGGATTTAGAGCAGCAGCCATACAAAAAGAGCTTTGGGTAAAGTGGAATTGGTACGATTGGAGACGACGATGACAACGAGAAAGTGTGATTTGAAGGATCAAGTGTGAATGCTGAGTTGGATGGCTGCTAATTGATGGTGGGTTCCACTTTCATCTGACGTTGCAAGGGACCCCACCTGACGTGGATATCGAGAACGACCTTTTCTGGGTATAGAATATGTGGAGTGCGGGACTATCCTTTAATGGACCCTATTTATATTGAGACTAATTTTTTGAAAATATATTTTTAGTGTTACTTACCGTAATTTGCGTAGATATTTATGCCTGCCGTTGGTCGTGTATTATTTTTGTGCGGTTTGTCGTATGTCTTTGTGCAAGTGTCCGTGTAAAAATTTGGGCAAATTTTAATAAGTTAATATTTGTAATGAATTTGGTGTTTGTTATTTGTTAGTTTTTTTTGGGGAAATTTGTTATTTTGTGTTAATTTTTATTGAGTTATTTTATGTAGTTATTTGGTGCGTAAATTTTTATTTGTATAAATTTTCATGTGTGGTTTTTTTATTTGTATAATTTTTGATATATTATTCTGTGCAAATTATATTGTGTTGTACGTGTAGTTTTTTAATAAATGAAAGCATATCCATGTATTAGATGACATGACGTCTAATGAATTGAAAGATCGAAAAGATTTGCAGACGGACTAGTTGTCGTATAGAACACAAAAAAATCAAAGAAATACATAAAATACATCAAGTTGGCTCGGACGCAGTGGTATTTAAGGGAAAGGAAAATAAGCAGTCACAAGAAAGCAGAGAGAAGAAAATCCGCCGTCAAAGTAAGCGAATGAGACGAAAGACTAGGGAACAAATGTGACATCTCATATTAGGACTCAGAGTAGGATCATTAGGATTCGATCACAAACAAGCAATTCGAGCCACTATTAAAAATTGCTCCAAACTCGCGGAAAACTTTAATTATTCAAATTGAGAAGAAGTTTTTTAATTATTCAAAATTAATTTTAAAAAATTCACACAAAATCGAAAAGCTTATTGTTTACAAATACATATCATTCAAAACAAAAACTTGACAATCACTGCATACAAATTCAGAACATTGATGCAGCATCGTCCTCGTAATTTCTCAGTTTACTAACATTCGCCTAACCTAAAAGAAAAAAGAAATTCCGGCATTAACAGAAGAATGAAAGCACTTCTAGTGAGCAGAAGTAGTAGCAGTAGTGTCAATTGTAGTGTGATCTGTGGCAAATGAGTTCCAATCTACTTTTTTCAACATTTTGAACCTTTCATCAAGGAGTAAAAATCCAGCCTGCGGATGGACGATGTTAAGAGTCCCAGCTTTGTACAATAGAGCCATACTTAACCCCATGTCTGGCCCGTGAAGCTTCCCCGTCAACAATACCCGCAGAGGCATGAAAAGACCCTTTCCCTGCAATTTCATCTTGCAATCAGTATCACTTCATATTAATGAGTTTACATCCTTTTTGAAATAGCAATTCATTTCCATACAACATAATAACTTCAACTGTATGCTTTGAACAAGAGTAAAAATTAAACTAAGAAATATATTGCCAAAGATTTGTACTATTTGAATTGATCTGTCAAATGAGGCATTTATAATGACATAAGTAGAGTTGAAACAAATAGGCAACAACATGGCCATTTGACCCATTTTTAAGGATGTTAGGAGCCTACTAGGTTATTACAATTGAACCAATCTGCTGAAAGTAACAGCCATAGTAGAACTTTACTTTACACATAATGTTCTTGAATGTGAACAGGATCCTTTTCCGAATTTGGATCCTATGGTCATAATCCCGATTTTCATAACTATGGCTAAACAAACACAGGCATCTACTTGCTGATGAAGAGGAACTCACCTTGCGCTTAATTGAATTCGAGAAACTCTTGACCCACTTCTTCCAGCCAGCCTGACCTTCTTCAAGAGCAGTCATAATCTCACCATCATCATAAGCAGCCAATAAGCTGTCTGCTACATCGCAAAGCTTGTCTGCTAAAATGGGTTTCGCTTCATCACTACAAAGAGTTAAGTAAACAACAGTAGTTATGAATACAGATAAATATTCGAATATAGTTCATTAACAACTGAAACTGAAAGGTGCATACTACATCCTGTATTTTTCATTTCAGTTTGTCTTATTATGCCAAGTAACTCTATATCGTAATAAAAGGCAAAAACTGCAGAGAGACCGTTCAAGAAAGTTACCTTGCTAACGTGTCATATAAAGGATAAGATAACAAGTTGGAAAGAACTTTATCCGCATCTGGTGTCACGTCAATCCCGTCTTTAAGCAATTCAATAGCCTCCTGTTGACGCATGCATGTTCTCAATTATAGCATATGCTTAACATCAATAAATTTAACCAAAAAACTGAAGTATGACCAAAGTCATTTTCTTAGCTGTTAATATTATAACCTATTTCTGATGTGTATTTGGCAAGCAACCCACTATCAGTAATGAGTTATGGCTTGTGAGTCTTATAGTTCACAAACACATAATGTACTTGAAATGGAAATGGACAGTAAGTTGCAACCAAATGAACCCTAATGGTATGTATTAAAACTTAGATAAACATCACTAGAATGTAGTAACCATTTACAAATAAAGGTATACGGAAAAAAGAAGAAAAACAAGTAATAACCGCTCACTCGACAAATACCCAGTATGGTTAACTGACAATATCAATGATTCCATATGACTGCGCCATATTCTATACCTAACGTCAAGACACACCATAGAGCAAGACTAACCAGTTAACCAAACCTCAATTAAGTCAGTGTCAACCTGTCCTAATTCCTGAAAATATAAATATATCCTCACACTGAAGCAGAAACCAGATATATCATAGAAATAAAAGGGAGAGAGATAGAGAGATGTAAAGTGAACCATGGAGATGCAAAATGGTATTATAGAGAAACAAAACATGAATGCTGGAGGCATAGGCTAACAATACCATCATTTTCTGGTTTGAATAAAAGAAGGAACATAAATTGTGGTGTCCTCTAAATCACTCAAAAATTTTTTTAAGGAGCTATAGAAACTTCCAGAACATTTAAACTTTAGGAGGCCAGAATTGAAGGTTTGAAGAGATTTTTAAGCCTCCTCCCAATCTCTCATCATGTATCCCATTTCCAAAATGTTATCCAATTTTTCTGATCCAACCAGTATCAGATTGCATATATCTCTTACTTCATTTTCCTTCTGGTGTAGCTTATTTATTTCTGAAATTACCATGTGGTAACAGCTTATTCATCTTAGCTTCATTAAAAAATTTCAAAGATCAATCAGAGGAAACATACTTCTACAAACTGCTCTTCCGTATCCTTAAGGATGCTACTATTCTTCCAATGCTCTCCAATAAGCTTGGTCAACTCATCTGATGGAAGAGATCGTAGATGTTGGCCATTCATCCACCTTATATTTACGAACATATACAGGAGAAAAAGGGTCATCAGGCAGTTGAACTTCATTCTTCAACTTATGTGAGTTATGTCAGAATATTTTTTAATCATGTGATATCATTATAGACTAACATAATCTGGGATATAGCCATTTATGAAATTCATACCTATAAAGAGTTGAGGCTAAGGGTAGGGTAAATCATGCAAGCATGACAGCACAAAAGGACTAAATCATCATGCATGAAAAAACCAAAATTACCTTAGCTTAGTTGAATCAAATACTGCTCCACTCTTATTCACACGCTCAATGGTGAACTTCTCAACTGCCAACCACATAGAACTTCCTCAATAACTTATGATGGTCCAGGCCAACTCAATCGCAATATCAGTCAACTATTAAACACATTCAATACTGACCCAGTTGCTGGAGAGTGAAAAACTCATGTTCAGTTCCATCACCCCAGCCTAACAGCGCAAGATAGTTTACCATTGCCTGAGGAAGGTATCCCATCTCTCTATACTGTGAAATGTAAAATTGAAGTTTAAAACTGCCTGAACTGATATGTTAACTCCATAGCTACTGAAAAACTTGACATAAAGCAGATGGATATGCTAGACAACCTGACCCACTGAAGTAGCACCATGTCGTTTTGACAATTTGCTTTTATCAGGTGCCAGAATTAATGATACGTGTGCAAAGGTAGGCATAGGAAAACCAAGAGCCTGCAATAATTAAAGCAACAACGTTTCAAGATCTTAAGTATAGCTGTTAGTTAATAAAGGAGATAATATATTTCCTTGATCTTAATCACCTTGTATATCAATGCTTGCCTCAGAGTATTAGGCAAATGCTCCTCTGCTCTGAAATGGAATATTAATAAACATAAAAAAAATTCACCAGACTAACAACACTCCTGTAACAATGTTACACAGCCTTCTACCAAAAAAAACAATGTTATACAGCCTACAGAAAAAATGTGATATGGACAAGCAAAGTGGAGAAAAAATGAAAAATATGTATACAGTCAGTCAAGCCTAATTATATATGTGAACTTGATATGTATAAAATGCAAGTAGTAATAGGGATTTTTACCTTATAACATGTGAGATGGCCATGGTAGCATCATCAACTGTGACACAAAAGTTATACACGGGTTGTCCATTACTCCTCATGATAACAAAATCACCAAGAGTATCCAAACCCCAACTAACCTTCATGTCAAAAACAAACAAAACTACAGCATATCAAATCAAATGTGGAAGGTATAAAAAAAGCATTTAGATTTTCCTACACAATTTGAGGAGAAGTTTTAGAAGAGCAACAAAAAAGAAAGATCAAGATCATTTTTATTTAAGAGGCATCTCAATCTAAATATTTCGAAGGCAGACTCTTAAGACATACCAAACCCATTAGCCACAACTCACTTCTCCTCTTATGAGATCATTAATCTTCAGGTTGCCTTCCTTCGGGACTCGAAATCGATATGTAAAAGGAGTCCCCTTTTCCAATTCTTGTTGCACTTCTTCCTCTGTTGCAGTGGCCCACTTTCCTCTATATACAGGAGGCAGCCCCTCCAACTTTGCTACCTCCTTCATCTTCTCAAGTTCCTACAGAAATTAATATCCCAGAGTAAGCAACAATAACGTGGGAAATTCTCCAGCCTTCATCACTTTGACAGACTGCCATGAAGGAGATTGTGATACACATAGAGAAACTAGACTCGTGTGAGAATCACACTAACAAGTGAGATCCATATGACAGCTCACCCTATTCAAAAAATCTACTAGCCCAACATGCATCTAATTATGGGTATACTTCAATTATGAAATTATGACAAGTTGTGGGTTGCAATTCCTACAAGCCTAAATGTTGCGATGTTGATCACCCAAAGTGCTGACCCTGAGATCCATGATGATCCCGTGCAAATAAGAACATATGGCATTTTTAGTCTACGAGGAAGTATATGGATCTGTTTGGCATGAGTGTATAATATCATAAATTTAGCTGATGAGACCTAAAAAGAAACCTCTAGTTTATTTTTAAAAAAAAGGAATCTCTAAATTCAACCTTCTATATATGAAAAAGGAGAGAAGACTTTACGGAAGACTGGACAATACAAGGGGTCTAGCCAAAATTACAATGAATACTGAATCTGAACACAACAAAAATGTCACTAAGTGTAGCCAAGTAGCTCAAAAGAGAATTCAAATAAAGTCCCCTGGCCTCAAAAAACTACATGTAGCCATAATCCTAACACAACAAGCCCATATTAGCAACACATTCATACATGGAAGGCTTGACACCGTGAAAAAATAGCAAGGTCTCTAGCCTTCCAAGTGTGAAGTATATCAGTATATGAGCTATTTAACAATGAAAGATACGAAATGCAAGTGAGCACTCTTCTCCTAGGTATCAGTCATAAATCCCAAACCAACACTTAAACGAATTAGGATGGTGGAAACAGAGTAGTTTTCTAGTTGATGTGAACTTGTTACACTGTCCTCATATATTCGTATATCCTTAATTTAAATAGAAAGAAAAAGAAACCTAAAAAATACACAACAATAGGATAATCATGTACAAAGAAGTGTCAATTTCCAAATAATTGAACAATCTTATATACCTCATTAGAACAGAAGCATTGATAAACATAACCAGATCCCAAAAGCTTCTCAGCATATTGCTTGTAAAGTGCATTCCTTTCTGACTGTCTATATGGACCAAAGTCCCCACCAATGCCAGGACCTAATGGGGGGCCCTAACATCATTAGAAACAATCATATAGAATATAGTTTATGTAATAACTTGGCAAGTCCAAAACAAAACCTTATTTGTGCATTGGTCCTTGCTTCGACAGATAGATCGCAGGTAGGTCAAAAGTGTTTATTTACTTTAATACCGCAATAGGATTAAAGGCATCAGCAGTAATAGTTAAAAAAAAATTAAAAAAATACAGAAATGAAATTAGATACCTTCATCCCATGAAGGCCAAGCCATCTGAGATCTCGAAGCACAGCGTTCTCAGACTCCTTAGTAGATCTTTCCAAATCAGTATCCTCAATCCTTAAGACAAACTTCCCACCTTTGGACCTGGCAAACAGATAATTAAAAAGAGCAGTACGAGCTCCGCCGACGTGGAGGTTCCCAGTGGGGGAAGGAGCGAAGCGAACACGAACTTGGCCGTCGTTTATTGGCGGAGGAGATGGGTTAAAGGAAGTAGAGAAGGAGAAACTGCGGCAGAGTGGCGGTAGCAGCAGCTATTGTAGAAGGGAGATTGCCGGAGAACAGACTTTCGAAGCTCGGGTAAGACCTTGATCGCCATCCACTGTGTTCCTACCACAACGCTAACCATCTTGGAAATTGTGATGAATCGTGCGCTCACCCTCTCTATTGTCTTCGTTGGCGAGCAAAAATGGATAAGGAAATTTAATTATTTCGAAATTGACATCTGCTGAGATTCTTGCGGAAGATGTTGAGCCCGTTCGTCAAATTCAACTAAAATCCTTAAAACCCTGAAATCAGACTCATCAGCTAACGGTGAGATTGGAAAGGGAAAGTAAAGTGGTATGATAAACATCCGGTTGACAAGTGCTGCAGATTAATTCCGAAAGAGGAGACGGGAGCAACAAGTGCTGCAGATTAAATTGAACGCTGATGAGTGATGACTGATGAGTACAACAAGTAACAAGAAGATTAGTAAACCCTACGTATATGAATCAATAATAATCAAAGTCTAATGAAGATTGGAAATCAAACTATCAGCAAGAAGTACATTGGATTTGTTTGGGTCGTACGGAAAAATGAAAGATTTATATTCATCTTTAATACTATAGTTTATCTACAGAAAGTCATTGTTTTTTTTTTTAATGAAAGGTAAATATATTGAAAAAAATATTTATTATATATACACCCCTAAATTGTCTCATCAATCTCATCTAGTCTATTTTTTTTTTTACCTATAATTTTTTAAAATTTATATTAAAAGTACCTAGTTTATAATAAGTTGTATTTATATCTTTGTTTGTAAATTAAGTTACATTTTGTAATTTTTGTGTGATCTTGTCATTTTGTATCAGAGTTAAGCAGTTGAATAAACTTAAAAATTAATTATAAAATCCAAAAAATTATTTAAAACTGGAGGTTTCGAAAACTGTCCAAACAAAATAGCACCACATGTAAAACATTTAAAAGGTGGACAACGTTATCATGGAGTTGTTTTAAATACTAATATCCTATAGTCGACGATATTGTAGATTTAATAACGGGTTTAATTAAGTTGCAACAGGTATTGCAAAATATAGGGAAGAAATATATATATGTTACTTTATTAGCAATTAAAGAAGAAAAAGAAGGAAAAAAAAGTAGTTTTTTTAATCACTAACAAAATTCGACATCTTGGGACAACCACCAGTCTAAACCTCAAACCAAAAGACTTGTCGATTTTTCCTTATAAGTATCCATTTCAAAACGAAAATCCTCAAAAGAAATGTTCAGTATAAAATTTAACTGAACCGGCAACGAACGAAGAACTAGAAAAAGAGTTAGAAAACCAAGGAGACGCTTGATATGTCTGACAAAGAAATGAATTCGGTAAGTAGTGATGAATTTGGTTATTATAATGATGATGAAGAAATGTATCAATAAATGAGTTTAATCAAACTAAAAGACTTAGAGACCATACCCTTAAGTGAAGTTAAAAGAAAATTAGAATAAAAGATGGGAAAAAGAGTTATTGACATTAATGAAGTGAAAAAGGAAATAATTCCAGAACAAGAAGTTAATAAGGCTACTAGATAATATGAACAAAGGTCTACAAGTCAACAAAAAGCTAGCTTAAAACCCAATGAATTTTTAGAGAAAAAAAAAACAGCTAAATTTGGAGTTAGGATCATGTCAAACCATAGAGCTAACAAAAGAGAACTTCTACTTGAACCTATCAGTGAAACTGGATATAAACTTAGTCTAGATGGGGTAAGAAACCGAGAAGATGTGCTAGGGTTTTGGAAAAAAAGGATGTTGAGTGTCTTAAACATGAACCTTGAATAGAGATCTCCAAATTTCCTAAATTATATTGGGCATAGTTTGTATGAAATTGTGGCAGATTGGTACGAAGGAATCGATGAAAGAAGTTAAAGAAACTTAAAGGGCAGCAGAACCACAAGATGTTATGTTTAGGCAATTATGCAAAGTCTTATAATATGAATTAATTGGAGACAGAGATGATAAGAATAAACAAATTAATTGAATGACAAAGAAAATTAAATACTCTCGAAATTTATAATACGAGATATTTAAAAAATTATCTTTCAGAATTTGAGTATTATTACTATAAAGTGGAAGAAAATGCGATTAATCTATATATGTTATTCGATAAACTCCCTAAACCCATAAATGAAGAAATTAGTGAATGGTATCAAGAATGGATTGAAAAAATATAACTCAAGAGACACCCTACGAAATAGATTAAGATTCGTTAGAAAATGGGTTGAGAAATAATGTCGAGAAGTTAAGGGAACTCAACATATGAAACAACAACTTCTAAATTGTTGGGATCTTCCTGGAGAACAGGGATGTAACCGAAGAGATAACCAGAAAAAACGGTTATTGAAGGAAGTATTATAGAAAGAAAAGCTTTAATAGACAAAGATGGGGTAAATATTTATAAAAAATTTTTTTATAGAAAACCCTTTGTTAAGAAAAGAAGTTTCTTTAGAAAAACTTTTTACTGTCCTAAGAAGAAAAAGAGTTGTAAGTGTTGGACATGCGAGGAAATATATAATTATGTTAATGAATGCAAAAACAAAAAGAATAATAAACTAGCTGAAGCTTTAAGGAGCTTAAATTATATTGAAATAACATAAGAAGAAGCTCTTGACCTAGCCTTAAATAATAACAAAGGAATTGTAGAAGTAGTGGAGGAAGAAGAATCTAAAAGTTCAGATTATGAAGAAGTATGTGAAATGATGCAAGGAGATGATAGTGAAGCTCATAGAAAAATTGAAGAAATATTTTCTTCAGATGAAACAACTACTCTACCCCAATTGCAAGAAGTTGATACTTCCATCGACGAGGAACGTACAACTGGAAAAAATGTATAGATCAGGGGTTGAATTCCCGATCATTGCTAAAGAATAGTTCTTTTCAGCATTCTCAAAGTTCGTATGTGAAGAAATGACTGGAAATATCTTAGTAAGAAAATAATTGAAATCAAGCTACTAAAATAAACCTAATTAATTAAAAAAATATCCAAAACCCACAACAAAGACAAAAAATATAGGTGCATTTATGTTTGTGCAAGTCATCGTTACAAAACTTTGGTAAAAATGTGCATTGTATTAACTTTGTATGTGACACTAGGCGCACAAATTTTAGAGAACAAACTATTAGTGGAGTAATATGCAATCTAAGTCAATGACCAGTATTTTGGGTGTGTAGGCCAAATTATTATGTAAGTCTTGAAGATCAATTTGCACATTAGTATTAAAATTGCTAACCGAAGGAATTGTATTGAAGGACAAAAACTCCACACAAGAACTCAGACAGTTGGTAATGATCTGGTGGAATATTTGGATAGACAGGAATCAAATAATCTTTAATAATCAAAGACCAAAACAGAATCTGAAACAAACCGCTATTAAACAAATTGAAGACTGAGAACAAGCAAACATTATACAATCAATGAAGAGCAAAATAAGCAAAAAACAAAGAAAGAAGACTAAGAATATCAGTTGGCAAAAACCAAAAGTAAACTTTGTTAAGATCAACTTTGATGCAGCTTCGAACAACAATAATCAATTTGCCTTTGACTTTATCATTCGGGATAACCTCGGCCTTCATGTGGCGCACAAAAAGGGGAAATGTAATGCAGAATTTGTTCTGGAGGCAGAAGCTTTTGCTCTGCGGGAAGACCTACAAAACGCCAAACAGTTAGGATTCACGGCTATTAAGATTGAAGGTGGCAACCTGATGATGATCAATTCGATCAACCACAGATGGAAACCCCCGTGGGAGACATACATGATCATTTTTGATATTTCCACTAGCATCTCAGGCTTCTTCCGTGCAAGCACCACTCACATCTTCAGCGATATCAACACGGTAGCGAACAAGCTTGCAAAACACGGACTTTCTGCTACTGATAAACAGGAAGATCTTCCAGATGATGTGGTAGTATTCATCGTAAGGATGTTATAGGTCGGTCGGTGTCTAGAAGTTGACCCTCCTATTCTACTTACCTTGTATCAGAAAAAAAAGAAACCGGCCGACATGCCATATGGACCAGGTGATTTATCACTGCCAATGTCAAAAATTGACATTTTAATTTCTCTTGTGTTAAAAGATTTTGTTAGTTCTATGTTCTCATTTTCTGTTATCTTCGTTTGGATGACCTCAAGTTTTTTTTAGTTTAGTTTGGTCTATCACTGATGCCTTAAATTTATGTTCATAGCCATCTATGAATTCCTTATTTATACCTTCTTCTTTAGAAAGAATTGATCCATCATGTTTAGTATTTGTTGATATTATCTTTTTTGTTTTTACGACCTGTAGCTTTTCTATGATGGAAGCTCATATTTTTGTCACTAAGTTGTAAGTTTATTGTTTTTGCTCTTTGCATCTAGTATTTACTCTGGTAATCAAGTAAGCATTCCTTTTTTATTGAGTCTATTTAGTTTATCATTTATTTGTTGGCTAAAAGTCTAAAACATCTAAATGTTTGTTTTTTAAGAATTTCAATTTGCTCATCAATTTTTTTGTTTATGTTACCAAACTTCTCTTTACTCCAATGTTTTAGTTTGATTTTAAGTAAGTTGATCTTTTTAACCAAGTTGAACATATGAGTTCCCAAAAATTGCGTTCTTTAAGTTTGTTTTATGATGTTTTCACAATCTTGATGTTGCATCCACATTGATTCGAATTTAAAAGGTTTATTTTTGAAAGTTATTGGTGAGTTTTGTAGATTAAAGGAAATCATACAATGATCCGAGGAAGTAAACGCATAGTTTTGAGCGTGAATTGAGGATATTCTTGTATTATTTCCATCGAGGCCGTAATTCAGTCTATTTTTTCATATGTGTTATCTTCCTATCCTTTTTCCTTTTCCAAGTGAATTCATTTCCTTTTGTATCGAGATCAATCACATTGCATTGTTTTAAAAACTTTTGGATTCTTTCAAATAGAGTTGTCAAAAGTTGACCCGACCCGACGAACCTGAACTCGACCCGACGAACTTGAACTCGACCTGGCCCCGATAATTTTGAAAAAGAGAATCCCCAAAACCGACCCGCTTGAAACCGATTTAACCCGAAGTAATTTATGACCTGAAGTAACCCGACCCGAATGACTCGATTAATCCGACCCGACCAACCCGATAGCCCGAAGTAACCCGACCCGAAATAACCCGACCCGAATGAACCCGAACCCGACCTGAACAACCCGAAGTAATTTTGATTTTTACTTATGGTTTACTAATTTCCGATTTCATATACAAGTATTGAAGTATACATATTGCATAATACACAGTATACTTATCTATGCAATAAGTATATATGATGATATTTTTTAATTAGTATTAACTTTTTATCGTGTTAGAGATAAGATGTGTTAAAGTCTTATATATAAATTTCAATAAAAAAAACTTGTATCAACTATACATTTTTCACTTTCATTTGGATTAAGTTATGTAACTAATTGACTATGAGAAGTGCTCGGAGAAGCACTCGGAGAAAATTGATCAAACGGATTAAACTGATCCGATTAAAGTCGTTTTTAGATACCATATTTTAAAATATTGATCAAACGGATCAAATGAATATCCACGGATTATTATCTAATTCGGCAAAAGATGATTAATTTTATTATACATTTTATAACAAACAAAATAGGAAAAACATATATGGATCGGTTAGATTAGATATTTGGATCAACCATATCAGTCGGATATCCAGATCCGGCTAAAATCATTCTCAATCAAACAAATTGGCCAAAAATCATTCCGATCAAATATATCTTCGTATAAATTTTAGAGTAAATTACATAAACCTGAACATAAATTGACCCGAATCAAGATGTTAGGCAACCCTATCCGGTTTCAAGAACCGAGGCTATCCGATAAGGCAATAACCAATATTAACCCGAACAATTAATACCCGACCCAAACCGGCCCGGCCCGACCCAAAACAAACCGATTAAAACGAGAAATTGGTTTGACCCGACCTGTTTCAACCCGAGCAAGTTATGACCGACCCGATTTCAACCCGTAATGACCCGAGAACCGAGACTACCCGATAACACGAACAAACGATACCCGACCCAAACCAACCCGACCCGAAACAACCCGATTAATTACCAAGCCTTTTTTGACCCGGCCTATTTCAACCCGAGCTTGTTAGGACCCGACCCGTTAGCACCGTTTAACACCTCTACTTTCAAACCTATTGTTGGTTATTGTAGCTCCCCCTTTTGTTTCGAGATCAATCACGTTGCATCCTTGCCCATACCCGCATACAAACTCGATGGCTAAAACGGACTTGTGTTATGTGCCATACCATCCATTCTCTCGGACGGGCAAACAAGCCCGTGTTTGCTTAATCTAGATATATGATAGTTTACTCACCCATGCCAATTACCCTCATAAAATAAATGAACAATAACCTAGGTTATATTCAAACATCAAATTACATTTTGTTGATTATATTTGTTTGCTTGGTGCTCACACCAGCAATGTTAAATTATTTGTTTGGTCCCTTTACAATTACTTTGGCAACGAACCAAAACGTTTTCTTTTGAGGCAAGGTTTTGAAAAAGACGTGGATGCCTTGCGATTCGTAATGTCAAATACATGTAAATTTATTATAATTTCTTTGTACAATTTCCCTTTTTCTTGTTGTGGAAGTACACTTGTTCACCAAGAAATCTAAGAATATCCAACCCTTTGTTCTCTCGTATAAAAAAATGATTTCCCAAAGCTCTTGGTCTACACCAATAACTTCGCTTTATAATAAGAAAGGATTTCCTAAAGCCCTCGTATCCAAATACTTACCTGTTACAAATTTTATTTCAAAATAAAAATAAATTTAATTCATACATATATATGAAAAATTTTAAAATCAGCACGTGGTTTATAAAAATTGAAATAGATCGGTTAATTTCGATACATATCTATTACCTATCTATATCTATATATTTTATATATACTAAAGTAGCTTACGGATTACTGACGTGACACTATAAGATTTCAGTATTTCAGTCAAATCTTTCTATATTACTAAAATGTCATTTAAATTATATTATTTTTAATTGCCATTCATTTAAATTATATATTTTAAATTAATTTCTAATATTGATTTTCTAAATTAATAAAACAAACTATTTTACTTAATTTTTTTTTATAAAGATAAGATTCTAGATTGATTCTAGTTTTTTTTATGTAGGATTTAAATCCACAAATTCCTTTTTCTTAAATTATATAATTTAAAGTATTTTATTTATTTTATAATTTTATAATTATTTCTAATATTTATATTTAAATTTTCTTGTATTTAAGGTAACTGGATATTTATTTTATTTTTATGATTTTAAATTACTTGAATTTTCTACTTTTGTTAGTTATTTTATAATTTTAATTTATTTGAAATTGTAATCGTCATGTAGGTTAGAAGTAGTTAATTTTTATAATAATATGTTGTAATTTTTGTGCTATTATATAACGATCTATTATATATAATATATATATATATATATATATATATATATATATATATATATATATATATATATAATATGAGTATAACTTTGTGTACAATTATTTTACCTCTTAAGTCGGTTCTATAATCTTAACATATACTTTTTATCACATATGATATTCTTTCCCTTTCAAAAGTTGGATTATACCTACCTAGACCAATTTTTAGTCACGGACAACTTTACGTGGCAATTTCAAGAGTTACAAGTAGAGATGGTTCGAGGATCATGATATGCGATCCTACAAGTGAGTCACAAAATACTACAAACAATGTTGTATTTAATGAAAATATTTTAGAATATAATATAATGTGGTTATACTAATATTTTATTATTTATTTTAAATTTTAACTCTTATTATCAATACACATAAAATAAAAAACAATTCTAAAAAATATATATTTTACAAATACCCGTGTATGGTACGGGTACTAAACTAGTATAAACACAAAACGAGGAAATAAAAACATATTTTATATTGAAAGTTAAAAAAATATATGCACCTTATGAGTTAATTTTATGAATGAACACATTTTTATTTTATTTTGGAGTCGAAATAAAAGGGTCTTTAGTGTTTATATATTATATTATACTTATAAAAGATAAATTATTTTTTTAATGAGATAGTTTTCCATACCGTACTTTACTACTTTGGGATCGGGCGGCCTGTACGAATATGGGTTGCATGTAGTGAATGAAGGCAAACGAAATAAACAGAAAGTGTTGACCATTCAATCTGACTCATATAATACAACAGCACATGGCAAAATGGTGATTTTGAGATTCGATTCTGTTCTTCGCCTCTAAACTCCAAAGACACCCCAATCCAGCACGGCTGCACCGTTTTTTTATTCGAAATATTATTTTGGTTTTTATATATTTATATATTGAAATATTTTAGTTAGTTTTAAATGATTAAAATAATTTTCAAAAAAAAATAAATTTCAAATTATTTTTATAATTCATGAATAAAGTGTTGAAAAAATTATGATTTTACTTTAATATAATTTATAATAACTTTATCAATCATATAATTTATAGTTTATAAGTATAATTATTTTAAATTATTAACATATAATACTGTATTTTTTCTTCTTCTTGGATTTATACCTACATCTTAAAATAATTTTTTTAATAAATTATTATTTTCAGTAAAAGTGATAAGATGACTTATACAGTTATATGATTACAAACATTATATTAAATGTTGTTTCCATACTTTTTTTTTTTCCCTAAGAGTTTTCGTTATTAAACAATTAGTTATTAAGAAATCGAGCGAAAACACGGAACTTCTAAAAATTCACTTTTGTGTTAAAACTTACAATACAATCATTTGAATCTCAAAAAATGTTTTAAATAGAATAACACAATTTTAATCTCCCAAAGTTTGAAATTTGCATGATTATACGTGCCTGCAAACAAATAATATCTCATTAATGATCTGGTTTTATGTTTATAATGCTTTATTTTATTATCAACTTGCGTCTGAACTTGGCCAAATACGTCAAGTAGTACGTCCGCAATGAAGGTACACTGAGCATCCTGTAATTTAATTTACTTTTAATGTCCATTCGACCAATTATAATAATAATAAAATTATGGATTTCAAATTCACAAATATTAAATACAGTATAATTTAATTTATTAAGGGCGGACATATATAAATCAGCTCAATGCATACTAATCTCAGACATGTAAAGAACAAAGAAGAAGGGCCTGAAGTTCAGTTTTGTGTTTGACTTTGTTCGCAAACCAAAAAATCAAACTCCCGTACACCCAAACGCGTCGTTTTGCCGTTTTGCCTGTTTTTGGTAAGATTCTGTTTAGTTCGTTGATTATCCATTTCATCTTCTTCTTCATCTTCCCTGTGTGTTTATTCGAATACCGATTTCGATCTGTTAATGTTCTAGGCGTGCTTGGACATCAAACTTTTTTGTATTTTCACCAAATCAAACTGTTTTTACTTATAATGACTTGATAAGTATTTTATGAAGCTCATTTTCATGTTGCTAATGGTGATTTTGAGTAAACAATCCCTATATATATATATACCACAAATATGATATACTTGTCTGCATATTATTTAATATAATTCTAACTAATTGCTTTTACTTACCAACTTCTAAGATTTTGGTTTCCTTCTTACTTCCATTACTTAATCTAGCTGAATTCCTTGACTTAATGTGTATATATACCCTTGATTTCAATATCTTGTGCACTTGGATCAAGACTTTTACTGGGTCAATTAGGTAAAGAACATGGCACTTGATTCATACGTTCTGATTTTTTTTTTTATCAGGAGCAAGATGTCTAGTGAGAACGGGAACAAAGAAATGCCGAATCCAAATTCAGCAGAAAAATCAGATCCATTGGAGATGGAAGAAGAGAAAAACAGTAAGGATGAACAGCCAAAGATTGAATCAGTTCCATTCTACAAGCTGTTTGCATTCGCGGATACTAATGACAAGATTTTGATGATCGTTGGCTCAATTTGCGGAATGGCCAATGGTGTTTGTATGCCGCTTATGACTCTCTTATTCGGTGAACTCATTGATGCTTTTGGAAAAAACCAAGACTCTACTTCACATGTTATTCATGTAGTTGGACAGGTGTGTGTATATATATATGCTTTGCATTTTATCAGTTCATGACTATATGCTTATTTCTTTGATGTTTTGTTTTGTTAGGTGGCTTTGAAGTTCGTCTATCTGTCTATTGGAGTAGCGATTGCAGCATCCCTTCGTAAGTACTTAGCAAAATTTGTGTTTAGTTCAAGATTAGCTCAGTATTAATCATGAGCTGATGAAAATGTTGATTTTTGTAGAGGTGATATGCTGGATGGTCACAGGAGAAAGACAAGCTGCAAGAATACGAAACCTGTACTTGAAAGCTATAATACGACAAGATGTCGCGTTTTTTGACAAGGAAACAAACACAGGAGAAGTTGTAGGACGAATGTCCGGTGATACTGTCCTTATTCAAGATGCCATGGGTGAGAAGGTAATATATATCAATGACATAATTGTTGTTTGCTGATGTTGATTTTACAATTTTTTTTAAAACTTTTTTTTTAATTCTCTCCCAAAATCTGACACTTTTTTTTGATGCTCTTAATTACTATGTTTCTGTGTGTTTTACATTGTTGGTTGTTGTTTGTGATCATTTCAGGTTGGTAAGTTCATACAGTTGACGTCGACATTCGTTGGAGGATTTGTGATTGGATTTGCAAAAGGATGGTTACTTGCCTTTGTCATGCTTTCTTGCATTCCACTTGTTGTAATTGCTGGTGCAGCAATGTCTATTACAATCTCCAAAACGTCCACGAGAGGTCAAGCTGCATATGCAAAGGCGTCTGTTGTAGTAGAACAAACTATAGGCTCCATCAGAACTGTGAGTTTTAGTATATATATACTACTGTCTTCATCTTTATAATCTCGATGTGGGATATTCATCTTCTCTACTATTGTTGTCTTAGGTTGTATCCTTCACTGGCGAAAAACAAGCTGCAGCAGATTTCAAAAGCGCTATTGTACGTGCCTACAAGTCAAGTGTTCATGAAGGACTAGCTTCTGGCTTGGGTCTTGGATCTCTTTTCTTAGTTATATTTGGAAGTTATGCTTTGGCTATTTGGTTTGGTTCAAAAATGGTCATCGAAAAAGGTTACACTGGAGGTGCTGTTCTTAGTGTGATCTTTGCTGTCTTGACTGGATCCATGTGAGTTGTTGAATCAACTTCTATTTCAATTTTTTCGATTTGAAATGCTGATTTTGTGATGATTTTTCTATGTTTTAGGTCACTTGGGCAGGTATCTCCTTGTCTTAGTGCATTTTCAGCAGGACAAGCTGCAGCATACAAGATGTTTGAAACAATAAACCGAAAGCCAGAAATTGATGCAACAGACTTAGGCGGAAAAGTACTAGATGACATTCGCGGTGATATTGAGTTAAGAGATGTGCATTTTAGCTATCCTGCAAGACCAGATGAGCAAATTTTCAGTGGCTTCTCACTATCCATCCCTAGTGGCACAACTGTCGCATTGGTTGGACAAAGTGGAAGCGGGAAATCGACAGTTGTAAGTCTTGTAGAGAGATTCTATGATCCACAAGCTGGTCAAGTCTTGATTGATGGTATTAATCTTAAGGAGTTTCAACTTAAATGGATTCGCGGAAAGATTGGTCTTGTTAGTCAAGAGCCTGTTTTGTTTGCTTCAACTATAAGAGAGAATATTGCTTATGGAAAAGATGGTGCTACCACTGAAGAAATCAAAGCTGTAGCTGAACTTGCAAATGCCGCGAAATTCATTGATAAACTGCCTCAGGTTCAACTTTAATCTTCATGTTTTCTGGCTAATGATATTCAAAAACTTAATTAGCTTGTGATAACTTGCAGGGATTGGACACTTTAGTTGGTGAGCATGGGACTCAGTTGTCAGGAGGACAAAAACAAAGAGTTGCAATAGCAAGAGCCATACTAAAGGATCCAAGGATCTTACTTCTTGATGAAGCAACTAGTGCACTTGACGCGGAATCTGAAAGGATAGTGCAAGAAGCACTTGATAGAGTGATGGTTAATCGAACAACCGTTGTTGTTGCTCATCGTTTGAGCACAGTGCGTAATGCTGATCAAATCGCGGTTATTCATCAAGGGAAGGTGGTGGAAAAAGGTAATTTCAATAAATTTATCAACTCCAAGACGATTATAAGAGCCTGTTTAGTATCCATATCTAGATATCATATATGAGTATCTATTTAGTGCTTGGTGTATAAGTACACATATCTTATATACTGGTATCCAGATATGAATACCAAACAGGTCATAACAAGATAACGAGTCTAGTATATATACATATGAATATGCATAATGTCATTTCAGGCACACACTCAGATTTGCTGAAGGATCCTGAAGGAGCATACTCTCAGCTCATAAAGTTGCAGGAAATGAGACAAGAGCCTGAACAAACAGAAGCTCCTAGATCATTCGATCAACGACAAGGATCATCTTTGCGTTCAATAAGCCGAAACTCATCTGATAAAATAGGCAGCAGCAGTAGACACTCAATATCAATTATGTCTGGTGTAGGCATAGATCTTGGAGAAAACATGTTATCCATGTCAGCAAGAGCTCATGAAATTGGTTTAGTAACTACTGAAGAAAATGAAGCTCATCCAAAAGTATCAATTAAAAGACTTGCCTCACTCAACAAGCCTGAAATTCCAGCCTTGCTTCTGGGCACTGTCTTTGCCATCATCAATGGATGTGTATTTCCAGTTTTTGGGATCATAATCTCAAGTGCAATCAGATCTTTCTTCGAGCCACCGGACAAACTAAGGAAAGATTCCAAGTTTTGGGCAGGAATGTTTACACTTCTTGGTGCTGTAGCAATGTTAGCTTATCCATTTCAGACATACTTCTTTGGTGTGGCTGGTGGAAAGCTAATACAAAGGATTAGATCTTTGTGTTTTGAGAAAGTTCTTACAATGGAGATTTCATGGTTTGATGAGCCAGAGAACTCAAGTGGTGCAATTGGAGCTAGACTTTCTTCGGATGCAGCAGCTGTTCGCGGTTTAGTAGGAGATGCTTTGGCTTTACTTGTTCAAAATCTTGCAACAGCAATTGCTGGATTGTTGATTGCTTTTATAGCTAATTGGATACTTGCATTTATCATTCTTGGACTAATACCACTCATTGGACTTAGTGGCTATGTCCAAATGCAGTTCATTAAAGGATTCAGCGCCGACGCAAAGAAGAAGTATGAAGATGCTAGCCAAGTTGCTAATGATGCAGTTGGAAGTATAAGAACAGTTGCTTCATTTTGTGCTGAAGAGAAAGTTGTTAACCTTTATGAGAGCAAATGTGAAGGACCCATGAAGGCAGGCATTCGACTCGGGTTTATTAGTGGCGTTGGCTTTGGATTGTCCAATGCTTTGCTGTTTTTGGCTTATGCTCTTAGCTTCTATGCTGGTGCTCAGCTTGTTGGACATGGAAAAGCTACATTCTTTGAGGTTTTTCGCGTAAGTATTCATATATGTATACTCATCCTTAGACTGAACTGAAAAACTGAATTTTAATTTAAAAACAAGATTTAAACTTGACCTTTAAATGAGATTGTTATTTTTTTAGGATTTAACTCTTTATACTAAAATTGTCAAAGATATAAACTTTATCATTTTATTATATTCACGATTTCAACTTTTTTTTTTCTAGGCTTTTAACTCATTGTCATAACATATTGTAAAATTTACTAATATTGTAATTTTTTGCAGGTGTTCTTTGCTTTGGCCATGGCTGCAATTGGAATTTCTCAATCAAGTTCCATAACTCCTGATAGTAGTAAAGCAAGAGGAGCCGCGGCTTCCATATTTTCAATTCTTGACAGAAAATCCAACATAGATGCAAGTGATGAGTCAGGAACAATTCTTGATGAAGTTAAAGGAGACATTGAACTTAAACATGTCAGCTTCAACTATCCAACTAGACCGGATATCCAGATCTTCCGTGACATCAACTTAGCTATCAAAGCTGGCCAGGTAATCTCAAGAAAAATACTATCTTTGGTATCATACTATTTGGTTTTGTGATTTGCTGAAGTGTTTGTTTTCTTTCTTTAGACTGTTGCTTTGGTTGGTGAAAGTGGAAGTGGAAAATCAACTGTCATTTCTCTACTACAAAGATTCTATGATCCTGATTCAGGCCATATTACAATAGATGGAGTTGAAATTCACAAATTTCAACTCAAATGGCTAAGACAGCAAATGGGTCTTGTTAGTCAAGAGCCAATCTTGTTCAATGACACAATACACGCCAACATTGCGTATGGAAAGGGAGGAAACGCGACTGAATCCGAAGTCATAGAAGCTGCAGAGATGGCAAATGCGCACAACTTCATTAGTGCATTACATCAGGTACATACATATTAAATCACATTGTTGATCAACTACAAATAATACAATCTTGCCTAATTTTAATACAATCTATATGTTCTTAGGGATATGAAACAGTAGTAGGTGAACGTGGAACTCAACTGTCCGGAGGACAAAAACAAAGAGTTGCAATTGCTCGCGCCATAGTAAAGAGTCCGAAGATTCTACTATTAGACGAGGCTACAAGTGCATTAGATGCTGAATCGGAACGAGTTGTTCAAGATGCGTTGGATCGGATCATGGTGGGTCGAACCACGATTGTTGTGGCTCATAGGTTATCGACTATTAAGAATGCTGATGTTATTGCAGTCGTGAAGAATGGAGTTATTGTAGAGAAAGGAAAACATGAGGCTCTCCTTCGTATTAAAGACGGTGCTTATTCATCCTTGGTAGCTCTTCACATGAGTGCTTCCTAATAACGACATTTTGAGGGTTTATCTATTCTTATAGCTCCTGTTATATACTTTATTGTTCAGAAAGTAGTTGTAGTCGTGTGACATGTATTTATAATTTTCTTATGATATTTTATACAAACATATATGCGCTTTTTTGTAAATTTTTTCGAAAGAGCAATAAGATTCATCCAATTATACATCTGCTGTCAACATGCATGTTATATGAGACAGGATACTTGTACTCTGTTGTGTTGGCTCGTCGAAAGCTCTATTCGAGCTAGTTCGTTTTCTAAACTAGTTGAATATGAACACATTTTAAAAAGATTTATAAAGAAGCTCAGCTTGAGTATGTCGACGCTCGGCTCGTTCGGCTAAAATAAAACTATAGGAGCATTTTAGCCGAGTTACTCGGGCTCGGCTCATCAAAAGCCCGGCTCGAGTTCGTTCACTTCCTAAACGAGCCGAATATGAATACATTTTAAAGCTCGTATCAAATTTAGGCTCGGCTTGTTCGGCTCTTATTACAACGTTGGCTCTTATTACAACGTGGCATCAGAGTGCTCGTCCCCATTCCGCTTTAACATAATTCCGTCTCCATGCCCATTTAGGATTGTAAGTAGTCCCGTCTCCATTCCCGTTGAATATCTCTTCCCACAAAATCTATTAAATTATTCTATAACAAATGGATCAATTGATAAATGACCTAGTATATAAGTTTGTTGGACTCCTCCGATTAGTTTTTAAGTTTTACAATGTAACCATATAGGGCTTATATATTGAACTCTTTATGAATTTTTCTATTTAAAACTTTATATTATATGATTTTCATCTAGTTTTTTTTGATATATTTCCTCAATGGATTTCTAGGCGGATATTTCCGACGTGATTGGAGTCCGGCGAGAAGAGGGCGATTACATCTATTTTCATCCCTGGATATGGTCGCAACACGCAAGGATTTTTAACTCTAGTAGATCAAGTACTGTGCGAAGAGAATTCCAATTTTGGCAATACAAAGTTCATCTTGACATAATTTTAAAAAGCGGCCCACAAAGGAAATATACGTAATTTTCTGCATCCTGGCCCAACCCAACGGTTTGCTTTCGCTTTGGAAAAATTACTCACAAGCAGAGTCTGCACTCTGCGGTAAGCACAGAGAAGGAGAGAACGGTGGCTCATGAGTCATGGCTTCTCTTGTCGCTTGAATCTTGATACTGGATCAGTAAACGGATCCCATACTTACCAAATACATCAACCCTTACGGTAAATTTCTTGACTTTAGGTCTCCTTTCAGTAATTGTTTAGATGCGAACCCTAGATCGGTGACCTTCTCAATTTTCATTCACATCGACGATTTCGCCCCCCAAATTAGTGCAATTCCGATGTTAGATTGACTGGTAATCCCTGTGCTAGAGTGTTTTTCTCTAAGGCTAACCGAGATCTTTGTGATTCGCTTCTCAATTTTGCTGCTTGTCGATCTTCATTCTTTGAATTCGACTTCGAAGTAGGGGTTGCTTTGCTGAACCATTATCTGTATATTTTATGGGAATTGGGTGTTGATTGCTTCTTGGAATAAAGAATTCGATTGAGATCCAATGTCGAATCCTCTAAGATCTCCCTTTGGACCCCCTGATGCTCTCAAACCCCCAAATCGCGAGGGTTTCAATGCTCAATTGGATGATAAAGATAAGCCCAATTCTTCCCCTTTCATTCCTTCTCCTGCTGCAAGACCTCCGCCACCGCCATTTTCACACCCTTCCGATCAAAAGCCTTCTCCTTCATCTTCAACCTTGACTCCTTCTATGGCATCACCATCACCCGTTAATGGATTGAGAACTCCTAGCCCTGTTCCTAATCTGAGCACTCCTCCTGGCCCTCCAATGTTTTCATCGCCCTTACGTCCTGCTGCTGTGCCTTTTCGAACTTCTCCGGCTGCTCCTCAGCCTATTGCATTTTCTGCCAATTCGACTTTGCCTCCTTCATCACCTCCCAGTTATCCAAATGGGTCTCTTGATCAGGTCTTTGATGTTTCCGACAAGTCAGGCTCAGTGGGAGGAACACCTCAGGTTTTGTTTTCAGCTTCCAAGGTATCATCTTCTGCTTCCTAGTTAATACTATCAGTTATTTCATGTTTTATTTGCTTAGTAAGATCTAAGTTTCTGATAAAGTTTTCTGTACAGTTGTTGAAACAGAAAAAACAGGCCAATGTGCAGAGTTTGGGTCTTGGGGCAGTGGTATCTCCTGGTAGAGAGATCTCACCCGGTCCTCAGATAGTAGAGCGCGATTCGCATCGCTGCCAAAACTGTGGTGCTTTTTCAAATTTATACTGTAATATTTTGCTTGGTTCAGGGCAATGGCAGTGTGTAATCTGTACTAACTTGAATGGCAGTGAAAGTGAATATATTGCTTCAAGCAGGGAGGAGCTATCTAACTTTCCAGAACTGGCATGTTCTCTAGTGGATTATGTTCACACCGGTAATGTAAGACCGGGGTTTCTTCCTCCATCTGATGGGAGAATATCTGCACCAATTGTTCTTGTCATTGATGAAGGTTTAGACGGACCACATCTTCAGCATTTACAGAGCTCATTGCATGCATTTGCTGACTCACTTCCTCCAACAACCAGACTTGGAATTATCTCTTATGGACGAACAGTTTCAGTGTATGACTTTACGGAGGAATCAACTGCATCTGCTGATGTGCTTCCTGGGGATAAAAGCCCCAGTGAAGACACATTGAAATCACTGATGTATGGTACAGGTGTTTACTTGGCACCAATCCATGCTTCACTTCCCGTTGCACACAATATATTTTCTTCTTTTAGAGAATATAAGGCGCCAATTGCTGAGGCATCAAGAGAACGAGCCATGGGCACAGCTGTGGAGGTCGCCCTGACCATTATTAAGGGACCATCTGCTGAAATAGCACGAGGGATTGTTAAAAGGGCAGGAGGTAACAGTAGGATAATTGTATGTGCTGCAGGGCCTAATACTTACGGTCCTGGATCGGTTCCTCATAATCTTAGCCATCCAAATTACGCTTACCTTGAAAAGAATGCATTAAAGTCGATGGAGCGGTTAGGTAAAGAGGCTTCTAGACAACATACAGTTGTTGATATTCTGTGTGCTGGAACTTGTCCTGTTAGAGTTCCACTTTTGCAGCCTCTTGCAAAGTGTTCTGGTGGTATTTTGATTATGCAAGATGATTTTGGTGAGGCATTTGGTGTGAACCTGCAAAGGGCATCAAGTCGAGCTGCTGGGTCTGGTGGTTTGCTTGACATACGCTGCTCAGATGAAATTCTCATTACTCAAGTAGTGGGTCCCGGGGAGGAAGCACATATAGATACTCAAGAAAATTTCAAGAATGATGCAGCTCTTTCGATTCAGATGAGAAGTGTTGAAGAGACACAAAGCTTCTCGGTTTTTATGGAGGTTAACCGAGACATTAAAAGTGATCATGTCTATTTCCAGTTTGTGATACAATATTCGAATGTCTATCAAGCTGATATTTCTAGAGTGATTACGGTTCGACTTCCTACCGTCGATAGTGTTTCAGCTTATCTCGATAGTGTGCAAGATGATGTGACAGCCGTTCTTATTGCCAAGAAAATTCTTCTTGAGGCAAAAACGTCTTCAGATGCGATTGACATGAGAGCAAGTATAGATGAAAGAGTGAAAGACATAGCATTGAAATTTGGCTCTCAGGCACCAAAAGCTAAACATCACCGATTTCCCAAAGAGCTATCCTTGTTGCCAGAGCTGTTATTCCATTTAAGAAGAGGTCCACTCTTAGGAAGCATCATTGGCCATGAAGACGAAAGATCAGTACTAAGGAACTTGTTTCTCAATGCATCATTTGATCTATCACTTCGAATGGTGGCACCTCGATGTCTGATGCATAGGGAAGGGGGTACTTTTGAGGAACTGCCAGCTTATGATCTAGTTATGCAGTCTGAGTCTGCAGTTGTCCTTGATCACGGTACAGATATATTTATTTGGCTGGTATGTCATCAACTCCTTTTTTTCCCCTTCTGCACTGAACATTTTTCCTTGTTGTATTTTGTTTTACCCTCCCTGCTCGGTGTATCTGTAGACGACTGGAGTAGATGCATAGTGGTCAAAAGTAAAATAAAAAAATGGATTCTTGTTGGTTGGTTACAGACTAACAGACACAATCTTCAAGGTGTCAGTGAATTTCCAAGTCTGTTCAGAAGTTTGATTTCCAAATGAAAACCAAGGTCCATACCAAAGACAAGTCTTTCAACAATGCACCAAAGACCTTCTACAAGGAATCACATTATGTCACTCCTGTTTCCAACCTAATTCCTGCGACATACCAAATGAGCCTAAATGGTTTGGTTAATTAGGACGGTGTTTAGAACTATAGTGTTTGCTTGGAGCAAATAACTGAAATTGACTTTCGTTTTCTTCCTATGGGTTATCAATAGGAAGTGATGTAGATTGCTTAACATCAAACACATATCATTCACACACTTTTAGGGCTCGTTTGGAATCGCTAAGAATCATTCCCGGAAACGGTATGATTCCGAATCAATAAAAAATTATGTTTGTTTAGATTATTTTTAACACATAAACTAACCTAATCATTTCTATTTCCTTCCCTCCCCTTAACCATTTCCATTCCTAAACTCCAACCAAGCAGGCCCATAATGTGCATTTTCCTTTATCAAAATACTTGTTCGAGTGCCCTTTAAAAAAATAAAATTTGTTCTAGTGGCTGATAGTATTGTCTCCGTGCAGGGTGCTGAGCTTTCAGCACAGGATGGGAATTGCGCAGCAGCTTTAGCAGCATGTAGAACACTAGCAGAAGAGCTATCAGAATCGCGGTTTCCAGCTCCTCGTATCCTTGCATTCAAGGTCTTCAAAAATTTCACTTTCCACAATAAAATGTTCTGTTCCTGGGTTATTCATATGCCCTTACATAAATATATAAAAGTTCTGAAGTATTGTTGGTTATGGATATGCAGGCAGGAAGCTCCCCAGCTCGTTATTTTGTATCTCGGTTAATACCAGCACACAAGGACCCACCTTATGAACAGGTCAAGCTCTCTTGTTGCAAAAACGATCCCATTTTGTGATAGGATTGTAATTTGGTTCTGATATTTCATAATGAAATTGAAAATGCAGGAAGCTAGATTTCCACAACTTCGTACACTGTCACCAGAACAGAGAGCTAAACTGAAAAGCAGCTTTCTCCCATTCGACGATCCTAGCTTCTGTGAGTGGATGCGGAGCTTGAAGCTCGTGCCACCAGAAGCGAGCTAAGTCCCTTGGACACGAATCTGTCATTGGGAAGCTTACATCATTTTCAAAGGGTACGGATCACCTTGTTCATTCCTACGCGTTTGAATACGAGCTCGGTTCCCTTTGATAATGGTTGCTCAGAAGGTGAGTTTTGTTATGCAGTTATGATTCATGGAGAAGATTTTTGGAAACGAGACAGGCAGAAAACACACTTGTAGCATCAATTTCTTCTTGTCTGAGTTTTATGCTTTTGAGTTGCACGGGACCCCAAAGTTGACTTGATATTGTATTTAAAATTTCTTGGTCATGCAGCCATAGAAGAGTAATAAAGTAGAGATTACTAGGCATTTGAAGTCGTGTGTAGTTCAACGAGTGACCTGTACTAAAATAAATCAACAGTTTACCAGTTTACAGTAGCAAAATTTTATGAGTAACTTTGTAAGTCACAATCCCCAAAATAAAATTTTGGGTATGACAAAATGCAGTTCCCTGCGCAAAATAAATTTTAAAAAAAAGTAATTTTAACTTTAGTTTTTAAAAAAATCAAAATTTGGAGATTGATATTGCACCCCTGCAAAATTTTAATGAGAGACTTGTAATTCACAATCCGCTCATAAAAGACATACAATATTCCATTTTGACTAGATCAATTGCTATTTTTTTAATAGCAAAAAGCGTATTACATATATTTTTGTAAGTGGCCCAACTTAAATATTTTTAGAATCAATTGCTATTGACGTTTGAATTTACTAAAACTTCACTAGTTATAATAAAGAAATGATTTGTGAAGCATGCTAATAAATTAATAATACTTTATGTCTAATTTTCTAAATAACTACATTAAGGAAAGAAAAAAAATCAATTCCGGAATTTTAAAAACATTTTAAGATAGAATGCACAATAATCCAGAAAACATCTCATATAATATCCCATTGAAATAATACTTAAAAAATTATTATAACCAACTTAACATTTGGTGGAAACACTATAATATATTATATAGAAATAATGAGAAAAATGATTGACACACAATCTAACAAATGTAGCATCAGTTTGTATAAAGGGCATAGTTTAACAATTTATGGTATTTGTTCTTGCTATAAATAAATGTTAGCATCGGACAAATCGTATAAAATAGTCAGAATAGAGATGCTTTGCGTAATTTTCCAGAATAATATATTTGGGGCTGAAGAGTCAAAGCCCAGGCCCATGGTCGAGCGAGCGCGTCACACAAACACAATTCGCAAATATTGGTCTGTGGATAAGGGAGGTATGGTTAACGGCTTTGCAGGAAGCCATTGAAGGCAAGCTCTAGTAGGAGCAGACGGTAGCTGACAATGGTGGAATCATCTACTATGGTGGCGAGCTATACCTCGTCCTCTTTGCCTATTTCCTCACCGAATCCAATTCCATGCGCTTACAGCTGTTCTAGTTTTGTTAGTAACCGGATTTACACGGGGAGGTTACTGTCCAATTTGAGCTCAAATTCCAACTCAAAGGTCAAACATAGGGTTGGTATTGGAGGTCCTGTTGATTTTGATCGCGAGTGTAATGGATATGGATGCCAAATTAGAGGAAGAAGAAGCAGAAGACGGAAATCGTCGTCGTCGTCAGTTGTCAGGGCTTCCATGGGGCTTGGAGGGCTGTTAACCGGCATATTCAAAGGCGGCGATCCTTCCGACGCCACCAGACAACTTTATGCTCCTACCGTATCTGTCATTAATGGCTTGGAATCTCAGTATTCTTCTCTTTCGGATTCCGAGCTGAGAGATCGAACTGCTGACTTGAAACAGCGTGCTCAAAATGGCGAATCTCTCGATTCACTATTACCTGTATGTTTTCTGCCCTTTCTATGCTCCTTTGTAGTCTATAGGATTCCTTTTAATGAGCCTTTAGGTTTCTAATTCAGGAAGCTTTTGCTGTCGTGAGAGAAGCATCGAAGAGAGTTATTGGACTTCGTCCTTTTGATGTCCAACTTATGGGTGAAAATTTATGCTTCTTGAAATTGAATTTGATGCTAAAGCTATAAATTGCAAATGGACTGTGAATGTGATTTTGATTTGGGTAAATATATAATCAGGAGGTATTGTTCTGCACAAGGGAGAAATAGCTGAAATGAGGACTGGAGAAGGGAAGACCCTGGTTGCTATTTTGCCTGCATATCTCAATGCTTTAACTGGTAAAGGAGTCCATGTCGTCACTGTCAATGATTATTTGGCTCGACGTGATTGTGAATGGGTTGGTCAAGTTCCTCGGTTTCTTGGTCTCAAGGTTGGCCTTATCCAGCGTATGTGCTTTTGTTTTTCTTCTCTGGCTCTCGCATTGTATATTACTATGATCCATGAATAGTCGACATGATGTTTTTCTTTCAAAAACTGTTCTTATGCAATTTCATTAATTTGACATGTTGAACAAGTTGATAGGAGCTCTAATTTCTTCACTATATGGATGTCTTAGCTGTGTAGATATGTTTGTGAGGAATATGCATTCGGCTATGGTACCTATTTAGAAATTTGCCCGTACAAAGCACCCTGTTTTATTCAAATTTGTGGAGTAATGCTACTGGTAGATTATGAATCATATTGAAATTCAGATGTTCTCTCGTGGCCATGATGTGTGTGTGTCTGCTTTAATTTAATCGTTCTGATATGTTGTCCTTGAATTGGTTGCATCTGATGCTCGCCTTTTTTTTGTTTGGCAGAGAATATGACTCCTGAACAAAGAAGAGAAAATTACTTGTGTGATATCACATACGTCACAAACAGCGAGCTTGGATTTGATTATTTGAGAGATAATCTTGCCACGGAAAGTAATTTTTTCGAATGAAATTCCTCTAATGCCATTGACCTTCCGTCACTGAGCAGTTTCTGGCCATCGTGAGAGCTTGCTCAGAACTCATTTTTGCTGAATATTGTTTTGTTTGTATACAGAGTGTTGATGAGCTTGTCTTGAGGAGAGGCTTTAACTATTGCATAATTGATGAGGTGGATTCTATCCTTATTGATGAAGCAAGAACTCCCTTAATCATATCTGGACCTGCTGACAAGCCAAGTGATCGCTACTACAAAGCTGCAAAGATTGCTGCAGCTTTCGAACGAGATATTCACTATACAGTAAGAAAACTTTTGTTTGTCTGTTCAACTGAAATGTATCCATTTGAGTAAGATGTAAGTGTATGTTATAGACTTGTAGGTGTAATTTTTCTGTAGAAAGTGTACCTATTCAGTTAGGTTGTTTGTATAGTAAAGATTTGACTTCTTTTTTATTGGGTAGAACTTGGTTTGTTTTCAGTGCATAATGTTGTAGAGAAAAATGAGAAAGAGCTACAGATTATTTTTTTGCACCTGTAAAATCTTCAATATGTTTTCCCAATCAAACCATGAATTCTTTTAAGAATCAACCTGCTGGTCATGTAAATGTTTGCTTCTTTATTTACTTTTTACATTCCCTACTGATGTTTCTTAATAATTGTCTAACTTTCTGATTATACATAAGAACTCAACTGCAATTTGTTAGTAATCAGGGTACATACAATATTAGCTTTACATTGTTACAGAATATTTGGTTTAAATTCTCCACTTGGTTATTGGCCTTTATGTTTTATTCATGTTTGTAAATCTATTGTCTTAGGTTGATGAAAAACAGAAAACTATTTTGCTAACAGAACAAGGTTATGAGGATTCAGAGGAAATTTTGGATGTAAAGGATCTATATGATCCACGAGAGCAATGGGCATCATATATTCTGAATGCTATAAAAGCAAAAGAACTCTTTCTTAGAGATGTGAACTACATCATTCGTGCCAAAGATGTCCTTATTGTGGATGAATTCACTGGTCGAGTTATGCAGGTACTTTCTCTTTGTAACTTAGAAGAGCATAATTCATCATCAAATTGCATCTATGTCCTACTGACTTCTCACTGCCTGCCAATGACCTTTCCCTGTTACCACTATCTTCATGCTGAACTTGAAACATCACTGTCGATACTAATCAACATGTACTAATCCTTTATTCTCCAAGTGCTCACAACCCCCAAGCCTGGCTCAGAGGACTAATGTTTCCAGCATTAAGATACCTGAACCATAACTTAAATATCAATTTATTCTCAGAAAATTGAATGGATCTTGGAAAGAGATATTTCCATTCTTCTCGAGTAAATAAATTTTGGAAAATAGGGAAAAAAAGGTACTGCAATTTTGAAATATAGTTTATCCTCTTTTCTTGACAATGTTTTCCTGTTAGGGGAGACGATGGAGCGATGGTCTTCACCAAGCAGTTGAAGCAAAAGAAGGTTTGCCCATTCAAAGTGAAACAGTAACACTGGCTTCGGTTAGCTACCAAAACTTCTTTCTACAGGTTTGTGCAAATCATAGTGATATTTCAGATGAATAAGGTTTACTGAGATGTTTGTGTTTTACTTAAACTGCCCGATGCTGATTGCTTGAATTCCTTCAGTTTCCAAAACTTTGTGGGATGACTGGCACAGCAGCAACTGAGAGTGCAGAATTTGAAAGCATATACAAGCTTAAAGTTACAACTGTTCCTACCAACAGGCCCATGAGTAGAAAGGTTTCTTCTTTGTTGCTGTTTGCACTATTTTGTGCTGAATAGACAAAAGGGAATCTGGGACAAGAGGGAATCTGGTTACTTTTAATAATTGTTGATTTCTACTCTATAAGATATACCATCGAAGTACATTTATGACATTTTAGACATGAGAAACGGAATCAGGGAATTTTCAGCTCTGTGCCATAAGCTAAAGAGCTTATATTGATACGGTGGTGGATAATAATGCAGAACTGTATGACAATTGATAGTATTGATTTCCAATTATATTTCATGGCTACTCTTAAGGTTTGAAATCCAATAACATGAAATACAAAAGTTCAAATTCTTTGAAATTTTTTAATGTAGAACTTGTCAAAAATGTGGAATAAATCTTTTGCAATAAAAACTCTATAACCATAGTGATAGAACACAATTTGCTCTAGGCAAAAGCTGAAACTTCCTATTCTATGTGAAAGTTTTATCCTTACTGCTATTTTTTAATTTTGTTTTTTCAGGATGAATCTGATGTTGTTTTTAGAGCAACCGTTGGGAAATGGCGAGCAGTAGTTGTGGAGATATCAAGAATGCACAAGACAGGGCGGCCAGTGCTTGTGGGAACAACTAGTGTTGAGCAAAGTGACTCGTTGTCTGAGCAGTTGAAAGAAGCTAGCATACCACATGAGGTATGGCTACTTTTTTTTTTTTTTTTTTTTGGGGGGGGGGGGGGGGAAGGATTAGTGTGAAGTAACAGATTTTTTGTCACTTGAATCACATAAAGAGCCACCTGCACATCTACTGCATTTTGGTATACTTGTTGCTACATCAGGGAAATAAATTAAATTTTGATTGGGCGCAGGTTCTTAATGCAAAACCTGAAAATGTCGAGAGGGAAGCAGAAATAGTTGCTCAAAGTGGTCGGCTTGGTGCTGTGACCATTTCTACAAATATGGCTGGGCGTGGAACTGATATCATCCTTGGTGGCAATGCAGACTTCATGGCACGGTTAAAACTTCGTGAGATGCTTATGCCAAGGTATATCACGAGGTTCAGTGAATCCCATTTTAGACCTTGGTTCAAGAATGCATATTATTTGTTAGCTTCGAGTTCTAGTTTCAAGCTCATTTCCTCTTCCTTTTTAGCCTCTATCATATTTGTAAACTAGATTACTTTTAAACCGTTGCATTAACTCTAGGACAACAAGATCTTATTCAGTTACATTATACACTGCTTTCCTTTTAATATGAATGATTTTGTTTGTTGAAGTTTGACTTGAACAAGCTAGGTCATTAGTTCATTCAGACCACATTGCCACTGAGGCCAAAATTAATATTTTTGTGTTGAACAAATCTTGTAGCTTAGCATATTTGTATTGTCCTTCCTTCTTACCATCGTATGCTTGAAGCAAATTTAGGAACTTGACACCAAGATATATCACCAACATTTTTGCAAGTTCGTTCCATTCTGTTTGCTTCAGTACTTTGAGAAAAATGTTAGCAAAATAAAAATTTGCTAATATCCTAATGCAGGATAGTTAGTCCAGGTGATGGAGGCTTTGTTTCTGTGAAAAAAGCACCTCTAACAAAGAATTGGAAGGTCTGATGTTAGTCTTTCTGTCAATGATTTGTCTTCTTTGATGCTTATTTTGTCTTAAACATTTCATCTCAAGTTACAAGGGTTTTTTTCAGGTGAAAGAAAGTTTATTTCCATGCAAATTATCTGACCAAAATACCAAATTGGCTGAGGAGGCAGTGCAATTAGCTGTTAGATCTTGGGGACAAAGGTCATTACCAGAGCTTGAAGCTGAAGAAAGGCTTTCTTATTCTTGTGAAAAGGTAAGATGAGTATGATTCAGCTAATAAGTGCACATATTTTCTAATCATATATGGCACACCATTCAGGCTGTTTGAGTTTCTGGAATGCAAAACTCTTTAATCAAAAGTTTTTACACAATGTAGGGTCCTATCGAAGATGAAGTGATTGCAAAGCTCCGTTCTGCGTTTCTGGAAATCGCTAAAGAGTACAAGACCTACACTGAGGAAGAAAGGAAACAGGTCGAAAGAAAAAGGATTGAGTTTTCTGTATATATCTTCTTCCGGGAAATTCCTTACACATTTCTTAACTACAGGTTGTTTCTGCTGGTGGCCTTCATGTTATTGGAACAGAACGCCACGAGTCACGTCGTATAGACAATCAGGTTATTTTACAATTTACTTTTGGGAGCTCTCCATATTTTTATTTCCCTTCTCTTGATAGTCTAGTGTTGAAGCAAATTTCATAAAATGTCCACACCTCTTCTATTGCATAGCTACGTGGACGAAGTGGCCGTCAAGGAGATCCTGGCAGTACCCGATTCTTTCTTAGTCTTGAGGATAACATCTTCCGAATATTTGGCGGTGACCGTATTCAGGTATATGATCCGTTAAATTACCTCTCACCCTCTCCACCTCCCTTTTAACTTTATTTTTTCAGATATTTAGTTGACTTTCGGTTCCTACCAGGGTTTGATGAGTGCATTTAGAGTTGAAGACTTACCAATTGAGTCCAAGATGTTGACAAAAGCACTAGATGAAGCGCAACGGAAAGTGGAAAACTATTTTTTCGATATAAGAAAGCAACTCTTTGAGTATGATGAAGTGCTAAATAGCCAAAGAGACCGGGTATACACGGAGAGAAGGCGAGCCCTTGAATCTGATAATTTGGAGTCTCTTCTTATTGAATATGCTGAACTTACAATGGATGACATATTAGAGGTAAACAGTTCAATATTGAAGTAAAATTGGAAAGCTTTTGGATGAATGCTATCTTAACAGGTGGAATATTTTTCTTCCTGTTTCCTTTTAGGCAAACGTTGGTCCTGATCTTCCAAAAGAAAGCTGGGATCTGGAAAAGCTGATAGCAAAACTTCAACAGTAAGGCTCTTTTTCCATACACTATTAAGTTTACAAAATGATCTCTATTGCCCCCTTTCATTTTCACAATTACACTAGTGAGTTTGACTCATCAACCAGCCACCTTTGCAGATGCATTCATTTCTTCTCCCTTGATTGACTCTGGAAGGTCAATAAGTTGACACCCTCCACCATCGATACTATTAAATTAAAGGTGGTTAAAGAAAAGGACAGATAAAAACTTGGTAGTTGGTACAGTACTTTTTGAAATAATCAAATATCTCTATCCAGTAGAACAGTATTTTCTAATAGTGCTACTGTAAAGTGATTCTGCACCAGGTAGAAGTTTAATACTTATTCAGTAATTTTTTTAGTTTTTTTTTTCTCTCCCCTTCCTTCACTGTTTTAGGGAATTAGTCAGATAGGCCGTAGAGGGTTTGATTCTGTAGTGTGTACACTGAAGGGAAAATAAGTTCAACTCTTCTCTCTGGTTGATGAGAAGGAACATGAAAGTCCATAGCAGCCATTTTCAGATATTGAAAATTTGAAACTCTGTTTTATTTAGTATTACTACACTGGAATTAGTGTAGTTCTTTCTGTTTTCTTTCTGATCTAGTTAATCATAACTTTTTGTTTGATTGCATTTAGTAAAACCTGAATGTTCCAACACATAGCGATTTCAGAGCCATTACTTTGGTTGATTTCCCTTTTTCTGCCAAAAATTTATTGTAGATATTGCTACCTGCTGAATGATCTAAGCCCAGAGCTTTTGGCAAACAAATCTTCTGACTATGAAGAGCTGCGGGCTTACCTTCGCAATCGAGGAAGAGAAGCATATCTGCAGAAAAAGGTATGCATCTTTAAATAGGCCTGCAGTAAATTTTAGGATTTTCCTTTTAGTAGAAAAAAAAAGTCCTTGTTATCAACAGGCTTTAATTTTTAGAAATCAGAAAAAGCTTCCAACATGATAATGCTCTCACTTTTTCTTTTCAATTATTAAAAGCTTATTATTTGCGTCAATTTTGTTGACAAATGTGATCATAATTTCACTTCTAACTAATGTTAATAGGATATGGTGGAGAAAGAAGCACCAGGCTTGATGAAAGAAGCTGAAAGGTTTTTCATTTTAAGCAATATCGACCGCTTGTGGAAAGAACACTTGCAGGCACTTAGGTTTGTACAACAAGCTGTCGGCTTGCGTGGTTATGCACAAAGAGATCCACTTATAGAGTACAAACTTGAGGGTTACAATCTGTTCCTTGAGATGATGGCTCAAATAAGAAGAAATGTCATTTACTCAGTATACCAGGTATTGATTACATGGAAAAATCTTGTGGTAGTTGCTAAACTAAGATTTATATGGGTGTGTTTGCTTGCACATGATGATAAACTAGTGCACTTTCAAATCGGGATTGAAAAGGAAAAGATGACAAAATTTGAGTTGTAGTTTTAAAAAATATCATAAATTGTGTTTGATTGTACAAAACTAGCTTAAATGTTCACTTAATAATTTACATCAACTATATGCCTTAAAATATCATGGTCAATTTGTCATTAATGAAAAATGAAAGGATACATTGGTATTTTTATTATAAAATACTAGTTCATTTAAACGTATCTTTGCCAATTTGAGTGTTTCATTTAAACGTCATTTAAACTCTAAACTAGTTTATTTTATCATAGCAAACAATGTATATATGATATTTTAAACCTTAGCTAGTTTATAAACTAGTGTTTATGGACAAGCATACTAGCCCATAGTTAAATGACATAAACAAGTTAAACTGATGTGTTTCCTTTTGTTCAATTCTTGACAGTTTAAACCTGTAATGGTGAAGAACCAAGAGCAGCAACGTGACAAAGGTAAGCCGGTGACAAATGTCGCCAAGGAGAAGAACGCGAAAAAGTTAGATATTGTTAAGTCATCGTCTGCAGCCAATATCCAGGAAGCATGAGATGTCAAACTCGAACATTAAGACATACAAAAGCCCATCATAGGTCCTTATGCTCGTGTCATTTTCGCCTCCTGCATGTAAATCGCAAATGTAATTTTCGCAATCTTGCTTCAATACTCGTACAGTAAGTATTAAACAGCTTATGTATTCAGTTATGAAAGTTCAACACGACAAAATACAAGCCAAAGCCATGCTGGAGAAGAAGCAACTGTTGAGATCTGCACTAGATGAGTTACAACTTAGAACTATGAATTCCAGTCTATTTGCTCTGCCCTAATTGTACAAGAACATTAAGAGTACCATATGGTTCTTAATCATAGTTTGTTAGCATATTTAAGTTTTTTTTTTAATTGAAAAACTGGGAATTCAAGCAAAGAGTAGTGGGAGGGAAAACTGTTTTTCAGTATAAAAAACAGTTTATAAATATGTAGACAAATGTGTCAGATTTGAGAGGATATATTCAAAATATAATAACTATTTGAGATTCCTAATACTTTTCCATAATCCATTAAAACTTGTGCAAATTCACGGACTAAACATCAAAATCAGAGAGATATAGAGAGAGGACCTGAATCTACTTTAGTTTATTCCTGACCTAGTTCATCAATTTTTCAGGAGACCATTCTGGGAGATGATGTTACTCTTGATGATGATGGTTATGAACTTATGATTTTCTCTTCAATTATTGATCTTTTTCATGATTTTCAAAGGGTTCTTTATACAAAATAACATGAGAAAGTACTATTTCATAAAAAGAATAATACATAGATCAAGAGGAATTGATCTTGTCCATCCCGTTCCGGTCCCAACTGGAATAGGACCCGGTGGGATTCATCTAAAAAACATATAGCCCATCTTGATTTCGTCTCATATAAAATAGTCGTTAGGGTTAGGGACGTGGGATGACCTCAATCCCGTCTCGTATTCATCCCTACTATCTCACTTTCTCTTTTTTAATTGAGAATATGTTCAAATTTAAAGTTCTTTCTTTATGCTTTTCTTTTGTTTGGTCTTTTTATTAATTACATAACAGATAATAAGTCTTTTTAAAAATTTTAAATTAGGAAATTAAATTATCTGATTTTTTATTCTATAATTTCCATTCTACTATAAAAGAAACACCTATTTGATTTTAACAAAATAAAAGGGCTTCATGTAGTAATTACCTTATATAATTACTTGTGGTGGAGAGAACACAAATAAGATTTATATTTAAAAAAAGTGGTGTATTGATGTGGACATTTGTTGTACTAGATTAGCTCCCACCGTGAAGATGACAGTAAATATAATTTATGTGTGCTCTCCCCCACCCTCTCTTTCATTATATAGTCTTGTAAGTTGTATGGCTTCCTGGACCATGAAGTTTTTCGTCATGCAGTGCAATCAACAGGTTTTAACTTATAGCATATTATAAATAGGTGAGTTGCTTTTCTTATGGTTAACCGGTTTTAGTGTGAAATTCATTGAACATGTGTGATGGACTTATACATCATGTATTATTCAAACGTGCAAAACTCTTATGCTATTTGACTTACGGGACTTTCATATCTCTAATAAAATATTGTTAAAGTCCGATATAAATGGACCGTAGAACGGATGTCCGTGTGTATAAGAGAGAAAATATGCGTTAGGTTCAAGTCTAACACATTAACACTAACCGTTTTAAAGTTATTTTAAAGTCCGATAGAAACGGACTGTAGAGCGTGGGTCCAATACATTAGACCCAAGTCCAACACATAAGTTGGGTGAGATTTCATCCTAACCGTTTTGAAGTCCTTTTAAAGTCCGATACAAACGGACTGTAGAGCGGGGGTCGTGTGCATATGAACGCGCATATACATTAGACCCAAACTCACAATCATAGTTAGTGAGATTTCATCTTAAAATCAATTGACAATAGAAAAAGTATTCACCGATCTTACATATTAGGCTTGAAATCTTCCCACTTGATATGTGAAAACTTATTTATCTTCAACAATGCCGTATATTATGCTCAAAGGCTCTAATATACGTAATTATTTTCTTGAAAAAATGTGACACATCTACTTTAATAAAATTTGCTTTTTGTCAAGTTCAATATCGTGAATAAAACCCTCGTAAAAACTTATGATCTAGACATGAAATTTTCACGAATAATGAAATAGATCTTGTGTATCCGTATGCACCTTTAGTAATAAGTCTAATGAAATTTATCTAAAAATCATATAATAATAATAATAATAATAATAATAATAATAATAATAATAATAATAATAATAATAATAATAATAACTGTTCTCCCTTATATTTTAAATTTAATGTATTTGTGTAATTAATGTAAAATACCCCCAACAACCATACAACTAATAGAAGTGCATAGTATGATACAGGGCCCTGAGCAATAGAAAATTTGACTATCTACCATGAAATAAAGACTGGGCTCAAATACAAAGCCCATCAGTAACATTGAAATATCATCCATATTGTGCATTTTTTTGCTGTATTTGCCTTTAATTTTAAAAGTACTATCGCAAACTAACTTTTTTGTTACAGCTTACAGATGTTTGCAGTCGATATCCTTTTGATAATGACACATGTATATGATGTATATTTAATTGTTCGACCAAAAACAAATGTCAAAATCTTCGAAAATATGGATAGAACGAAGTTGATGGGTTTTCGGTGACGATGCAAACCTTCTGTAGCATTTACGTCTTTTTTTTTTTTTTTTTTGAAACAAGGTAAGTAAATAGGCGGGTCAGATTCTGGACATCGGCCGGCCAACAGCATCCTTGCGGATGAGTACAATCACGTCGTCTGGGAGATCATCCTGGTCATCAGTGGCAGAGAGTCCGTGTTTTGCGAGCTTATCCGCTACCGTGTTGATTTCCCTGTAGATGTGTGATGCACTGGCTTGAGAAAAGCCTGAGATGGTTACGGAGATGTCTGAAATGATCATATCAGTCTCCCACGGTGGTTTCCAAACGTGGTTAATCGAATTGATCAGCATTAGATTGTCACCCTCAATCTCAATAGCCGAAACTCCTACTTGTTTAGCCTTTCGAAGGCCTTCCCTCAGAGCGTACGCTTCTACCTCTAGAACCGTGTCTGCATAACATTTCCCTTTTCCATGGGCCAAATTAATTTTGTGGCTGTCACGGATGATGAAACCGAAAGCGAATTGGTTATTATTATCAGAAGCTGCATCGAAGTTAAGTTTAACGCAATTTTCTTTTGGTTTTTGCCATCTGATATTCTTAATTTTTCTTCTTTGATTCTTGCCTAGTTTGCATTTGGTTGCTTGTTTATTATTTGCTTGTTCCCACTCATCAATTTGTTTTAAATCAATTTGTTTTAGATTCTGTGTTGGTTTTTTTATTGTTAAAGATTATTTGATTTATGTCTAGCCAAATGTTTCACCAAGTCATTGTCAATTGTCTAAATTCTTGGGCTGTCGTTTTCTCCTTCAACACTGAAAGAGTCTCATATATAGATTGGTTATAGGTATCGATATCTTTGAGGATGGTCGATATTTTGGTATGTTCCATTGTCCGATGAGTGCACTGGCAGTCAAAGAAAAGGTGTTTTGCGCTTTCTGTATGGTGATTGCAATATACGCAGTGCATCACTACTGAAACCTTTTGCTTGTCAAGATTTTCTTTGGTTGGTAAGCCATTTAGAGCCATTTTCCTAGAAGTTTTGGACTTTCGGCATAATGCTCATGCTCCATATCCAGGTTTTATCTTCCGATACCCCCATTTTTCGTCTTTGGATCAAATTTACTACAGATTTTGTGGAGTTCCATCCATCATCATTAGTAGACCAGTAAATCCTATCTCTTATGTCATTTGCTGGGAGGTTGTATTTCTTTATTTTATTAATGATGTTTGGTTGAAGAATACCTTCAAGTTGATCAAGACGTTGCTCATTCCACTTTTTATCCGAGATAAATGTGTCTACCTTCTTTGATATATTGATTAGGGCTTGATCAGTCACTAATGAGTGTAAAGGCTCATCCAGAATCCATCTGTCCAGAATTTTATAGTGTTTCCATCTCCTACTCGCCATCGCAGACCTTTATTAAATTCTTCTTTCAGTTTGGTCGGTTGTTTCCATTGGCAGGATGTATTTTGTCCACAATCATAGGTTCATAGGTTTTGTCCACGAAGATATTTTTCTTGTATTATTTTGACCCAAATATTTTCAGGTTCTGCCATGATTTTCCATAAGAGTTTCATTTGGAGTGCCTTATTCATGTCCTCAGCTTTCCTTATGCCGGTCCCTCCTAATGCTTTTGGTTTGCAGATTTTATCCCAACTAATTAATGGGTGATAGTTTTGTCCTTTATTCCAGAAAAAACTCCTATTTATTTTGTCGAGTTCATTACGAATGCTTGCTGGTAACATAAAAGCCTGCATTAGATAGCTTGGTTTTGCGTTGAGATTTGCTTTGATTAGGGTTGTTCGACCTTCTTGTGAGAGAGTTGAAGCTTTTCATTTCGAAAGTTGTTGTCTCGATTTCTAGACGACAGAGTTAAAAATCTCTTTGTTAACCCGTCCGTTTATAATCGGGCACCCTAAATAGAGTTCTAGGTTTGTGGATGGGGAGATTCCAAGATGGGCTTGTAATCTTCTTTTGTTTGCAAGGTCTACATTCTTTGAGGTCTGAAAGGTAGATTTATGATAATTTATTACTTGGCCAGATATTTCGCAGTAGTCATTCAAAACTGTCAAGATTTTGTTGCTTGCATCAGTAGTTGCCTTGGTGAAAATGATGATATCATCTGCAAAGGCTAAGAATGGTATTACTGATCCGCTTTTTGTTATGGAAAAACCGATTGATCGTGGGTTCTCTCTGCTAATTTTTTGTATATTTCTAGCTAGAATTTCAACTTCAAGGTTAAAGAGGAGCGGGGATAGTGGATCACCTTGACGGAGACCTCTATGCGGGCAGAATAGAGTTGTCGGTGAATCATTTATTAGCAAAGAGTACGAGACAGTTGTGACACATTCATTGTTCCAGTTTCTAAACTTCTCGTAGAAGCCAAGTTTTTGTAGTACCATTTTTAGGAACTTTCATTCTAGTTTATCATATGCTTTTTCCATATCCAATTTAATGGCCATATAGCCTTCTTTTCCTTTTTTTGATCTAAACCCATGGAAAATTTCGTGGGCTATAAGTACATTATCATGGATTAACCTATTTTTTGTAAAAGCACTTTGTAGTGGGTGAATTAATTTTGGTAGTATTAAGCTTAGTCGGTTTGCTAAATTTTGGCTATAATTTTATATACCGTGGAGCAGAGACTGATTGGTCTGTAGTTGATGGTAGTTGTTGGGTTATCAATTTTCGGTAGTAATGCGATGAAAGTGTGATTCAATTGTTTAAGGATTTTACCGGTTCTGTAGAAACTTTTTACCGCTCTCGTGACGGCTGGACCAACGATGTGCCAGTACTTTTGATAAAAACCAGCTGTCATTCCATCCGGCCCGGGCGATTTGTCACTACCAATGTCAAACAATGTTGCTTTTATTTCCCCAGTGGAGAACGGTTTACTTAACTCGGTGTTCTCATCGTTAGTAATTTCTGGTTGTACAACTTCCAGAAGATTTTGGAGTTTACAACTATCAATGTTCGAAGCTTTGAAACGTGTTCTATAGTCATCCAGAAATTCTTCATTTATATCACACTCCTTGGAAAGAATAACCCCATCCCTTCTTGTTATGTTTGCTATTATCTTTTTATTTCTTCTACCCGTGGCTTTTCGATGATGAAATTTTGTGTTTTTGTCTCCTAGACGCAAGTTTGCCGTTTTGGCTCTTTGCATCCAGTATTTATGTTGGTATTCTAGTATACATTCTCTTTTCTTATTTAATCTCATTATTCTATCATTTAATTGTTGGTCAAAGTATGAGAATAGCTGCTTTTGGAGGGTTTCTATTTGTTCATCAACAATTTTTAGTTGAGAATTAATATTCCCAAATTTTGTTCGACTCCATTGTTTCAGATTTTGTTTTAGGATGTTAGTTTTTTTGACAAGGTTGAACATATGAGTTCCTGGGAATTGGATTCTCCATGTTTGTTTGATTAGGTTCTCACAGTCTTGCCGTTGCATCCACATAGACTCAAACTGGAATGGTTTGCTTCTATATGTTGTAATTTGATTTTGCATATTAATTGATATCATACAGTGATCCGATGTATTAAATGCATGATTACGAGTATGAATACTCGGGTATTCTTGTATGACTTCTAGGGTAGTCATTGTTCTGTCAAGTTTTTCGTATGTGTTATCGGCTCTCTCCATCCTTTTTTTCCACGTGTATTCGTTGCCTTTCGTTTGGAGATCTAAAATACCGCATTGGTCCGCTATGTCATTTAATCTCTTGTATCTATTGTGGCTAGTTGGAGCTCCTCCCTTTTTATCAGATGGTTCCCGTAATTCATTAAAATCTCCAATTACCACAGTTGGTCTGTCAGATGCTTTGAAGATAGAGACAAAATGAGACCAACACTCGTCTTTCTTTTGTTCATTAGGTGGTGCGTAGATCCCAAAAATTCGTGTTATAAAATCCGAACTTATGTTAATGTGATTTAGGATGATGAATCTGTTATATGTTGAAATAATTTCTATTTTTTCATTTCGAAACTGATACTCTTTCCATAGCATACAAAGTCCTCCCGAAAAGCCTGTAGCCGGAATGAAGAGGATATTATCAAATCCCGCACTTTTTCATAGTGACTCATCTGGTTCGGAACTTGTTTTGGTTTCCGCTAGGATTATGACCCGAATACCTTCATTTTTGCATATGATGTTTAGGTTAGTCCAGAAAATTTTCTTACGCATTCCCCTACAATTCCAAAATGGTAATTTCATTTATAACTTTGACGCGTTTTGGGTGACAGTGTAACCCCTGTTCCTGCCTTTATATTTGATATGTGGTCAATGAGTTCTTTGATTGTTGGTCTTGTGATCGTACGTATATATTTTGTGCCTTGGCGATTATTATGATCGAGTTTGAGAATACCGCGAATGACGTTATTCGGTGTTTTATAGCAATTTATACTACTCGTACAGTTATGTGGATTACCACAGTTGCTACTTCTAGATTTATGGATCGATTGGATTGGTCGGCTACCAGCTATTATGGCATATGTAATGGAAATTTGTTGTTCATTTGATAGGTACCATTCTGTTTCAATATGGTCATCCAACTTGTGTCTCTTAATTGTCTCATTCACTTCCTTTTTGTTCAAAGAGTCATTGTTCTTTATAGTGGCCTCACACTTACCTATTGTTCGTTTATGATCCAGCATACTTGGTTTTTGTTCGTAAGAAGGCTTGCTCATCCTTCTTGTTTTAATGCTGAAACATTGTTCACTGTCATTTAAAAGCAAACCATTTATTTCTCTATGACTGACACTTACCTGCCATGCATTAGCGTGGTAAATAGAGAAGTTGTTAAGGAGACTAAACGCAGTAAAATCTCTTAAGTTCATATAAGATCCTACTTTGTACGATATAATAGGTGTCATCACCCACAAAATCCACATCAGCATGCGGAACCTTGAATCTTTAATATCAGTTTTGCAAGTGTAGTAATGGTAGGAAGAAGACGACCAGAAACTAATAGACACAGTTAAAAAATTATCAACATGAGAACAAACAACAGTTTCCAAACTTGAAACTATTTGATTCCTATTACACATGATCACTTTTTTCCTATTCCTTTCTTTGGGCTCGGGAATTAAACACACCAGCTTCCAAACTTGTGTGTTGTATCTAACCAACTGTGACCTGCACACCAAACAAAGAACAAACAACAGCAGTATATTGTTCTAAAAGTAGATTAGCGGTAAACAAACAGCCCAAGGATAAAAGGCAAGCAAACTACTAGATAACCCTTGATTTTCCAAGATCGAAAAGGAGCTGTTGTATAAAAAATAATCATCCAAACAACAAGATTCAGATAGGCAATCCAAGACAGAAAATAAACAAGGAAAACATGGAATTCAACATCAACACGGTAACAACAGAACCCAAAAGGAAGCCAAAGCTTCAAATTACAGGTAAAGGAGTAAAGTAGAGATCTAGGGGTGGGCCTAAGAGGGTGATAAGTCATCTTCCACCTTAAACTACTAGAAAAATTCTAAAAAACAAACAGCCTAGGGCTTTTCATACTTTTCGAGGTTACAAAAGCATCTAGTTTTTCACTGGATAAAACAGCATCATCTATAGTCATGGGTTAAGTAAATTTTTGTTTCTTTGGTCCTTTCAGCATGGAGGAAGCAGTGTCCTCGCTCCCCTGACGTTTTTTCATACTTGAGTCAGATTTAGTTTTCATGAGCTTATTGACAGTGTTGTTGGTTTCAGTTGAGTGAAAAGAGTTTTCAAAAGGTGCTTGCTTCAATTCTTCAGGAATATTACCTTCCTTGAATAGCGATGCAGTGAACTGTTTGACAATGAGCTCATCCTCAAGGATCTCTTCAATTTCTTCATCCTCATTAAGAAAGATTTCAATCTTGCTTATGTTGGCCATGGTATCTTCATTCTCTAGCATGGGATCATCAGGGGTAGTGGGTTGTTTCTTCTCCATAGTATCACCACTAGGGATAACTGCACCCTCAGTTTGTTCCTCATTGGGTTTAAGGGTCATTTGTTCAACTGTGGCTTTTGCCTCTGCATTCAATGCAGATTGATCCTCACTTTTGTTCTTAGTTGGTAGTTGTTCAGCTGAATTTTCTTTAGGCTGTTGAAAGCTTTCTTTTGAACTCAACGAGGATTCCTCATCCTTAGAGCTAGCTAGTCCATAATCTGAGGACAGGTAGGGCCTAGATAAGTATTGAGGCTCAGTTGCTTTTTCACTTCTTCTATCCTTCCTCCCCACCCTATGCCACTCCTTACTATCCTTGTTCTTAATATCTTGATTATTAGTTTCAGCTTTGTCCATATTTTTCTTGAAGAATCTGGTTCTGATACCTCTTAAAGGGCATAAGTCATAAGCATGATCCTTATGAGCACAAAACCCACAACCCTTAGAAAAATCTTCGTATCAAACCGGAAAGTCCTTTATCACTCCAGAATCTAGAATGGGGACAGATTTGACTCTTTTCATGGCAACATCTCTATTGATGCAAATCCTAGTAAAGTTTACTCCTTTACCTTTTTCAGAGAAAGCATCTAACTTAATGAACTTCCCCACTTTGTTTTGTTCAATAATAATCCTAATGGTTTATTTATTGATCAATTCAGGTGGTATTTGAGGAATTCTAATCCACAAATCAGCAACTGAGTTACTCTTAGTAAAGGTGTTAAAACTAGGCTTCCAAGGCTTTAGAATAAAAAGCTGACCAAAGATATGGTAAGGCCTACCCTCCCAGATGTTTTTCTTATCTAAAGGATTCGAGAAGTTAATTTCAAACCAATAGTTCGGTTCAGCTATGAGTCTCACTTCACCTTTCACATTTTTTCACTCATTCATCAATTTGTTCTTGACTTTTACAGTTTCTATACGATTCCCTAGAATACAGCCCATTAGAGAAGTTTCATGGTGTTTTTGAAAGTCATTCTTGACTTTATCAAGACTGAGAAGGTAATTTTCTAGGTTCATACTATCAGAAATGTTACCTCTGTTTTCACTGGGCTCTATTGGACTTGTTTGTTGGCATTGTTCCGGAGCCTGAGTAGAACCCACAACTGGATTCTCCTTAGACTGTTGCTCTTGAAAGACTCCTTAGAGTTGCTCATCAGAGTATTTTTAGACGTTTTGAGAGGAAGAGTTAGAGAGGAAATTCTAACAAGAGTGAGAGGAGTGCGTTTTTCAGTTGAGACATGCTTAGATTTATAGAGGCTTTTGATATTTTCACCAGCCTAGTGTGTTCTCTGATTTAAAATAAGTCACAGTCAAAGGTATCACAACACAGGATACACATATTATTGCTATCTCTACAAACAAATAAGAATCCCTCTAAGAAGAAAGAAGAAGTTTGGTGGGTTTTGATTTGTATAGGGGTCGCACTTTTTCTGATGAAATATTGGGTCAAGTCCCGTCCCTTCGTCCTTAGTATAGTCACCCGTTTCAGCCATAGACTCCAGTAGGGGTGGCTTTTCGGAGGCCTTTTCCTCCCGTTACGAGAAACTTTGATACTGAATATCTTCCCTCTCTGCAGAACCGAAATTGATATTTGTTTTGAACGATACATGCTTCCCAGCCTAGCTTTGTAGTCTTCTTTTCTTCCTAGATCCCTTTGTCCCAAATGTTCCATTACTAGCTTCCATCTCGCCTTCCCTTTCCTCCATCTTTGTTTAAACTTCCAGATCTGGATCTTGACTTTTGTTTTCATATGTATCGTCATTGTATTGCTTGTTGATTGGACATAGAAAGCTCTGAAATACATCTCTCCTTGTTGTAGGGTGGCTTGTATTGAGGCTTGCACAATTGATTTGGTCGATTTTGGGCAGAGATTGGAAATTCGGGATCTAGGGCTAGCATTTGGAGGCGGGGGTATTTGCTCGAACATAAGCGCGTGACGGGCGCGTACTCTTTCGGCTTTTAGGGTTTTCGTATGTAGCATTACGTCTTCAATCTAGTGTCTTATTTTCTTTATTGATTTTTCTAAAAAATAAAATAAAATGCGGTTATATTGAACTACCTTCTCAAGGTAGTTCAACATAGAACATCGGTCAACAACACAATTAATTTTTTAAAAAAACATCTCTAATAGGAACTTCGTCAAAAAAACGATGGAGTGTATTGACCACACAAAGATTGTCACCTTCGGTTTCTTTTTTTTTAATTTGTAACTTGATAGCCTCTTGTAGGCCGCCGGCCAGTACCTCTCTTATTCAAGATGCTCTCCCCCATGCTCTTCGCTTCCCCTCGTCTTACTCTACTACCGGTTTTGCCACCTAACTCACTTCCACCATCTAGTTTGCCTGGGCAGCAAGGAACGATGGCAATGCCTCCCCCTCTCCTCATCACTACAACCGTTTGATCCTCTCCGTCTCAGACTTATTGCACCTTCCCGCAACACCAACTCATAGCTTTTGTAGTCGGATTATTCTTTGATCTTTTTCTTTTAAATACTTTATATGCGTACCCTGCTTTCAAATAATTTGATTTACCTTTAAAAAACTGTTTTACAAAAGAAAATTAAATAAATAAAGTTAAAAATATATTAATATTAAATTAAAATACTAAAGCATAAGTGGTTTTGGCCACTTGTCATCCTAGAATCGCGTCACTTCAGATTATGACACATGTCGTTATTAAGTTGCGCCACATATGTGTACATGATTCTTTTAATTTTTTAGTTCTCTCCAAATTAATACAAAATGATATCATCGTCTAAATAAGGAAATTATATCATTTATTTGATTTTGTTTGCTTAATAATTTTTTGTAATTATAGGAGAAGTTTAACCTATTATCATATTGTTTATTTAAGATTTATGTACCAATTATACTTATTTGGTGAGAATATATTGATGTATCTTTATTTTATATATAGATATATACACTTTAAAGTAGAACTACTTTTTTATATGTAAAATTCATATATATATATGGTCAAGATCAAGTAAGAACAGTTGCTACGGTAAGAAATAAGAACAGTTATTGAGTGTTAGATTAAAGCACGAATGGTCAAGATCTTACGTCTAAATAAGGTTAAGTAGTTAATGATATTACGTTTTTTGGAAAATAATATTTTCCAGCCGTTTTAAAGTTTGTGTATATTATATTTATGGAAATAAATGTTATACACTTATTATTGTATTAATTCTTGCACAAAGTTTGTGCTTTCCTGTGTGGTTAATTTATAATTGTTCAATTTAGTCGTGCTTTTGTGTTATTCGTGTTCCAATTGTGTTTGAATTGTTTTTAGTCGTGACTCTGTTTAATATATTTTTTTAGTTTAAATTTTAATGTTTTAGCCGTGCTTAAATTAATGGCTTAGTCATGCAATGCTTTAGTCGTGCTTCATTTTAGTCGTGTATCCTTTTGTTTAATAGTTAGTTTTAGTCGTGTTTTTTATTACAATTTTTTTAAGTAATGCTTTAGTCGTGCTTTATTTTTAAATAGTGTTGTAACATTATTTTTAGTCGTGCAATGATTTAGTCGTGCATCATTTTGTTTAATAATTAGTTTTAATTTTTTTTATTTCATGCTTTAGTCGTGCATCATTTTGTTTAATAATTAGTTTTAATTTTTTTTATTTCATGCTTTAGTCGTGCACGATTTCAATACCTTCGCCGCCGCCGCCGCCACCATCGACAAAACCATCGCCACCAATTGCTGCAGTCGGAATCGTCGTTGCTGTCGTGCCAACAGTAATATATTAAACGTGTAAACAATAAAATTCATACACACGAATATTAAAATACCTACATTCATCTTCATCCATCGATAATAGGTTAGGTTGGTACAGCAAGATGAAGACGTTCACGATTTATAGGTCAAAATGTAGTATTAATTTTAGGTAGTAAATATTAACGATTTTAAAATTGGTAACAGTATATATCAGTCCAAAAATATAAACAATATTCTTAATATATAAAAATAGAATTGAATCATTGACGTTGATTTTGTTTAATCGTTTGACACATAAATGTTCTTATTTCTTACCGTATCATCTGTTCTTACTTGATCTTATCTATATATGTATTTTGTGTGAAATGGAGTATATCAATAATAGTATAATATATATATATATATATATATATATATATATATTATACTATTATTAATATACTCCATATCACACAAAATACATAGTTAACTTAGTTAATAATAAAATTATAAATCTATTTGATATTATTAAAAAATTTAAGTTATTGTTGATTATTATATAATTTTATCTAAAATTTATATTTATTTATATTATTATGATATAATTTAGTTGTTATATTAATAAATACTTTTCTTGCATTTTTACCAATCCCTGGCCTACAAACACGAGTATTAAGCTAGTTGCGTTTTATTATGAACTCAATAAAAAATGTCCATACTACAAAATACAAATTATGGTATCCAACTAAAATATTGTTTTATATAGAGTGAAAAAAACGTGCTTTGAAGCGTGAACACAACTCTTGCATGGCCACCGGATGAGGCCATGAGGGGGTCTAATATTCTTATTGAAAATTCAATTAGATTCACAATTACTGTAATGGTATTTCGGGACCAATTTGTACACATATTTTACTAATTTTACAGCATGACAAGTCGACAAAGAGTTTGTTCCAAAATTTAAGTTTATTTGAGATGAAAATGAAGCATAGTGATATATAGCTGAAACGAATTTACCATAATTTATGTCACCTTTCTCCATATTGGGTTCGTCCAAGGATATATATTATTTGGCTTAATAGAACGTCATTATATTTTTGTGGGATCCATAATATATATGTTTACTTAATTTATTTAATATTAAAATGTTTACGCTAGTTAAACTTAAATCCTATGTCGATGGGTAAAGTTATTTATTTATTTTGTTTTTTCTTTCTAAAATATGGTATTTAAAGGTAAGAAGAATCTCATTTTCTTTTCATTTTCAATAATATATATATAATTTTAAAGTTAATAAAATTCATATTCTCACATTGATAGATAACCTTCGAAATTTATTGATTGGCTATGTTCCATGTATCTTATAGTCTTTCTCCATAAGCTAAAAAATCTCTTTTTAGTCTTTTTTTCTCATAAAAATATTTTTCAACGTTAATAAAATTTTATTTTTACTTTAAAACAATACATTCACTAACGGTCATGTTCAATGTAACTTATTAAATAAATAAAAAAAATTCAACAATGAATAAGATACATAAACTATCATTAGCTACGTACGTCTTCCAAACATCCTACCACTTGACTCATATATTCACATATAACTATTCGATTCAACTATAAATATTGAATGTCTAACCATATATAAATCCATGGAAAATTCCTTACAGTACTTATGAGATTTTGAACCTTTTATTTGATAAGCAATATTTTATGTAATTTTATCCCGTGTCAATAAGGTTTTGAATAATTAATTTTCATAATTATTCATTCATTTTTCATCCAATTTTTTATTAGTTGATTATTTTATTTTAAACCATAGAATTAAGTTTAAATTAGTTTTAATAAATTAAATTAAAATTTATTTATTTTTAAAACAAATAAGCAACGATCTAAATTACATGAAAATAAAAAAATTATCTAATCTAATTAATGTGGGTTTTAGTGAAGATTTCAAACTGAACTTTGTTATGCAAAATTCTTAACAAAAATAATAATAAACTTTATTTAAATAGTTGTAATGACCAACAAGTAAAATAAAATAATAAAAATCTTATATTATCCTAATAAAAAATATTTAAGTCATAAGTTGTTTGTCATATATCAAATAAACTAGAAAATTACATGTATTATATAAATACATCAATTAATTAGCCTACAAAAACATGTGGATACATACCACATACGCAAAATGTACTACAACTCCACAAGGATGTTTCAAACACATAGTCGAATAAGTACATCAAAACCTATCATTAATAATCACTGTGACATAGTATATCAAAGTCTACTATAAAAATACCACATAAGCAAAATGTATCATCCGACGAAGGTAGACTAACTAATTGGTGAATTTAAATCTTGGAATGCTTAAATTTTTGTATTTATCTACATATAATTTTGGAAATATAAATTTCTAGTCTTTTTTTTGATAAAGGAAAGCAGATTGAAAACACTAGACGACACGCCGTCTAGTGGAGTGAAAGACCGAAAGAGATCAGCAGACGGACTAACCGTCACGAAGAGCCACAATAAAAGAAAAATAAATACACAAAATACAACATAAAAACCCGAAAGCAAATGAAGTCTTCGGGGGAAAGTAGGATGATGATGCAGTCAACAGGAAGCAGAAAGCATAAAGTTTGTCTTCGAAAGAAGTACACAGGTAAGAAGTCTGGGAACAACTATGAACACCTCAGATTTAGACTCGCATCAGAATTTTGCATAACTTAAGTTACTTATTATCTCTTTAATGTTGCTAAGAATTTTGCATAAGAACTTCAGTTTGAAATCTTCACTAAAACCATCATCATTAGATAGATTTTATTGGTTTTAAAAATTAATTTATTTTTAGTTAATTTATTAAAGTTAATTTAAACTTAATTCTATTGTTTAACATTTATAAAGACATAAATTCAACTAATGAAAAATCAGATGGAAAATGAATGAATGGTTATGAAGCCTATTTAAGCAAAATTTTGTGGACACCATGTAAACTTACAAAAAAAATATTGGTTACTAAATGAAAAGTTTAACACCTCATGAACACTATGAGGAATTTTCCTAAATCTATATTAAATATATATATTCAGATATCCGTGTAAGACCCGGAAAATTTTTATCACGGAACACGACTTGAGTTACCGGATTTTGAATCGAATCAAACCCGATTAAACAATGTCACATAAGTTGACCATTTATCTTCTATTCTTTGGCTCATAGGATGTGTTCTCTCTAAAAACGATGCTTAGTTTTAAATTTATAAATCTCGTAATAAATACCGAAAACTACTAGTGAAACTATGGTGTATGGATCATTTCGTAGTATGATAAGTATTCCAAGGTCGAACACAAAGACTATGGTAGATTGATTTGCACTTTGATCAAGAAATAGTATAAGTCTATGATAAGAAAAAAGGGAGAGGGAGAAGCGTTAGAAATTCCATGTTTTGGTTGGGTTTTTGTTGGTTGTTGATCAATGATCAAATTAATCAAAGCAGTGAATTAAACAAAGACAAACAACAAGGTGATATCAAATAATCGAAAAATAGATTCTAAGGTTTCAAGATCATTGGTTATGGCATAGGACTCAAGCTAGCTTGCAATTGCTTTGGTAAGATTTCTACAAGGGTGGATGTTACGTCATTGAGGATCTATCACGTGGAAGGTCTCAAGGTCCTTTAATTCCAATCCAAACTACCTATTACCGGATAAGTCTCAAGTCAACAAGGATGAAAATTCAGCACACATTGGCTTCTCTAATTAAGGATCAAGCAACTCTTTACCGGGTTAGTCTCAAAAAATTGCCTAACTCAAGTAGTAAACTAACACATCACAATTTAATAGATGATTTTTTCACCTCTACTACCCAATCCAAACTACATATTATCGGGTAAGTCTCTATTCCAACTTATTTTGCTAGATTAGAAAGATCTAACCTAGATTCAACACTATCAACAGTAGGTTTTAACACAAATTTGTACGAAAACAACATGCAAGATACATTATCATCATCCAAGCCATAAACAACTCTCCATTCACCCTAAAATCACAAGGATTCTAGCCAATAAAAATAATGATAAAACCTGAAAATAGAATGAAAAAAATCAAGTAGTTCATAGTATTAAAATGCAAGAGAATAAGGTATCCAAACTCAATTTTTCAATCTTCCAAAATTCACAACATCTACACTTGCACTTGCCCTTTTGATGCAGAAAAATGAAGAAGACGACGATTTGGAAAATGTTCAAGTCGCCAACAAGTTGGAAGAAGAGAGGAAAAAGAGAGGAAGAAATGTCAAAAGGCTGAAATGAGGATCCGGACAAAATTCATGCAAGTTCTATTTTATACTCTAACTTCAAGGAAAGTAAAGGTCGGTCTGCAGAAGTTCTGAATAGTGGATTTGACACACGCATAGAGGAAATCTCCGCCCCACCTGCTACCAATCTCGGGCCGAGATTCAGGCAAATCGGGGTCGAGATTCAAGAGTCGTCGTCTTTTGCCTTGAAACTTCTGTGAATATCGGTCTGTCACAGTCAAATCACGGCCCGAGATTGGGGCCGAGACTGCTCTCGACTTGTTGCATCTCGTCCACAATTAAATCTATCATTCAAATCTCGGCCGAGGTTCTGTCTTATTCACCCTAGATTCCACGGAAATCCTTTGTTTGCTCCTTAGCTTGATGTATTGTCTTGCTACCTCACATGTGGACCTCTTCTTGGCTTCCATAGCACTCTCCACTCCGAGGCTTGATACTCAAATGCGTCCTTTAGGTTCAGCATTCATCGTTCCACCTACAAAGCCCACTAAAGTGTGTGTAGACATTTATATCTGCAAAGTAAACTATAAAAAGTGCAAATGACATAAACTAAGACTTATTCATGCTAAACAAAAGGAAAAAACTACCTAAATGTATGCCTAAACTATGACAATAAATCATGTTATCAGGATGATCGGCCCAACTCTTTCTTAGTCGGCCACTCCTTCTCTTCATTCCCTCTAGCCCAACGCAGTAACCGGCACAATCTTCTCCTTGTCATACAAATTAACAACCAACCCAATTCCTTGGCGCGCGACGAAAGCCATGGCCCATTTCCCTGCTTCTATTCTCCAGGCCAACGCAGCAACCCCAACTCTTGGCCTCCTCTTCCCCATCCTTGGCGTAGCTTCTCCTTTTCCCTATCTCTTTCTCCTTCACGTTTACGACAAGCAATATTGTAACAACTAGGATTTGCGTACTATTTGTGCTCTCTCTCATCCTCACCTCCTCTCCATCGTTATAGCCGAAGCTTGCAAGCGTCTTCGAGACCCAGGTCGTTGACAACTTCGAACCACTCCTTCTTCTTCCGCCCTTCGGCCGACCTTGGGTAAGCAACTGCACCCTTTCTCCTCATCTTCTAGTACGAGAAAGGTTGCAACTCTCCTTTGCCCTCAAAATTGCAAGAGCAAATGATCGAGCCTGAGAGCGTACCTTGGCTGAAAGTGTGGTGATTGACGTTCTCCTCTCCCGTAGGCGCCTGTGCGTAGTGAATCGGGTGAGTTCTTCTTCTATTTCCTCTTGTGGTTCACGTGCAGAGACCATGGTTAAGCATGGTTGCATTACATGCTTGAGAGAGGGATTTAGTTTAAACTTTTTTGTTCGCTTCCCACAGGTTTCGAACTTAAAACATGTGTTCTACTTTTTTCTCAAGTTTTCCGCACACAAGATTCGAACTTGAGATCTTTAGGTTCGTGGAAGAGCTTCTTAGTTTTTCTTATCGTAGGGTTCGAACCTTAGACCTATTGCTTGGTGTAGATTTTCCTGAATCTTCGAGCAGTCAACTTCGGGACTAAGTTTAGGTACTTTAAAATCATCTTTTGTCGTAGAATTTTTGATATGTTGTAGATAGAGTTACATAGTTTATTGCGTCAAGTTTTGGAAAAGATCCAACGGTTAGATTAAAACTTATGATGTTGTGAAGTTACGACTAAAATTAGTTTGTAGAAGAATAAGAGAAATTTTGCTAGGTATGGAATTAAGTTTTCTTGAAGGCAACTTTGGATTTTTGCATAGACCTTATGAATTGTTGTTTGTGGATTTTGATCATTCTAGTCAAGAATAGGTATGGCATAGTATGTGTAGGAATTTCTCGGGATTTTTGGGATTTAGCATCAGGTATTTATCTTAGGGTAAAGTAAGACACTTGACTTATTTTCGAAAGAGGCTTCTTTAGGGTTTTTGGCTTAAGTGTAAACTTGAGTGAACTCTTAAACCCATTATGGGTCTTGTAGTGTTTTAATGTGATATTGGGCTATAGTGAAAGACTTATAACTGCTTTGGAGACATTTCGGAATTTTAGGAAAGATAGGGGCATTTTGGTAATTTTCTTAAAAGTTAGGGTTCTTTATTCTTTCTTTCTTATTATTTTTTCCGGAAACTTACTTGGTAGCCTAGGAACCTTCTAGAAGTTGTATAAGTGGTGGAAATGTGGTTCTAAGACGTTCTCGTTTAATGAAGTAGTTGATATTATTTGCACGAGTAGACGATAACGGGTAATGGCCGATTGTCGATTAGTTTAGGTAAGTCTCACGGACTTACTTAGCTAGCTATTATGTTATTGTGTGTTACTATAGTGGTGCATGTTGGGTGTTCAATAATTATAACTTGAGTAGGACGACATTACTACATAACTAGACCCAAGTGTATGAACATGAGTCGTGGCATCACTGCCTAGAGGTGCCATGTTACTAGGAGGCTCTCTGCGACCAATCCACATTGGTATATGGTAAGATGCATCATATCCATTCCGGTTGGTTTACGGGGACAGAAGCGAAGGTTGGGAGACCTTCGTGCCATACAATAAGTTGAAATTAGCAATGAATCGCCTAATTGAAGATAATAATATGGTTTAAGTGTGAACATGTTGATTGTAATTTCCGCATTGTGTGTGTTTGTGCTACATAATACTATCTTATATTTAGAGTTGTTAGCTAACGGTTTCTACCATCGTTAATAGACACTTTGCAGGGTAGGTATTTGCTGAGAGATCCGGTGAGAGGTGGTCAGCCGGGTTGTCGTACATGTTAGTTTGGGGTGTTGGGTTTCATTTGGTGACGAGACTCATTACTTTTTCTTTGGATTTTGTCATATATATTTGGACGGTTGAATATTGTTTCCCTCTTTATATCATTTTACTTATTAAAACATTTATTCGGTTTTCTATTTGTGTCTTGTTGTAATATCCGGTAAAATTGTTGTCATGCTAGAATCATAACCCATTGTGAGATCCTACCTCGTGATATTCCGAGTTTCTAAATAAGATTTTACGATCCGTATATCCTATCACAAATTTAAGTTTTCATGTTACATAATTATTAGTGTGGTACACCTCCATACAAACTCAAATCAAAGACTAGTCAAAGAGTTGACAGCCCCGTTAGTATTTCTCTACGCATCGTTACCAGCAATTATCATCATCAGGAACAAACACATCCATTTTTTGTATTTAGGTAAATTTTGCCCAATCTAAGATATTATTAATGAGGTAATTAAAGAAGAGGTCATAAACTGACATCATTTGTCTCGTGGAGGCTCGTGCTATAGTGCTATGAGCTATACAATAGGCTTATTAATTTTCAAATAATTTTAAAAAATTATTCAAAATAATAGCAGTAGGAAGTTTAGAGTTATATGAAAATAGAGAAATTGTATTTTAAAAATACATTTATTAGACAAAAAGGAAGATAAATTTTATTTATGAAAGATTTTAGTATTAATAACACTTTTATTATCATGTATAAATAATTATCATATATATATTTATAAATTTGAAGATAAATTTATTTTCTAAAAATATATTTCCCTATATACATAAAAATAATGAATTATGTTATATATTTATAATTATTAATCATACTTTAAATAATCAAAAATAATACAAAATTAACACCAAAGTGTTATAGTATAAGTATACGAAATAATTGCACATCAGTTAACCAACACAACAATAAATTTTTGTCACGTGTTTTTCATAAAATAAAGAATTCAAAAATTAGGTATGGTGTAAGGAAAATTAAAGGCCGCCATGGATTAATTAGCATCAAAGCCTTGAAAGTGTAAAAAAAATATATAAAAAAGAACTTTAATTACGTAATTCATTTTCAATTTCAGTGGGTTCAATTATAATATAGTTTATTTATTTTGTTTGTGTTCATGCAAGAGGAAAATTTGGCCACGAATGATGGATGAATATGAGAGTTGCTTTCTTCTTTAGTCGTCTTAGTCAAAGATTAAAGCACCGACCGTCTATAATTATAATATTTGTATAATTTAAATTTAGTTTATCGTATATTAGCTGAGTTTTGATCGAGAAAACACCTGGTAAAGTTTGAAATATTCAATATTATATATACGAAAAGCTATAATATATCACTCTTTAATGTATAGTAAGGACAAATTGATCTTTATAAATTCATAGGCCATTTGTAACAAGATAGAAGTGTTAGGTAGTATATATTTTACTACGTAGTATATATGTTGATTATGAGTTTATATATTATTATTATTATTATTATGTGGGTGATTTTATGTCGTAACTATTTTACTTAGTAGCATAGTTTTTTATTGTCCGGTAGAATGAAAACAGTTAAGAAAATGAAAGAAAAATGATTAGATTACTTAATGTTTTGAATGGCTTCTAACATTTTATTTTATTCACTAAATAAACATGATTTATTTTTATTGTTTTATAATCAATTCGTTTTTGAAAATAATTATTAGCGATTCGAAACGAACTTGGAGTTGTAGTGGTATTTTAAACTTTTTTTTAATTTTTAATGTATTTTTTTTCTAATGCACCAAAAGATGAAGAAAATAAGCGTGCGGAGAAATTGTGATTTTATTAACGGATTAAATGTTAGTAATGAACATATTGGTGGTTGGTGAGAAAGAATAATCAATAATGCTGTTTGGATGTAGTGAGAACGTTGACGTCGATCAAGAATTCCATATTCTCATTGCTTTTTATTGGACTCCAAGATTATAAGTAATGATTTGAAGAAGCATGAGGATAATGTAGGGTGGTCGAAGATATATCTATACAATTTTAGAAGGCATGTCATATGTATAATTGTCTAAGAATATGGGCGCATGAGATCGCTGGACATAAAAGTTTTCAACCAAGAACTATTGGCATTGCAAGGTTCACATCTACGGATCATTTGAAAGCGTTAATTAGAATCATTTTTGATAACGAAATAATTTCGAATCAATAAAAAAAAAACTATGTTTGTTTGGAGACCTTTTAACACATAAAAGTAATCCCATCATTTTTATTTTTTTTCTTCCCCTTAGTCGATTTCATTTTGTTTTCATTCCACCATTCGAACCAAACAGATACTTTAATGTTGGGATATGATTTTCTTGTGTTTATGGTGTTTAGGTTAGGCAATATATTGTGTTCTATGAACGATGGTTCCTAGAATCCTAGAATCCTATTTGGGATGGAGCCCAAGTTACATATGGAGGAGCATTCGGGATGGATCTAAAGTTACTTTTGAAAGGTTTGGGACGTGGGTGTTCAATTTTGATTTGGAATGAGGTATATATTTGGATATTGTGAAGGGAATGCGACGCCCGATCTCTTGGTTCTAGTGGTGCCTAATTTAAAGATGATAGTCGTGGACATTGTGGACGAAAATGGGAATCAGGTGTCTTTGTGATAATTTGTTGTGAATGATGTCCGTGATATTCTTACAATCCTTATTAATGTAAGGCGTCCGAAGGACATTTGGTATCGAACACTCAACAATAAAGGGTCGTTTGCACTAACAATTGTGTATTTGTTGGGTATGTGTGGATACGTTAGGATGTGACAATCTAAAATAAGTTTTTAGAAGCTTAAATTAGTTTTACTTGATATTTTTTTTAGTGTGTCCGACTAAGGATAACTTCTTTAAAAAAAGGGTTTTCAGGCTTGGAGACTTGTGTGTTAGCGACTGAATTGGTTGTGCCGCGGTTGTTGAGCGTTGGTCATTTTTTTAAGCTTGGGCAGGGGGCGCTAGTGTTTTAGTTGGAAGCTAGGCTCTTACGGTCTTCCCGATTGATCATGATGTGCTCGTAACTGAGTTGATGTGCTATGAAGTTCATGTTGTGGGGAGGGGTTCTCTTCGTGTGCTTGAATTGCATGGACGACTAGGAACAAGGACTTGTTTGATAAAGATCCCTCACCTATTAGTTGGTTGCGAATAAGATTTATGTAAAAACTTTGGTGGGTCAAATAACGAGAGTTGTGCTCGTTTGAGAGCACATATATACTCGTTATGTCTAAGCCATCCCAATAAGCTAAGTGGAGTTTTATTATAAAAACCAATTGACTGGAGAAGTTGTCAACTGACCTTATATATTAATTAAGATATTTACCTCTTAATAATCGATATGGGAGCGTTTCATTCTCCACATGTCGTCTTGATTAAGTACAATTGTTTGATTTAGTTGAAACTTCGCGACATGCTTTAAGGCGGTGTAGGCCAATTGGATGAGACAATCTTGTACAAGCTAACTTATGTACGTGAAAATCCATTGGTGTGGAGACTAGGAGTCGCGTGCATATGATCTTATATGAACCCAATACATAAGTTTAGTGGTATTCCAACTAAAACCAAATGTTAATAAGAGGAGTAACCCATTGACATTATAGTTTAGGCTCGTAACTTGTAACTTTAGTCTTTAGATATGCAAAACTACCGTTTGTAATCAATATATTTTGACCAACAAGCTCGATTAATGAAGACCCAAGATCTAACTAATCTAGTACCATGTGAGATTTAGGTAGGTTAAATAACGTGGAAAAATTTCGCATGTACAAGCGCACATACGCGTTAGGCTTAAACCCAACACCTAAGTTAATTGAGTGGAGTTTCATCGTGAAATCAATTGACAATTGTAGTAGTATACCAACTTTATATAATACATTATTTATCTCTTAATAATTTACGTGAAAACAATTCATTCTCCACAATTTAGACGGATAGTGAGACTTTATTAAGGATACGGAGACGACTTTAGAGGAATTTGGGCACACTTTTATGGATTCTCCCACATGGCAAGGTAACAATGTATTAGAGCAACGTTTGTGCATATCATATGATTTGTGCATATCATATGGTGTGCAGAAATGTTGCTCTAATGGGTGAGTTGGAGAGATGATCATAGGAATGTATACGTGCGATAAATTATTATGGTCATGGTTGATTTGTTATATCATGACACCATTGATGAAAGAACTCGTAACCATCATTATGGAGTTACAAGAATCGATGTAACGTGGTTTATACATCTATGTTATTGTCCAAATTAATTTGAGGTCATATTGTATTATTTTTTCATATGTTTGGATTTCGTTGTCTCATTTGAAGATTCTTATCTATTGGAAAATTTAGTATGAGTTTATCATTTTGGTTTAATGTCATATCTTATGTAGCGGTAACACGATTACTCATTCATCTTGTTATAATTTATTACATTTTACCATAAATTATGAGACTATTTTTCACAATTTAACTTTGATGCTATTTTATTTAATTAATTTTAAATTTTGTTATAATTCCTCACGCTTCACTCTTGAGGTTATTTCCAAATATTTCCCTTTCATGCATTCTGTAAAACCAAATTTAGATCATTTCCAAATATTTCCTTTTCGTGTACTGTAAAAACCAAATATTTGTATCGTTATGAAATTCACAATTTTACCACAATATATATATATATATATATATATATATATATATATATATATATATATATATATATATATTTATTAACTTGACAACTGGATGTCGTAGAGCCACCAAATTTACCTTGCATAACTTTTCCATTTAAACTTTATACAAAAGTACTGTCCTTGATACCATTTAACTCCACTTAATTTTTTTATAAAAAAATAAATCACTTATTTACCATCACCTAAATTTTTTTAATAGGTTTATAACTGCATATAATATATAACGATACAAATATTTATAATTTAGAAAAAGAAAAAGGAATGAAAGAGGGGGAAAATATCAGGAACCCTAAAAGGAAAACGAAAGAAGGCAACTAGTTTCAATTTTAATGGTTGAATAATTTTGATATGCTTTTGATCCAAATAGACTATCAGCTTGCCTACCCTCACTCTCTCCAACCTCATCCTCTCTCTTTCTCTTTCCACTTTTCTCTTCTTCAGGGATCTAGAATCGATCCCTTCTTTACACCTCCGTTAAATCCGCCATTGATTTAGTGAAGATCGGTCGATCAAGCACGTAATTGGTGGAAATTCAAGGTTTTATGGATTCCTCGTCCTCAGCTTCTTCTTCGTCGGCTTCTCAGTACAAAGGAGCTGCGTTCCCTGCAAGTAGCAGACCTAGGTGGCCGGATCTCACAATTTACGAGAGCTCTCCTCATTATCACAACGGTCGATTACCTTCTTCGTCTCCTTACTCTAATTACGCTTCCGATTATGCTAATTACAGCGCTGGTGGAGCTCGGGATGGAGGATCTACGGCTGGAGTTGCTGATAAGCGGGAAGAAGATGAATCCATGGCGGTTGTGGATAAGGAGCATATGTTTGACAAAGTTGTTACTCCAAGCGACGTTGGGAAGTTGAACCGACTAGTGATTCCGAAACAACATGCTGAGAAATACTTCCCGCTAGATTCCAACTCCGGCGATACTAAAGGTCTTTTGTTAAATTTCGAGGATCGGACTGGAAAATCGTGGCGGTTCAGGTACTCTTACTGGAATAGTAGTCAGAGCTATGTTATGACTAAAGGATGGAGTCGATTCGTTAAGGAGAAGAAGCTTGATGCCGGCGATGTTGTTTCGTTTCACCGTGGAATCGGCGATTCTGGTGCTAAGGACAGGTTCTACATTGACTGGAGGCGTCGTCCTGACGCGCCGCCTTCTCACCACTCTCTTTACCGTGGTCTTCATCATCATCATCCGGCGGTTGTTGATTCAATTCAATTTCAACACGGCTTTTCTCTCCACCGTCCGATTCATCCTCCGTTTTATCTGTCTCCGCATCCACTTGCGCCACCGCTAGTCCACCAGGCGCGTGACCACCACCACCACAGGGGTAGCGTGGTTAGTTACAACGGCGTAACTACCAATAGTAGTAATTATGGAATGGTAAGCCCCAATTTCTGCAATCAAACTGGATCGGTCATTTACCTGGGACAAGCCACAACCCCACAGCATCAAATGCCTTTGCAATTTCAAGCTGCGAGCTCGAGAAGAGATCACATGATGATCGGCGGAGCTGAAAATGAAGTCATGGTGTTCGACTCCGTCCCAGTCGTCCATGGCGGAAAAGCTGCTTCATCTAAGCGGCTTAGGCTATTTGGCGTGAACATGGATTGTACGGATCCTCAGAACGACTGTGACGTTAACCAGAGTCAACAACTAAATCATCACCACCACCATCAAACTCTTGCTCTCGATTCGGATCGGATTTCTTCATTGTCAGACGATTCTGCACTCCAGCTGAGGCTCCATGGAAGTGGAGTTTCTGCTGCTTCCACTAGCACCGTGAGTGATAAAGGCAAGTCGTCCATGTCCTTGGATTTAGACATCTGATTCTTTGATCTCTCAGGCAAAGTAGATAGAGAAACAGGCTAGTAATTTGTGACGTTTTGCTATAATATTCTATTATAATTGCTTGTTTTTTTTGTTTGTTTTTTTTCTGAGTGATTAAGAGACCAAGATCGTAAAAAGAATTGGCAGGTCTTGATATATAATATGCTGCTTCAAGATTGTAAGAAAGGGATTAAACTGTAACCTCAAGTGTTATATTTGGTATACTAATAATATAATATATAACATTATAACCCTCTACAAACCAATGATTAGTGTTATTACTTCCAATGTTAAGAGTTAAGACCTTCATGATTTAATACACTGCTCAATTACTTCGATCATCTTGATTCGAATCTTAGCTAGTGATCCAAATTTGCCTGTGTACATTTCATGTGGTTCTTGTTAAATGACTCCAATTGAGTTTGTTATCTATTCTCATTTTCTATTGCATACATGATCATGGAATATGAATTACATCAACTATTGTGTATGTTGACATATCAATCCATTGTTCAACACTATGATTTCATGTATTAATTCTCTTCTGACGCACACATGTAGTAGCTTTATAGTAAAAACTATAAAATAAAATAAAATAAAAAGAACAATAAAATTTCATAATTCTCAAGCTCTCATACACTCAAAAAAAGCAGTCTGCAAAGAGTTGTTAAATGGACAATAACCACTTTTCTGGATCTCGAGGAATGAGACAGAGAGTGGGTTAAATGGCCTAATGGGAATGTGAATGAAGGAGAATTTTTATATTTTTTTTATCTCTTGGGTTTTTTTCCATTTTCAATGTGTAAATGTGGGTTTAAAAAGAGCTAAGGAGTAGTAGCAGTAGGCATTTTTTTGCATTTGATAGGCTGTTGTTCTTGTCGCTGCTTCGTTGGGCAATCCCACCATCTTCACCAACAGAATTGCTGTCCAGCAACCAGAAAGTTGCAGAGCTTTCAAAAGGTATATTTTCTCTTCTTTCTTTGCAGATTCCTTTTTCTTTTTCTTTTTTTCACATTTCAATAGAAGAACAGGCTTGATTAATTAATTATATATTTAATAACTACAATCCAGACATTACTATATATAGCCTGCTTCTCTATAGCTCAACCAGCTATTGTACCTGTGTTTCCTTATGTAATAGGGAGTGTTGATTGTATTTATGTTTTTGTAGAGAAGGTTTTTCCATTATCAGCCTGATTGATTTAGATGTGTTGGAAGCTGAGTTCATCAGAGAGGTAACTTAATTGTTAGCTGCAGGTTTCCCCTTTCGATTGATCATAATTCATTTGCTGATTACTGTATCCGTATACTGTCATACACATGTGTTCTTCCATCAAACTGTTCATCACACCAACTTGGGAATGATCAATTTGTATGTATAGAAGGGCATGAATTTTACACCAAAGAAAAAGAAATGTTGATCTTTTTGAATGATTTTGTTCTCTTTTTTTTTTTAATATTTATAAGCAAGTTAGTATTATACTGCATATTTTGGACCGAAATGGTTTCCAGCCAAGAGAGAGCTCGATCTATCATATGAGTTGAATTTGATTATTTAATTTATAACTGTTTAAATGCTGAACTAACAATCAGTATATGCATAATAGCATTTTTCTGTCCATATCACTGTCATCTATATATATGTTAATATTTTAATTCATAACACACCATAATAAAAAATATGTTGAGTAGTCTCTTTCCATTCGAGCTTAAGTTGTTATTTGATTCTATTGATTCTTGTTATACATAAGGGTTTTCATTAATCAAATTCCAGGAGCAACTATAAGAAGGCTAAATGTGATATTTATCGTTTTACTAAGCAGGTGTTTATGATCTACGTAAGAAGGTTACACCAAGCTCAAGGAGCAACTATAACACATTGAAGACATGGGTACTTTTTCGTGCTGAAGATAACGCCTACAACCCTCCAATGGTATGTTTTTATTTATGTTTAGGTTAGTTATATGACAATGATAATGCTACTTTAGGCTACATCCTCGGCTCAATGACATAAACAAGCCCTTTCCGAAAATATGTTGGCTTGACATATATAGTATGTATAGACAGGTGCACAATAGAATTTTCTTTGTTCTTCTCCCTTTGATACAGGATGAAGCTAATTGAGTCGCGTAATTCTACGTGCGTATAGGGTTTGTTCTCAGTCTGGATGCTCATAACTATTAGTATTGTCATAGTTTCTGATCCATTGTGTAAGCTGTAAATCTCACAGTTTATTGATTACTGATGTTTCACGCAACTATGGTCATTGTATGATATTCCCCCTCTTACAATGAAATTTACCATTCGAAAATAATACAAAGAGCATTTTACTTCGAGTAGAAATCCTATGCAATTGCACATGTACAATTCATGTTTGTTATGTGCTTATTCGAATTACTTTTAGTGCAAAATTTAGTGATTTACATAGATATATATATACCTTATATGAACACCAAATCTACAAAATCTCATTGTCGCCGTCGATCTCAATCATTGGCCGGTCTGGAATATACTTGCACCAATAAATAAATAAAATCATTGTAGCATGTGTAACATGTGTAAATATAGCAAACATATTTATTATTCTATTAACCAACCTAAAATGACTTGAATCAAGGGAAGAACTTACCTATACATGAAGGTTTTAAGTTGTATGTGTCAAGAGTTGACAATGCCTAAAGCCAAATGAAATTCAATCCACAAAGTTAATCATAGTGATAAAATTCAATCCACAAAATCTAATCACAACTCAAGAAGAAAACATGTTAAAATAGAAATAATAGGTCAACAACCACCAAATGATTCATCCATATCTACAATACATGTGGAGGAAAGACCACCAAAATTGCGGTGGACGGTGGTGGTGCCCAAGGCGGCGGCGGCCAAGCCCAAGCAGTCAAACTTCCCGGCTCTATAGAAACTATACATATATTAATATATTATATTACTTTTTCAAAAGCTTTCTATTTCACTTTATGCAATATCCATAGTTTCACCATAAGATCTTATTTTCAAAGTACATACAATGACAACTCGTTGATCAACTAAAACGTACACAAGATTCCAATCCATCAAGATCAACAACCATAGAATTAGGTTTAGGTTTCCCATCTAAGAAACCGATAGGAACCCGATTCATCAATATGTTCTTGCGTAATGCTTACGGCTTCCAAACTAAAATGCCATATATCACTTTCCTCTTCATCCCTTTTCCTTATTTGATCAAGTTCAGTTCGCTTCAAACCCGCCAATTCATTCCTAATGTATGATATTGTACTGCTCGATCATCAATTTTCCCTTGATGAGATCACTGCATTTGATCCAACAGAGGGGACCAATGATGGGCAAATTCTGTGTGCTAGCTTGTAAGTTGTGATCATCTATGTATACATATATATATATATAGACTGTGAGATATTTAAAGGTCTGGCTAATGATCGAGCTTGCTGCAGCAGACAACCATAACGAAACACTGTTTCTTGCTTGTATAGATTTTCATATATCACTCTCACTTTCCTTGTTTGTTCACTGTAGCATTCAACTCTTTTCTTCTCTGTAAATCCACTAAAAACTTACCTTTTTTCCTGCACAAAATTTCCTCCTTTCTCCCTTCTTTGATTTTGAGACAGACAAGAGAATGTATGAAACGTATCGGATACTTATATCAGCCAACCTAAAAGATTCCCCCAAGAAAACTCAACCTATAACCGTATCTTCTTTATGTTAATTGAAAATAAACCGGTTGAGATCGGGTTAATTTATGTTGTAGGGTTTCAATCATGCTTATGGATCTAATTTTAGTGAAATTGCATTTCAAATCAAAGGGTTATGGTTAGCTTCAATCTTTCTTTCTTTCTTTTATTAAATTAGGGTTTGTTTCTTTAAGAGAAAATTCAAAAGAAGTTGACAGAAACTCTACCGAAACAAGACCTATATAGTTTCATTTCAAACTCACATAGTCGATATGGAAATGTACATGTAACAAAACATATACCAAACAAAAAGAAGACTTAAGTACGTATAGATTAAGTGTTGGATCTAACGGATAGCATCAATGGAAACGAAAATCAAAGAAGTTATAACTACAGTTTAAGGAAAACTCCATTAAACACAACCTAATAGTTTTATTTCACGCCCATATAGTAGATACGGAAATGTACTTGTTACAAAAAACCAAATAAAAAGACGATGTAAGTACATATATATGTAATAAGCTAGATATAAGTATAAGTAATAGTATAAATAGGTCATGAAATAGAAGTATGGTGTTGGGTGTACGGGAAAATATCAAATGAAATCAAAGAAGATGCAATTACAAATTAAGAAAAACTTCATTGAAACGTATAAGCAAGTTATAAGTCAATAATGTATTTTGTAACGATATAAGTGTACCGGAAAACACCAAAGGAAACGAAACCGAAGAACATGTAGTTTTACATCAAGCCAACATAGTTGTAACGAAACGAAGCGAACAAGTAGACGACGCAACTTGGTAGGGTATAAGCTAGGTACAAGTATAAGTGACAAGTAAAAATATATAGGTAAGTCAATAATAAGTGTGAGTAAAGTGTTGGGTGTAACGGAAAAACACCAAAAGAAACTAAACCAAAGAGAAGAATTTGAAAAGGCAAAAATGGGTAAAGACAGAGCTAGCGTGGAATATTATGGGGAGGGTGCATGGGAAGAATTAAGAGAGATGAGTCCCCACCCTAAGGCATAGAGGGGTACATGCTACTGTAGTAGATTAGGGCTCGTATGGATTTATATATGTAGGCGTAATCAATGACGACAGTCATTTTTATGCTACCCAAGTTGCGAGATTTTTTGGGGAAATAAAAGTATATTTTGGGAGGGGCTTTTTTATTTTTTATTTTATCTTTTAAATTTGTTTTATGTAGGGTTTAATTATTAAAATTGAATATAAATTATAAAGAGAAAATGCAGAAAGCCAAATATGGAAACAGTGAAGAAAGGAAGAAGGACGCGTGCAGTGCTCTCTCTCTCTCTTTCACATGCATTCTCTAGCTAGGGCTTTTTTTTGATTTTTGCATGGATGTTGGACCACGTTGTCTAATATTATTATGTTTTGTTTTTAATATATTATTATGAGTTAATTATATAAAATTAGAAGATTTAGTGAGGAGTTAGTAGCTAGTGAGACAAATTGTGGGTATTTATTTGTTTGTTTTTATTGGTTTGTTATTTGATTTTTATTAAATAAAATATTTAAACGTTTTAGGTGCATTGTTTATTTATATAGTTTGATAATTAAGTAATGGCATTAAAAATGACTTATTGGGAGTTAAGCAACTGGTAAATAGAATATGAGTATGTTTTAAGATAATAAAAACTATTAATATTGTATGGTTTATTGAGAAGTACTTGACAAGTTGTGGGTATTTTTAATTTTGGGTTAAATACTTAGTTTATACAACAAGTCTATGTTTATTGAGAAATTGAATGGTAAATAATTAAACTATTATGTGTATTGGTGAATAAGTCATCGATTAAGTAGGTTAAATAACGTGAGGGTCAGCAACATGCTTAGGAGCTTCAAAATTAAGTTGGACGAAGTTCTAACATAAAATAATGGGGGAAAAAACAACCTTATATATATATATATAGATTAGCTAGATATTGACTAATAATCAAAATAAAAGTTGATTACCTAGTTTTTATGTAATGTTTTTGTCCTCTTTGGTTGCATGGATATTGATTTTGTGTTGTTTAAGATCATCCACAAAGAAAAAGTTTAGAGTTTTGTTTTATCTGATAAATAAGATTTTGAAATTTGTAATTATAATAGAATTTAAACTTAAAAGTAAAAGATATTATACAAAATTGGTTGAGAGTCTCATAATAAATTGAACTCCACCCTTTAATTTAAGAGAAATGCTCCAAGGTCAAAAATTGTTTTTGTAAAATCTAATATTTGACTTAGTTTTCGGATCGTCTTCCTCTTTTCTTTTTTTATTATTTAATTTTATATATTTTTTATATATATTAAATAAGAAATTCTAGAGTTTTTGTGACTTAAATAAAATTTGCTTAATTTGGCACCTTCAACTTCCTCTTACAATTCTACATTTTTGCTTGGGGGAAATCTTTATGTAAAGCAGAATTTGGATTCTTGCTCTTGTGACTTACGCTAGTTGGGAAGAAATTGGTTCTTAGTGCTTTTATATTTTAATTCTTGTGTGATGGTTCTTTCTCACTTGTCTTCTATGCTAGGGTTTCGATCTCTTTGATTAGATCACATGTAAAATTTTGAGGATGTATATAGTGTTTAATAAGTTTATTAGCTACGTACTCACTGAATCATAGGTGGGAATATTCGAAACATGACCCTAGATCTTCACCGATGACCCTTTTATTCATGTTACTTGACAATTGATAATCGTAAAATATGAGTATATGTCACGTCGATAATAAAAGAAGAAAAAAAGCAAACAGTTTAGTATAAGGTCACCAAGAAACATCTTTATCACACAAAATTAGAGAAATGCGGATTAAGAACTTGGTCATTAAAAAAAAGTTGAATGTTATTAACTCCGTGGTTCTATTACCAGGTTTCGATCAAGTTTTTATCGTTTATATTTTCAAAAAATTAATGATGTCATAAACAAGATCGTTGTACTTATACATCCAACCTATACCACATGTTCTAGCAACTCTTGTGTTCTTAATGTACTAGTACTAATCACAATGAGGTTCTAGGATCGTGTACTTCTAGTTCTAAATAGTCTCTTCTTTTTCTTTCTTTCTTTATTTATTATTGTAGCGTTTTTTTATTGAGTATGTTTGGTTAAAAAGGATAAAGATGAAATCTGAGAATAAAATTTGTCATTTTTTTAAACCTATTTTTAGAATATAAATTAGTTGGAAATAAGAATATCGCTTCATTTCATACATGGTGAACTAAACGGTTCCCATACCGTTTGGTTGAAGCTATCTTCAACCCATATTTTTCTCTATAAGGCTGGAGATTTTTGTCCAATTTCATCTTCTTACTGAATGGAGTTTGTCTCGATCAATGATAGGTTATTATATGAGTCAAACGAACTTGAACCGAGTCCGAATAACTCGGCTAATATAAAATGTATTTGTATATGACTTATTTATTCCAATTTCAACCCTTTCATCCCCTTACCTAACGACCCAACCCAATACATAAATAGAAGAAGAAGAAGAAGAAAAACCAGTAGCAAGGCAAGGGGTACAGGCTACAGTAAAAGGGATTACACAACTAATTAATAAAAGTATGGGTACGTTTGAAAATATTCAAAGAAATAGTGTGTAGGTAGATTAGGTGATCGCAGAGAGCTTTGTTGCATAACTAAATACAAGTGAAAGAGATCGATCAAGATCGATTTAAACAGATGTCTGTGTTATATATAATGATGTTTACAAATTTTTCATGATCAGCCTGCCACCTTCATCGATCAGTACTAAAAAGTTGACATTTGCATACATACAAATACGTGTAGACAAACATATCTCATTTTGATAAATGGTTTATAAATGTAAACTAATCATTAATATTGCAAAGCAACAACAGATTCACCCAACAGTAATTTTCTGCTCAATATCAACTGTAATTTTCTATCCATAACAGAAATAAAGTAGAACCCACAAATTATAAAATCTATATACTACTATTAAAATCAAAGCATTTTCTCTCTTGTGGTGCTTCTTCAAAGATTTTATTATCACGTGTCAATTTATTAAAATTTTGAGTTTTTTGTTGCCATATTAGAATAATATAATAACTCTTCTACAATGCTTAATATTTAAATTTAAAAAACTTTATTATAATAGATAATAGATAACTACTTACCAATCTTACTTTTAAAATATCCATATTACAATCTATATAATTTTTATGATTAATTTTGTTTGAGTTTATCCCAAATCTTAATAACTTAATACTATAACAAATTACTCATAAATTGGTGGTTTTGCAGAAAATATTATTTTTATGGGTTTGATAATGAAATCCTTCAATGCATATCTTAAAAGTGTTTTAGTTCAACTTTTATTTTTATGATTAATTTTGTTTGAGTTTATCCTAAATTTTAATAATGTAATACTATAACAAAAATATTTTAAGGCTAACAAACCAAGTTTGTAATATTTTAGGGTATATAGTTTAAACAAATGGAATATTTTGGTATATAAACTCAGATGAACAATACCCAAATAAAAAATGTATTGAAAAAATTTTCAAATCAATAGTATTTGGTAGACATGTAATAAGGATCGGATGATAAAACAATGTACACATTTATAATTTAGTGAATAATTAATTTTTAAATTTTAAATCTTTTGACGGATAAATTAGCATATAAAAAAACAAATAATAAAGAACGAAGGATACTACCCAATACAATTGCCTTATTTTTATTTTTTATGTGGGAAATACAATTGCCTTATTGCCAAAAAAAAATAACGAAGGATATTACCCAATACATGCCTTATTTTTATTTTTTGTTTGAGTTTATCCCAAATCTTAATAACTTAATACTATAACAATTGCCTTATTGCCAAAAAAGAAATAACGAAGGATATTACCCAATACAGTTGCCTTTTTTTTAGGTGGGAAATAAAATTGCCTTATTTCCAAATAAGAAAGATCCAAGGATACTACCCAATACAATTTCCAAATAAGAATGTTCGGATGATACTTACCACAAAAAAATTGCCTTATTGCGTTAATAGAAATAAATAAGTAAATTGTGTGTCATAGATAGTAATTCCAAAGATGTGCTTCCCAAAAATAAATTTAGAATCAAATATATACTATAAATTATAATAGATAATAATTAATTAATATCTTCCCAAAAATTTTAAATAAAGTTTTAAATCAATAGTATTTGGTAGACGTGTAATAAGGATCGGATGATAAAACAATGTACACATTTATAATTTAGTGAATAATTAATTTGTAAATTTTAAATCTTTTGACGGATAAATAACCAAATAAAAAAGAACGAAGGATACTACCAATACAATTGCCTTATTTTTATTTTTTAGGTGTAACATACAATTGCCTTATTGCCAAAAAAGAAATGAAGGATATTATCCAATACAGTTGCCTTATTTTTATTTTCTTTGGTGGGTAATAAAATTGCCTTATTTTCAAATAAGAAAGATCCAATTCAAGGATACTGCCCAATACAATTTCCAAATAAGAAAGTTCGGATGATACTTACCACGCAAAAAATGGCCTTATTGCGTTAATATAAATAAATAAGAAAATTGTGTGCCATAGATAGTAATTCCAAATATGTGATTCCCAAAACTAAATTTAAAATCAAATATAAACTATAAAAACATATGATTTTAACGGAATATCTTTCCTAAATCAAATTTTTGTTACCAAATTTTTATAAATAAAATATCTTCAAATCATGTAATTCAATTCTGAAAATCTTACTAAACTAATTTTGTTAACTATCTAATTATATTAGCTTTAAATATATGTGGAGGAGATGATACACTTTCCTTTCTATCTAGACTAAAATTTTGTATTGATTATCTCTTTTTTCTAAGATCTCTCATTTATGGATATTTTTTGTTAATCATAATATCTCTTTTCATTTTTATTTTTTTTACAAGTAAGCATGAATATATATCAAAAACACCTATTTAAGAAGATGTCATTCATTCTACTCGACTTACCACTGTTCGATACGTATTTTTTTCCATTAAGATATTGTTCACTAATATGTGTTTTTGGTTGTTATTGTTTTTTCGTTTTTTTTATTATGACGATATATCTAAGCCAAATTATTACCGAAGATTTGAGTTCGCATTTTGTGTTTATAGGACTTCCGGAATATCAATCATTACAATGGTGTAGTAGTCGGAAAATTAATGGTTTTAGTTGATGATGCATCATGTATTTTGTTTGTATTTTTTTACCGATTTTTATCGCTTTCTTATATGGTTTTGATAGGATGCATATACATCCATACGGTCGTAGTGGACTCAGATTTGATGGTTACAGTTCTAGCGTAGAGTCATTGGAAGACGATTTTACCTTCGTCGTTGTGCTCGCAACACTCTTTGTCTATCATTTTGTAAGGTAGGTTTGTTAATGGAGAATTTAGTGGTGTTTTTAAAAAAAGTGAAAGAGTGTGGGGAAAAAGATAGAGAAATGTATATAGATGCGTGTATAGCTAAGAAAATGGAGAAGAATGATAAAGAGAAAGAGTTCGGTGTATTGATCAATGTTTTCTACTTTTCTTTTTTTTCAAAATATTTTATTTAATTTTTAATGGTATAAATTGTGTAAGTATTCTTTAACTATTTTGGTAATATCTCTCTCTATATATAAATTGTGTAAGTATGCTTTCACTATTTTGGTAATCTCTCTCTCTCTCTCTCTCTCTCTCTCTCTCTCTCTCTCTCTCTCTCTCTCTCTCTCTCTCTATCTATCTATCTATCTATATATATATATATTAGATCACAAGTTTTTTGGATCACTTCATTGTAGAAACACATAAATAATTGATTTGTTTAGAAGAGATGAAATTCATATTTGTAAAATAAAATAAAATTGTGGGTTAAATCTAACAACAAGGAGACGATTTCCTCTACATGGAACACCAATTATTTAATAAGGATATTTATTGCTCTACACGGAATACCAAATTATTTAATAAGTATATTTATTTTTATTTCACGTTTAAATCCTTTACAATTTTTTTTAATAAAATTAGAATCATTTTGGTAGATCATAAAACAAAAATTATCGTTTATTACCGCAATAACTACGTTTATATATAACAAAAGTGATACGATTAGATTTCTCTATGTAATTAAAACTTGGTTATATATTACGTACAAAAAATAAAAAAAATACAAATCATAGATATTAACAAAAGTAAAATCCTTCTTCGATATAACCAAAGCATTTGAGGTGACAATATATAAATTTGTTAAAACATATAGAGATGTTACATTAATTGTATGAAAAGTTAGAGTAAGAAGATAAACCTAAATAACATATGACATTTGATATAACAATAAATGATAAGGAAAATGCAGAACAAAAATGACGATGAAGGTCTTTAAAATTTATAAGCCTCAATACCACCATTAATTTCATATTAAAAAAGTGGTTCATTATGCAAATACTTTGACCAACTAAGATGTTTATCAATATATTTTTAAAAAAAAGGACTATTAAAAAAATCATAACTAAGATCTAACTTTTTTTTTGTTAGTTTCAAAGCATATAGATATTTTTTTAAAATAAATCCCGCACGAGGTGCGGGTATTACACTAGTATAACTATTAAGTTAAGGTATAAAACGGGTCATTATCATTTTTTTTTTGTTTTATTTAAAGGTAAACCATTCATAAATAAGAATTGTTTTTAGGGCAAGGTTCACATGAAGCACTTATTCTGGTATGTAGGTATGTATGTACGAGACATAGTCGGGCATTTTTTTTATTTCAAAATTGTTGGGCCTTTTTATTAGTTCAATTTATATTTAATAATGGTTTATGTATTTTTACAATTTTTTTCAAAGCATAAACTAAGAATATAAAGTATTTGAACTAATACTCTATATGAACTAATTGTATAAAATTTTTGAAATAACAAATATTACAATTTAAGTGTACTGATAAAATTTGTGCTCCCTGATTATTAATTGAAATTGGTGGAAAAAAAACCGTTAATGTAATATATGTGAATTAAATTAACAAAAACGTTGAATCAATAGTATAAAAAATTTGAATTAAATGTATGACGGTTATGTTTTTTTCTAAAGAAAAAGATTATACAAAATATTTTTTAATTACAATATCATCTTAATTCATATTATGTGCACTACTAGTTTATTTTAGGTTCATTAGTGGATCGGTCAAGAACATTGTGGGGGTGTGGGTGCCCTTTTTTGGGATCTTCAGTGATGACTTGCTTCTTTGCCCCTTCGGTTTGGAGGTCTTGGACTATACTCTGCTATGAAGGCTTCTTCATTTGTTTTTGTGGCCTCCACGGCGCAGTCTTGGGCCCTTCAAGACAACATTTTGCGGGACAGTGGAGTTGTGAATATGGGCTCCGAATTTTTATGGAGTTCTGGACGATCTTCAAGCTTTTATTCTTGATTTCGATCTTTCTGTATTTACTATCAACATCCCCGTCCCCCCTAAAGCCCAACATGCTTTGGAGAGTGTTCTTTTTCGTAAGATTGTATAGGATATGAAAATTGCTTTCGATTTGACCCATCATTAGAAGGCGGGTTTTAAGTGTCTACAATCCATGCATAGACAAGATTTCCTTCTTACCATACCCAATGATGGGTTTGGACAGTGTATGTCCCCGGTTGAGTATCGCTCGGTCCTTAAGTACCGCCTATTGATTCCACTTTATCCGGTTGATGGGATATGTCCTATGTCCAATTGTCGAAGGATTTTAGATGCTTTTTGGGAGCATGTGGTTCATTGTAAAGAGCTTATTGTCTTCAACTATAGGCATAGTCTAGTCTGGGATGTTTTGTGCAGCGTGTTTAAAGAGCGGGAGTTTCGGTTAAGAAGGAGGCGCCGGTGACCTTCTTGACTGATCCACGTGAGGAAAGATCTACGTTAAGGCCTGCGGATGTCTTAGTGTTTGGACGGGTTGTTGGGAAACATGCTTGTGTAGATTTGACAGGGATATCCCACTGGTTAGTCTAGGCAACATGCCCTTTTGTGGTGGGTAAGGTGACACTTAATGCAACATCTGCTAAGGTGATTAAACATGAGAGGGTTTGTATCGAAAACCAACATGTTTTTCTTCCATTCGCTTTTGACACTTTTGGTTTTCTTGCGCCCGGTGTTGTTGAGATTCTTAAGAGGATGCAACGGGTATTGGACGGTAACATTATGTCTTCTAGGTCGTCAAATGTTGTTTTTAGGAGAATCGGTTTTGCAATTCAGAAAGGGTTGACGGCACAACTTGTTGTCCGATCCGTCTTCCCACTAACTCAACGTGTATATATATATATATTTACTTTATACCTGAACCGGACCGAATATTTAATATATCTTAATTTATGCATTTATTGATTCTATTAACTAAAGGTTCACATTTTATCAACGTAAAATTCATTATTCTGCACCTCCGTACCGGATGAACTTGTTTTACCCGAATCAGTCTCACTGTTCTACACTAATAATATCATCTAAAATGATCGGACATTTTTATATTCTTTCGGGCAATAAAAAAAAATCTTAAATTCAATAGATGAAAATAAAATAAAAAATGTACCAATCAACATGGTTATTATTGCTTTCGAACTTAAGTTTTTTAGTTTAATGTACTTTCAAAATTTACAAAAATCAACCTTATAAAACAGAGGGAGATTGAAAGAGGAACAGGTCTACGCTTAAAACCCATCCCTCTATCTTTTTCGAAGTTAGTGTCAGTTTCATATTTCCTTCAAACTATACATTTTATAATTATTGTATAAAAATCAAAACTATATGTATTGTAGCCTTGCCTGAAATGAGTTTGTGTACGTCGTACACAAAAATGCGTATTAACTACTTTAAAATACTTTTAAAAAAATCAAGTATTAATTGCTTTATTTCTTTAACATATATTGTTGTCATACGAGCTGAGAATTATCATGTTAAAACTTGACTCGTTTATTAACAAATCGAGTCCGAATCGAGTCTAAAACTTGTAAAGCTTTAAAATGTCTTCTATTCAGCTCGTTTAGGAAGTGAACGAGCTCGAGCTGAACTTTTGACGAGTGAATCCTGAGTAATTCGGCTAAATCTTATAATATTATTTTAGCATAACGAGTCGAGCACGAATTGTGTATTACCCGAATGAGCCGGACTTTACCCAAGCGAGCGGGGTTTTACACTAATGAGCCGAGCATTGACATGCTCCAACCACAACCGAGTCGAGCCTAAATTTTATATAAGCTTTTAAATGTGATCGATCATATTAAACTCCTTTTTAAAAAAAATAAAACAATCTCAAAGTGAATTTTTGACGAGCCGAACACAACCCGTATAACAGTCCTATTCAACGACACGATTTTGATAAATAGTTATGTAATAATATATTTCAATAAGAAGTCTAAACAGATTACATTTGTCCGTATTTTTTTCTTCTTCTAATCTTGAGTCGCGTTCAACGGTTCAAAATTTTTAAATTTATCTATTCAGTGTCCGTTTGGTTGGAGTGATGGAACGAAAACGAAATAAAATCGGTTAAGAGAAAGGAATGAAAATGATTAGATTATTTTTATGTGTAAAAAGACCTTTAAATAAACGTATTTTTTTATTTTCTATAGTTACCAAACGAGCCATTATAGAGATTGATGATGTGCTATCAAAATCTACAGACTTCAAATCAAGTTCTTCTTGTATACTTTTCTTTGATCGAAGCATTCTTTTACTCCGGTTTTGTTCTTCTTTTTGTGATTCTCATTACTTGGACCTAATGTCTCATATTTTGTCTTTTGATATATTTTCTTTTGGTTCATCAAATCATGATGATTAACCCACAATCCAATTCTCCAAATATATTCTTGTCCTCATTGTTTTATCTCACTAGCTCAGCTACATAGCTACATAGATTAATGCTTTACTGTAGAGTGTAGTATTATTTATATTTTTATCCTTATAAATTTATTTTATGATTCGAAAATTGAGTAAGTTGCTTTATTGGTCAGAATAAAACTTAGCTAATGAAGCATTGACACCCAACTCCTGCAACTCTGTCGAAAGATGTATATATGATGTGTCGTCGCGTCTTATAATTGCCATGTGTGCATATTAACAAATCCTGCAATATTTATAACCATATAGAACTTTAAACGAAGTTACTTAATTTTGTTAGAGATAATTAAGTTTTTTCATCGAAAGATTGAGACGTGTCAACCTAGTATATAAGATCGGTGGATTACTTCTATTGTCAATTGGTTTTAGGATGAAACTTCATCGGATTTATGTGTTGGGTTTAGACTTGGGCCTAACGTGCATGTGCGCTCGTATGCACACGACCCTGCTCTTCCCAGTCCGTCTATATCGAACTTTGACATGGTATCAGAGCAGTTAGCCTCCATGTGGCTCGCGATCCTAACCTGTCAATTGGTTTTAGGATGGAACCTCATCGGGGTTTATGTGTTGGGTTTGGGCCTAACGTGCATGTGCGCTCGTATGCACATGACCCCTGCTCTACCCCGTCCGTCTGTATCGGACTTGGATAAATTTATAGGGTTTTTCCTCTTGGTGCCCTCAAGGTTTGGACTTATCTTCTTGGTATCCACTAAGTTTCAAAAATCTTCTTGGTACCCTAATGATTTTATTTATTTACTCTTTATACCCATTCTTGATATATTACATTAAAAATTCATTATAAAATAACAAAAAAAATCATAAAAACAAATTTAAAACTAATTATGACCTCATGAAAAAATAATCGAATAAATTTATGATTGAATTGGTTTTTATTTATAACGTTTATATTTTGAATTAAAGGTAATATTTATTTCATGAATTAAAATATTTTTTATCTTAGATTTTAAATAAAATACATATAAAATTAAATTATTTTTTTAATAATTTTTAAATTTTTTTAAAGATGCTAGAAATTTAAAAATAGAGTAATTTTTTTAATTTAATTTATATCATTTATTTTAATTCGAAATTTTATTTAAAAAATTATATATTTTTTAAATTTAAGAGTCTGTAAACTAAGAAACTAAAATGTAAAATAAAATAAATTTTCAAATTAAAATAATTATGGAACTTCAAAAAAAATTACTATAATTTTAAATTTCTAGACTCTTAAAAAAATTTTAATTATTATTATTTTGTTTATTTTTTATTTTAAATCAGAAATAAAATATAATATTTTTTATTTTCATTAAAAAAATAAATTTATCTTTCATTTACTTTTTTAATTAATAAATATATAAAATATAATTATATTGTAAATTTATTAGTTTAATATTTAACGAGGTCAAAATTAGTTTTAAGATTACTTTTTTGATTTTTTAATTATTTTATAATGAATTCTTAATGTAATATATAAAAAATAGGTATAAAGAGAAATAAATAAAATCATGAGGGTGCCAAGAGGATTTTGAAACTTGATGGTTACCAAGAGCATAAGTCAAAACCTTAAGGACACCAAGAGAAAAAACCTTTAATAATTCTTGAATACCCCATACGATATATACATGAGCGGTTCGATTTTAAGTCTTGTCTACTTGGGCACGTCAGTCCTTAAGACAATCAAAATTATTAGAATTGTAATTTTTCCGTTGGTTGGTTGGCCTTTAAGACATTAACGGAATTATGTGTTAGGTTCATAGCTAACACGTGTGTATTCATGTTCACATGATCATTAGCCTCACGATCTAGGTCCATTGGACTTTCTTACAATATAAAATATGAACCTCTTACATTCCTTAGATTGAAAGTCCATGATTTAAGGATCATGTAAGTATTCATAAAAGAGTTTCACTATATTAGAATTATATTATTAACCAACAATTAATATAAAATATTATATTACCAATACTCAATTGGTCTATGGTAAAGTGGCTCTAAAACATTATATTACCAATACTCAATTTAAAAACATTAACGAGCATCATGTATAATAAACGAACGTCAAATGTAGACAACGTGCATGATCGGAATTTTTTTATTTATATATATTTTTTTCGATCGTGCACGACCATTAAGGTAGTTAGTACGACCGTTCTAACATGTGATCGATCGTTAGCACGTTCGACCATTAAGGTAGTTAGTACGACCGTTCTAACATGTGATCGATCGTTAGCACGTTCGTTTATACTGTAATAATCGCGCTAACAGTCGTGAAATAGTGATAACGAACATCTAGAGTGATATGATATCATGAAAACCAAAGAGTTCTTACTTGTCAAACTGATAATAGGGTGGGAGAAGGCTATGACTCTGAGGTTCATTTTTAATCAAGAAAAGTAAATATTTACATGTAAACTAGTTATTTATTATCCTTTTACAACTTTAATGTAGATCGTTCATGATATCGGATTGTATGTTTGTAAAAGGTTCGAACTCCCTGTAAAAAAAACGTCCCTATATACTAGGGTAATCTTTATAACTCTCTCTATATATATATAAATATAATAAAACGGAAGTGCAAGTCACCTCAAATTTTACTACATGTATCACCACACTAAGTCACCTAGAATTTCTCCACATGTCACTACCACATTAAGTTACATGTCTTACATATATAAAGATAATTATTTTCATTGTTATTTGATTTAGTTTCTTAACTAAAAATATGATATGAGATCTAAAGATCATGATTTAAATAAATATGACTTTCTACGAATTGACAAATTTACAAACAAATATTTTCATCGCAAAAATAACGGATTCGGTAGACAAGCCCTTAAAACAAAAAGTCGTATTTTGTCCACGTGTCAATCATTAAAGCTATCCACGTAATTTTTTTCTTCTTCCACTTAATTTAAATTAAAGTAAATTATTAAAAATAATTCAGTCATACAAATATCAGCTAGTTGCTCTATAAATGAAATATTTTATTTTTGAAACAAGGTATCTACTTTAAATAAAAATATATATAAAATTTGATGGTGATGAAAGTAAGATGATGATGGTGATGAAACTAAGACCATGAGCAGCTGATCCAAGAAAGTTCGACTTGAGTCTCTCCTTCAGATTTGCAGTGGAAAAATAGCAGTAAGTTATGGAGAGAGTAGTTTTAAATTAAAATGAGAATATATATACAGAGAGAGTATGATTATAGGGTTATACAGCTGTTTATAGGTTCTTAATTAGTGTGGGGTTGGCCAATGCCCAGCCATTTGAAAGTTACAGCACAGGAGGAAAGGTGTCAGACGTATATAAACCCCTCCATGACACTACAGCTGAGATTCATGAGTGAGACCTGTGCTCTTCCCTCATGCCAATTTTGTGGGCCTCGACCTATCTATCTAGGCGCTATCACCACCTGGATTTCCCATCGTCCGACCCGTCACTCGATCCGATCCGATCCAATCCAATCCAATCCAATCCTTACTCATCATGTGTGTATTTATATATATATGATCAAACACTTTCAATCACCACCTTCCATCTTCTTCAGATTGGACATGGGTTTTACTAGCTAGTTAGTAGGGTTGTTATACGAGTTAGTTTACTTGAGGTCTAGTTAGGCTAGACTCTAGCTCATGACTAGATGATTTTTAACATAAGCATATTGAAGTTTGACTCGTTCGGATCAAATACAACTCTAAAAAAGACTAGATGTTGTCATCTTCAATAGAGTAGTTATATGAATAGAGCTATTCGAGCTTCATTTAACAGACTAAACAAGTCGAGTATTAGTATATTTTGAAGCTTGATTCAAAATTAGATTCAGCTCAATTCTAAACGAATTGAACATAAACATAAATAAATTCATGCAATCTGAATATATATAACAACCCTAAAAATAAGTATACGAGTCAATATGATTGTTATGAGCCAAACTACTCATACTTAGATCATGCTTATTTACTTAACTAAACAAGTCGAATTTGATCATATTTTAAACTCGATTAAAGGTAGATACCAAACCTAGTGCATTGCAGTCGGAACTAACCTATGGTACAGGTCCACTTTACCAAATTACATAGCTTATATTATTTATAACACAATCTCCCTTTATCTTTGCCTTTTAATAAATTCGAATGGTATGGGTAGAGAATGGAGATGGACCATATTTCTGTCACGGACCACCCACCTTCGACCTGTCGGCTTCCTCCATTCCTATACACTCATGTATATCTCCCAAATATATTTAGTCCCTACATGCTTGCCTTACCCTTGTCCTTCTAGACGAGCCAAATCGCAACATGTATGCGTACTAACGAGTAGACGTCGAGCTTATGAGTTATGACCACACGGTCGTTCTTGTGACATTAAGAATCGAGAGTTGAGAATTTTACGCGTTTTGCAGGACAGAGATTAGAAAAATTGAGAAATGCTCGGGTTTACCGACGAGGAACGACCAATGGAACCCTAATTTAAGATGGTTTTCGTAGAGAGGTGTGACACCTTAACTAATCCTAGAAGCTAGAAGTCTACTTGACCATTGCCTTGTCCTTTTCTTCTTTATTTATGGTTGGTAGGCTGGACAAAGTGCGACCACCTCGTAGTCTATACTTTGAAGTACTTGACCATTGCCTTGTCCTGATGCAAAAGATATGTAGATTTGGGCCTTTTTGGATCTCAATCCATATAGACGACGGCCCAATCATGGCCCGTGTATAAAGATATAGACCAATCCATACAACACAGTTTCAAAAAGGCCCAATCATGGCCCATGTTGGTTGAGCTTTCCATCAAGCCTTTTGGGCTTCATTGGACTGGATCTGAACCGGTTATCCCGATCCGGTTGACCGATCAACCAAAATTTAAAGGCCAAAAAGGCCCAATTCAATCGAAAGAACACTTGGTCCAACCAATCCAAAGTGTGTTGGACCGGACTGAATAACCGGTTCAAGTCCAATTCAATGGGGGCTTTCTAACCCTAAACTGATGAACAACCTGATTAAAATATGATTATTAGATCAATAACATTGATGTAGACCCGAACAAATTCGGGCCGACCTGTTCGGCCCGCCCGCAAAAAAACATGGGTACGGGCTGGGCCTGACCCGGCCTGCTTGTTAACGGGACGGGTCTGAGTGTTGATTTAGCCCGCGGGCCGGGCCATGGGCAGGCCCGTATATATACACACATATATATATATATATATATATATATATATATATTTATATGTATATATGTTTATATTTATATATATAATATTAAAATTAAACTAAAAGTGAATAAGCGTAAACACGGGCGGGACGACCCGTCAGCCCGCCCGTGTTTACACGTGGGTGGGCACGGGCCTTGCTAGAGGCCCGTCGTTCAATGTGGGCCGATCCGACCCGGGCATTTCGGGCAAGATTTTAGATTTGGCCCAGCCCGAGCCCGCATTTGTTCAGGTCTCCATTGATGCCAAATGTATTTAGTGTGTAGTAGATATCATGTCCGTTGACAAACTTATCTTATATATATTATAGGAGTAACACTTCTTGCCACGTGTCGTACCATAAAATCACTAACTGCCACGTGTCGTATCAATATTTAACCTCAGTCTCTTTTTTTTTTTAATTAAGTAATTTATAAAAGGAATTTACAATTAAAATTATTAACAAAAAAATTCGTACCATCTACCTAAATCCAATTTTTTTTATATAAATAACTAAATTTGGTAAATGTAGTTAACTAATCATTTTTATTATTTTGGGTTTTAATTTTTAATCCTAAAATATTTACAATTTGGTTATCAATCCTCAAATTTAGCCAATATATTTTAAATTTGGAATAAATTTATTCTAAAATCCCAATAGAGCATTGTTTAATCATGTAATTAAAATCAAGATTTATATTCAGGAATTATTATAATCGAATTGAATGCCGGAATAATATTGCACAATTAACTATATATTAACCATGTATATATATATATATATATATGAAAGTATACTTTATTTCAATTATTTACAAAAGAAAAAAGAAATTAAAATCAAATTTATATTATTGTTTTAAATTTTTTCTTCACACAAAAATAAAATATGTTTATGAAAATTAAAAATACTATACAATATACCTTTTTTTTATAATTATAATTGTTATATCGAACTTTTTATAGAAAATCCCGTGCAAGGCACGGGTATTATACTAGTTTTTTAAATTATCCTATTTGGAGGTAAATTCTATCTATTTTTTCTCTTGATAAATTATGTAAATAATTATCGATTTACCTCAAATATAGTTCACACCATGGGTAGAGTTTGTAAGACCACGACTGATCTGAAAAGAATGAATGGAAAAAAGAGCATGTCGTATTAACGGCGAATTTTGAAAAAAGGTCGTTCTTATTATAGTAGATTGGTACAAAAACTTTGGGTGATTTAATGTTACTAAAAACTACTCTAAATAGACGGGGTTATCGGGCCATTTTCAGGTCGGGTTATTTCGGATCATATTGGGTCAGATTACTTCGGGTTATCAAGGCATATCGAGTTGAGTTACTTCGAGTCATTTATTACTTCGGCTTAAATCGGTTTTAAACGGGTCGATTCCAAAATTTTACTTTAGGGCCATGTCGTTGGGTTGGTTTCACAGGTCAGATTAACTTTTAATAGCTCTACCCGAAGCCGTGATACTCAAAAGTACTGATATTATCGGTTCGATACAAGAAAGATACCAAACATTAGGTAGGAGCATGACTATGAGCCCTATCCATTAAAAGGTTTAGGTGTAATGGAATTCGCCACATTGTGAATATTATTATTTGACCCAAAGGCCATACCTAATATTGGGATATGGATTGCAAACAAGACCTAATATAGGACAACGGTCATTAGTTTAGCAAATTAAATAACAGGGGGAAAAAAAATCAGATGGAATTATCGAACGACAATATAGAATCCTAGACATGTACAACCCACTTGATCATCACCCTTATGAAGAGTCATTGATGAACATTAAACATACACATGAAAATAACATACAAGAAGACAGGGCAAACGGATAATCATATTGATTTCCATTGCTTCACAGACAAGCTCAATCGATCAGGTACACAACTAGACCATGAAGTAAGATCCGGTAATGTACCTGTCAACGCGAAATAGTTTCCTCCATTGGCTCGCGGAAGCTTCTTCCAATGTAACTGCAATCCAATCAATCAGAAAAAAATAAACTCATCAGGCTATTCTTCCAGAATGGCAAAATGAAGAATGATCTTAAGTTGAAGCAAGCAAAAAGCGTGAAGCAAACATACTTGTTCACCGAATGCTTCCGACATTGCTTTCAAGGTATAGTTATCTGTCCAGTTTCTGTCAACTACAAAGTAGCTATCATCTAATTCATCTAACAGACTGTTGTCGGAGCCTCCACAGTTAACCATAATTCTACCATTAGGCATTAATCTTTCACTCAACTGTAACCAAGTTTTCACCTATGTTGAACAAAATTAGCTACATTCAGAGAAAACAGATTAAAAAATAAGAAAAGATAACTCAAACTGTCAAACTTTTAGGAGTCTCATTATTTTCTAGATCAATGATCATGGATACCTGAGCTAGTTCAGGCAAAACCTCTCCTTCAGAAAACAAGTCAACAATGATGCCTGCACACTGATTTTTGTAAATATGCAATTTCAAAAAAGTCAAATGGATCTAAATGACATAACTTTGATAGTTTCAAATAAATGAAATTTGAAGCTAAATCTTACCAGCATACCCTCCAGGAACACTGGTATCTGGAGAAAGAGCATCGCCAACATGAACATGGAGGATTCCTCCAGATTCGTTACGCTTCTCTAAATTAGAGAGTCCGAAATATTCTCTTGCTTTGTCAATTAGCTGAGGAAATATTACTGTCTTAAGTTAATTACTGTGTTGTATGCAAACAATGATTTAAGTGATGTGATAATCCTTACAATTTCATCAAGCTCCCAACCTTCAAGATGAACTGAAGGCCAAAAGTCAAGCATTAAACGTGCAACAGTTCCTCCACCCTGTAAGTTCAGACTTCAGAGAGATGCAAACCATGTGTAGATCACTAGATGTTATATATTGGCTATAAATTTCTTCAAAAAGCTCAAATTTATGGAGCTTACCAAACCGAGTATTGCAATCGGCCCAGGTGGAATGACTGCAGGTAAGCTGGCAAATTCATCCTGCAGTAAAGAGCAGAATCAAATCATATTATCAATTATGCAGATGTGAAGAAAAAAAGCTTTCTAAATGCCTATACAAATATAACAATTCAGGGAATTTCTCAACATACAAATGACACAATCTCAAAACTTAAATCTACTTAGCAACAACAAAGAATAGATCAGTGAAAAACTCTATCGAAGAATAACCGGAAAATTCTCTAACAAAGATGCATTCATCTCATCAGCTGTACCCAGTATGAACCAGTCCATTTCTGCCCCTTGCGGATAATGCTATGAACATTATCTGCATCACCAAGAATGCAAAGTCAGGATCATCGGCTTTAAAACGAACTGTGAAGAACTCAAGTAGAATATGGAGTAAGATGTAAAAAACCTTACACAAAGAAGAGAATAAAATTGGTTAGTAAGTCAAAAGGTTAACATAAGCAACATATTGTTGCATAGCACCAAAGCGTGATTGATTCTAAATCAAGCTTTTTTCCATCTAGATTTCCAGTTTAGGGATGTAGCAGTGCTATGCAAAGCTCTCAACTACATGAGTTAATTGCTAGCAAGGCAATAAGAAAAACGGCTATAGATTTTCCACTAGCAAGAAGCATTCCAGTCAGAGAAATCAAACAAATCTAAAAACCCTAACCATTCTAGAACATGAAAACTCTGTTGAATTGGATAAAAACCCTATAAAAATCAATCCAAGAAGCAGGAACAGAGAATGCAATAGGGTAGAATTAGACATACGGGTGTCATCTAAGAGAAGCATTCTTTTAGTTGGAGAATCGACAATCACGATTTGGTTGTAAATGCTTCTAATGGCTGTCAACACTTTGTAATCTTCTTCTTCTTCTTCCTCATCTTGTCTTGTGTCTAATTCTTGCTGATGTTCTTCATTTTTCCTTCCAACACAACACGGCCGAGAAATTGCAAAGACATTTATGGGAACTGGCAATTGGAAGACCAGGCGGTTATTGATTCGACCCAACAATGGAGTTCTTGAACAAGAGAATCCAGCGTTCAATTGCGGAAGGGATAACATCGCCACTCACTGTCTTACCAACGTAGACTATAAACGCAAACTTGATCGAAAACATTATCCTATTATCCTTCACGTTTCTTTTAACATGGATCATGGTAGATAAAAAGATAATAAAAATTAGATTGATTATATCGCTTGCAATTTCAAGGGTAAATTGCAAAACAAAACCTAAATTTTGGAGTAATTGTGGAAACTAGAATAAGTTTTGAGATCGCGAAACTAAAATGAAGTTTTGTCAGCAAGAGAGAAGTTTACAAAATGTTATACAGCCTAATATATAAGTTTTTAAGTTTACAAAATATTATCCATGTGAGTCTAATATATAAGTTTAAGGACTACTTTTTTTTATTGTCTATTGATTTTAGTGTGCAACTTTGCATGCTTCTGTGTGTACGTGGCTCATCGGACGTATGTCCTTTACATCGTTTCGTACCGAGACATTTTAATAGTCATCAAAATTAAGCGTTGTGATCCTTCCGGTCCAAATATGGTTCCAACTCCTTGATGTAAACTTTTCACTAATGGTGAGCAAAAAAGTCCGATCCGTCTAATCCGATCGTGAATCCGAAGTTCACATCCGAAAAATTACGAATCCGAAAATATTCGGTAGTTGGCGATCCGAGTCCGATCTGGTAATATTTTCCAGATCATCGGATCGGATACATATCAAGATTTTGAGGGGGGGGGGGAGTCAGATCAGATCAGATATATCCGACTAGTCTAGTGTTAAAACTCAGATCGGGTATCCGGATCGAATATCCGATCTGAATAAAAGTGTCGGGTATCCGGATACCCTCGGATTCAAATCGAACTTTTACAAAACTATCGGATATCCGAAATTGCTCACCGCTACTTTTCACCTCTATCGACATTATTGTCTTAGGAACTTTGTTCACTTCGCGATTTATCTCATCGCATCCCTTACCAATATCCTCGTTGATCATGTTTCCCTTGTATAATTCAAGCTTGTAGTTTGACTATGTTGTTTACTATTCTTGCAAAATAGCATCACTTATATCGCAAAACAATTCGTCTTACAAATCTCAATGGAGTATTTATCATCTCCATATAGCGCTTTTAGTAACTAAAGTTCCATTTCAAATTTCTTATTCTCAATTTTGACTTATTAACAAATTTGATATCATGTTATTTTCCATCATATTCGATCATATTCATTTTTATTTGTATGATAATGATGATTGTAGTATTTATTCTAAAAATTCATACCTTGGATGTTTATAATATAAAACTTTCAAATGAAAAATAAAACACTTGAGGGTAGAGAATACTTTTAGGAGTGTGATGTGTAATTTATCAAAAAGATCTATATAAAGAAACATAGGAGGGTAGGGAATATTTTTAGGCCAACATGTCTCCTAAAATTGTAATCCACATGGTATCTTGTGAACAAAACTCTCTAACTTCTTCCAAGTGAAAATTGAAAAAAAAACAAAAAAACACTTTTTCATGCATGTATCAAAATGAATACCACTTCCTTCTTCTCCAAATTTTGCATTTTTTCCTCATTCCTTTTTGTTTCAAGTTCTTCCATTCTCACATGATCTTCTTAGCACATATTTCAAGTGAGTATTCTTGGTTGTTTAACTTCTTTTGTTTATGATATCCCTCTTTGTTATCAATAACATGAACACCCAATAAATGGATTCTTCATTGTTTTGATTTTGAAGGTTGAGATACAATGGCAAAAGACCGCGGCGGATCGCCAAAATCACACAACGATCTAGTATCAAGAAATAGACGTATAACTTGGTTCATAGTAGTAAGCAGCCTTTGTATTCTATTCTACATTCTAGGATCTTTGCAAAACCGAAGACCAACAACTTTCACCGACTTTCAAGATCAAATCGGAAGTAAAGAATCCGATTGTAATCCTCTTCGATCATTCAATCAAAACCCTAATATTTCCGCGACATCTCCTCTATCTTCAACTATATCACTAGACTTTGAAAGCCATCATCAAATGATCATCAACACATCACACAAATCATTGCCTGATTTTCCAATATGTGAAATGGCTTATAGTGAGATCACTCCTTGTCATGATCCTAAATTAGGAAGGTTGTTTGATAGAGCCATGTTTAGATACAAGGAGAGGCATTGTCCTCCAAAAGAAGAGCTTATGAAGTGTTTGATACCGGCGCCACCTAAGTATAAAACGCCGTTTAAGTGGCCGAAAAGTCGAGATCATGCTTGGTTTCATAATATTCCTCATAAGGAGCTTAGCATTGATAAGGCAAAGCAAAATTGGATTAAGTTGGAGGGTGATTACTTCAAGTTCTCTGGTGGTGGTACTATGTTTTCTCGTGGAGCTGATAGCTATATTGATAATATCAATGCCCTTATTCCTCTTACTTCAGGAAATATCCGAACCGCCATTGATACCGGTTGTGGGGTATGTTACTAGCTTGGTTATTTTGAAATGTTCATAAATTAGAGAAGGGCTTGATCAATGTGAAAAGTTAAAACCGAGGAGTGTTGTTATTCGAGTCGAGTTTTGGTTTGTGTTTTGTTCGTTTATAATCGAATTGATATTGAGTCAATGTTCTCGTATTGAACTCATTTATAAAGTGAACAAGCTATAATCGATCTCGGTTAGCTCGGCTCATAGAAAAACCTTAATGATCGAGTCAATCTGCATGTTGTTATTCAAGTTTAAAGAGTCGATCTTTAGTATGTTTATGTTCAACTTGTGTACTAACGAATCGAGATTAAAAATGTGCTCATACTAAGCTAGTTTGGAAACTGAATAGATCATTACATCAATGTGAAAACCGAGGAGCGTAAAAATGCACAAATGTATATAGGGTTGTTAATTCGAGTTGAGTTTTGGTATACTCGTGTTATGTTCATTTATAACAGAATCGAACCAAGGTGTTCATACTCAACTCGTTTATAAAGTGAACAAGTTTAAGTCGACCTCAAGTAGTTCAACTCATTAACCCTCACTGAAGATTGACTCATCGAGTAATCTTTAGGGTTGTTATTCAAGTCGAACGAATCGATCTTTTGTATACTCTAGTTTAACTTGTTTACAATCGAATCGAGCTTAAAATGCGTTCATACTAAGCTCATTTAGAAAGTGAATGAGTTTGAGTCGAGCTCATATCAAAACCATATCATTACTTACATATTTCGTAATGGTGCTATGCTTATTTATGAATTTTTGCACTTCTCTTTTCACTATAAGATTAAAAACTCTTTATTTGATCTTGTGTCTTATGAATTATGTGTGTTATACCATTTTTCTTGGATGAGTTATTAGGTTGCGAGTTGGGGCGCTTACTTACTAAAAAGAGACATCATTGCCATGTCCTTCGCACCAAGGGATACTCATAAATCACAAATACACTTTGCCCTAGAGCGAGGTGTTCCAGCCATGATTGGCATCATGGGTTCTCAGAGGCTGCCTTATCCGGCTAGGGCTTTCGACTTAACTCATTGTTCTCGTTGCATGATTCCTTGGGATAGTTATGGTATGTTTAAACCTAATAAAAGTATGAGTCTTTTTATTCGTAGTTTGTATATGTTTCATTTAGTTTATAAATTCAGGGTTTAATTTTTACAGTCGGTTACTTGAGAATGAGTTTATTTGTCTATGGGTTTATTTGAGTTATTATTCGAATGTTATAGGGACGTAAGTGTATTTTAAAGTAAAATAAATCCAAAAATAAACTACAAATAAACAATCTTATCTGATTATTATATAAATTCGTTGAGAAATAAACCCGAAAATAAATTATAAGTCCATATAAATTCATTTTTTATAAACCCGGAAAAAAATCTACAAATAAGCATGCCCAATATACAAAATATATGAACAAGTGATTCACATATATACAAATTTGTAGGTGGAATGTATTTGGTTGAAGTTGATAGAATTCTAAGGCCAGGTGGTTACTAGATTCTTTCCGGGCCTCCAATAAAGTGGAGAAAACACTATAAAGGATGGAAAAGAACTCAAGAGGACTTAAAACAAGAACAAGACTCCATAGAAGCCATTGCGAAGAACTTGTGTTGGAAGAAACTGGTCGAGAAAGACGATCTTTCGATTTGGCAAAAGCCTATCAACCATGTCCAATGCATTAAGCTCAAGAAAGTCTATCCAACAACTCCAATTTGTGGACCTGAAGATTCTGATGTTGCTTGGTATGCATTTTCATTGACCTTCACATTATTCAAAATTTATGTTATGTGACCAAACTATGTCATATAGGTACAAAGACTTAGAGTATTGCATCACACGGCTACCCGAAGTGAAAAAACCCGATGAAGTATCCGGTGGAAAACTCGAGAAATGGCCGGCATGAGCTTTTGCCGTGCCTCCTAGGATAATCAGTGGATCAATCCCAGGAATCACAGTTGAGAATTTCAAAAAGGATAATGAGTTGTGGAAGAATAGAGTTTCGTACTATGAGAAAATCTTAGGTCCTCTTCACAAAGGGAATTATCGTAATATCATGGATATGAATGCTTATTTTGGTGGCTTTGCTGCAGCTCTTGTGAAGTTTCCGGTTTGGGTTATGAATGTTGTCCCTGCAGGGTTTAATCCAAATACTCTAGGGATTGTTTATGAGCGCGGTTTCATTGGTACTTACCACGATTGGTGCGAGGCCTTCTCGACTTATCCGAGGACTTATGATTTCATCCATGCAGAAAGAATTTTCAGCATGTACAAAGATAGGTAATATACTAATTTGTCATGTAGGTTGGTGGATTACTTCTCTTATTGTCAATTGGTTTTAGGGTAAAACTCCACCGAGTTTATGTGCTAGAGTTGTGTCTTTGTACTCTAAGGGTTGCGAATCACTACTCAGAAAACAAATCTAAGTGGGCCCTTTTGTTGGTGGTACAGGTGTGATATTACCGACATTTTGTTAGAGATGGATAGAATTTTGAGGCCGGAAGGGACGGTTATTTTCCGCGACATGGTGGAGGATTTGGTGAAGATCGAAGAAATAACAAGTAGGATGAAATGGAAGGCTCGAATCATAGATCACGAGACTGGACCTTTTAACCCGGAGAAGATCCTTCTTGCTACAAAAACTTATTGGACAGGTGAAATTGAGGACAAAAAGGTTTAGGCAAATTTAGGTTTAAATGTGGAGTTATTGTTTGAGGATACTTACTTTGTCATGATTGTATTAGGATTGTACAATAGAGATATGATATCAGATTTGGTGGTTTGACATACATTTATAATCTGATATGTTTTTGTGCAGTGTTGAATGTAAGTTTGGGTTTTGTATTCATATGTTGTTGTTGTTAATGCATTATGAAGAGGGAAAAGTAAAACCATTAAACCCAATTGTAGGTTGTGGAATACGGTCTATGAATATTGGACCATTGGAACTTGTCATTATTACACAAGATGAGTTCATAGAAATATAGAGAGTCGAGTTGTTAAGTGTGCTACAATATTTACCGACTGTTTAACATGGCTACAAGAAACTAAGAAAGATGAAGGAATACAAAAGCTAGTTGAGGAGGTGGTCATACGTTTGTTGCTGGTGTTATTAGGAATAACGTGGGAGAGTGGCAACGAGATTTGTTGTAAACTTGGGATTATGTACGGTCCCTGCTGCTGAGTTCTGGGGGATCGTCTCAAGTTTACTTGTGAGGCGGGGTTTCGATTAGTGATCCTGGAAACAAATTCATTGCTCGTTGAGCTCCTAGGGAATACTATCTCCAGTAGGTACCACCCCTTGAGTCTGGTTAGTAAGTGTCATGACTATTTAAAAGAAACTGATCTGGATGGTTCGACATGCCTTCCGCGATGCGAGTTTCATGGCGGGCTATTTAGCTAGCTTTGCTTACTCTTTCGAACTTGACTGTAATGTATTGATTTGTTGGGGAAAATCCGCACTTTCCGACTCACACTGATTATTTATAAACGGGTATTTTGTTGCGCACTCACACTCGAACTAAACCTCACTTTACTGTATAGCCTTGGATCGAACACACACTTATTATTGCTTTACCCGACTTGTCTCGAACTTTCCATGCATGCCTCCAAAATGAGTTGGACTTTTGGGCTTAATCTACTATTAGTCCATAAATTAATGGAGCACATTAAATTAAATAAATATGGATTATTCCAACATGATTGATCCTCCCGATAGTATTATTGATTTCTTACTGCAAGATGTAAGGGGTCGGAATATCTCCCGTTTGAGCACTATTTAGTCATTTTTCAATTAATAAAAGCGCGTATAGATGTGTTGGAGATCACTGTAACACCCCAAATCCGCGGGACTCGGGGTGCTACTGGGCGAGACCTCACAATGGGTCTCGACCCTTAGCTTGACAACAATTTCACCGGACCTTCCAACAAGGCACAAATAAAGGCGAAAACTCAAAACGTTTTTAATGTATGCGGAAACCGAAAAGTAAGAAACTACAACTTGGAAACTCAGCCGAGTCCTCAAAACAATACAACTCTAATACGAAACTTAAACCGTACAACATAATCCACGATACGAAAACATAACCCAAAACATCCCGTCCTATAATGTACGGAGACCCCGGTTGTCCACTCCTCCACCTCACTCGGCGGCATCCCTAACCTGCAAGTCATCTACACAAACAGTTTAAAACTGTTAGCTCATATTCTAGGCATTAGAAAAGCGGTGAAGGCACATAGACATACATAGCACATAACATAAAACACGCAAGTCCATTTTATTATCTTTACATCATTAAGTCGTATCCCATTCTAATTCAACTTCGGTTGTGACACGAGAACCACCGTGGTCTCGCCTCGGTCCCCCCACCGGCAAAGAATGGTACGGATGCACCCGACCATCTAACCCGCCGGGCAAGTCGCCGAGAATCCCCTAGACCCACGCAAGGCTAGGCAGTATTGTCACCGCCCGTTATCATACACTTGGGCCAAAATATACATATAAGGCCGGTGGTCCTATTTACCGGTTTAATAGTTATAACAAGAACATAAACACACACCACCAAACACACATCAACGCTAATACGTAAAATACGAGCTAAGTCCGGAGACTTACCTCGTCACCACACTCAAGTCACCACACTCTTGCTTCCTTAAGGCGGAAGCCCACAACCTGCTCACAAGAGATATGCATATCAATACATACTCACGCTCAAGAAGTCTTAGACTTCACTCTAGTGATCTATGCAAGATCACCTAACCCTCAAGCTAGGAATGCATCCTAGGTCCCAAGTACTCATCACACTCTCCACACATGAAACAACCCACAACAGTCCATAACATCACAAGAGTAATCCTCAAACAAAGAGGCACAAGCTAGCCTAGAAGGTCCATCATGCTCACATGCTCATATCCATCACTTACATCGAGCCTTAAGGGCTCCTAGGTTCACAACCACTAAGTGGCATTCCAAGCTACTCTAGATCCATCCTAGGCATGCTACTAACATGATCCAACATCAATACTAAGGAAGGAACGAAGAGGAAAGGAGAGGAGGAACCTACTGTCGAAGAAACGCAGTCGCGGAGTCAAGCTGGCGCCCCGGTGGAGCAGGAGCCGCCCCTGCGGAACCAGAGGCCGCCCCCTACGGCGCTGCCGGCCGCACCCGCGGCTCTGCCGGCCGCACCCGCGGCGGAAGGGAGCCGCCCCGCGTTCGTCGTGTCCTGGAGCCCCGGAGCCGCCCCCGCGGCTGTGCCGAGCCGCGCCCGCGGCTGTGCTGGGTAGTGGGTCTGTCGCCGCCCCCGCGGCCATGCCGAGCCGCCCCCGTGGCGGTGCTGTGCCGCTCCCGCGTCCGTGATGAGCCACCCCCTGCGGCCGTCCGCGCCCGCGGCCGTGATGATCCGCCCCCGCGGTCGTGCTGCAGAACGTCGTCTTCTTCGTCTTCGATCGTGGATCCTTGGCTCCAAAGTCCTCCTTTCCTTGCTAGGTCTTCTCCAAACACCCACTATTGATCCTAGACTCCTCTCCACGACCTAATCAAGCTAATAACACATGCATGCAAATATTTGAGTAAAATCTCTCAAAAGCTTCATCCATGGCTATGGATGAAGGAGGGAAGAAGAAAGGGATGAGCATCCATGGAAAAGAAGGAAGGAAGAGGGAGAAGCTTACCACAACAGATCTGGAGCCTCCTCAAGCTGTCCAGCACCAAGATCTTTACACAAAAATGGAAGAAGAGAAAGGAAGCCATGAGAGGAAGAGTGGGAGAAGAAATGAACGTGAAAGAGAGAGAGGAGAGAAAGGGAGGGGGACAAGGGCTGCAAAGTGAGGGGACAACAGTTGTCTTGTCCTCTTTTTCCCGGAACGAGGGGTCGGAAATGACCCCTTGTCACTTCGACTCGGAACGAAAGGTCGGAACGCGGGAAAAAGGGAGAAACGACGAGTCGGCTCGGGATTTTCTTAGGAATAAATCCCGGCTCTCGGCATGTCGGGATTACGGAAAACTACAAGGTGATCTAAGTCCGGAATAAAATTAATAAAATTCCGGGCGTTACAACTAACCCCCCTAAAAACAAGTTTCGTCCCGAAACTTGCTAAACCCAACACTCTCGGACAAACACGTCACGTAACCACGTGGAACTCATAAAACGTCACTATCGGCTCTAATCCAAGTCTACGAATAGAATCACGTCAAGACCTCGCAAGGTACAAATATAATCATACGAACTCACACAACACGTCATAACATAACCACACAAAACAAACAAGGAAAGATCCCGGGACTAGCCCGACGGTCCTATCGATGTCGCTAAATTTGCGTAAAACTCAGGATAGTTCCTCCGGATACTATCCTCCGTCTCCTATGTAGCCTCGTCGGCTCCTCGCCTCGACCATTGCACTCTCAGTATCAGTATCTCCTCCGATCGAAGGCGTCTCGTACTCCGCTATAAAACTGCTATAGGATGCTTTACAAATGCATGGTCCGGCTCGACCATTAGGTCCTCGTGACTGATGATGTGTTTTGGGTCGTGTATGTACTCTCTCAGCTGAGAGACATGAAATACCGAATGTATACCCTCTAACCGAGGTGGCAATGCTAACCGGTACGCCACCTCACCGACTCTCTCCAAGATCTTGAATGGACCGACATATCGGTGCTTAACTTCCCCTTAATGCCGAATCGCCTGACGCCCCGCGTCGGTGATACCCTGAACCACACCTGAGCTCCTACCCTAAACTCGAGAGGTCTACACCTCCTATCCACATACGACCTTTGACGGCTCTGCGCGGTCAACATCCTCTCTCGGATCAAAGCAACTCTAGCCACGTTGTCCTGAACCTGATCTGGAGCTACAACGCTAAAACTCCTCCGCTCGTCCTAACATAAGGGAGTACGGCATCTCCGTCCATACAATGCCTCATACGGTGTCATCCCGATTGACACGTGCCAACACCTCGAGGTAAAACGCCCGTCCCTGCCCGTGATGATGGTCCTCGGTATTCCATGTAATCTCACAATCTAACAGTTGTGGATATGTCCTCCCACTTTCACTGTGGCGTGGGCGGTGGGTGAAGTTCTCCTCCGTCTCTGGTGCTCGATCTTGACCTGCTGGCAGGTCGCGCATTGGGCCACATATCTAGCTACATCGGGCTTGAGCTCACCCCACCAATAAAATCTTCTAAGATCCAGTACATCTTACTCGTGCTTGGGTGCACCGAGTAAGGTGTGGAATGTGCCTATGCAAAATCCGCTCTCTTAGCTCATGATCCGACGGTACACAAATACGTCCCTGACGTCTCAATAGCCCGTCTGCTCCCATGATAAACTACGGTGCCTCTCCTCGGGACATCTTGTCCCGGATCCTCATCAAAATGGGACATCTCTCTTGCTTCTGCATGATCTCTCCGAACAGGTCAGGTAGTACCTCCAACTCAGACAAACAACCGTCCGTACCCGGGAACCGGATATTCAACTCCAAACCCATCAAATCCCTCTGCAGCTGTGGTTGAACCGTAACCCGAGCTATAGCCTCCTCTCGAGGTGTCCTCCTACTCAAAGCATCGGCGACTACGTTCGCCTTCCCGGGATGGTATAAAATCTCCAAGTCAAAGTCCTTAATCAGCTTCCACCATCTCCTCTGGCGGTTATTCAACTCCTGCTGAGTGAATATATACTTCAGACTCTTATGGTCTGTGAAGATCTGGCATGTTGCCCCGTATAAGTCATGTCGCCAGATCTCCAAGGCATGAAGCACTGCCTCTAGCTCAAGATCACGGGTAGGGTAACTCTCCTCGTACGACTTCAGATGCCGAAAAGCGTACGCAATAACCCTACCCCTCTGCATCAAAACGCACTCCAATCCTAGCTTGGAGGCGTCACTATACACTACTGAAACCTCCACGCCTTCAGGCTGGGCTAAAACAGGAGCGGAGGTCAACCTCCTCTTTAGCTCCTCGAAGTTGTGCTGACAAGGCTCGGACCAAACGAACCAGGTAGACGTCCTTCTCGGAGACTTAACTCCCTTCTCGGGTCTTCCTCATTGCAACACTTCCATTATGTTTCTTCTTTTCTTGTCTCTAACAAAGAAGATCGAACTTCCAATTTACACCGTCGGCTTGGCTCTTGTCCAACCAACCTTTGATGTTACGCTTCCTCCATTCTCGTTGCAAGTTCTAAGTAACGAAGGAAATCCTTTGCTTCAGTCTGCTTCTACTAACGGGACACGTATGCTATAACTTTCCCATTGTCCCTCCATGCTCAATCAAGACTATGTCTTGAAAAACCACTTGTATACTTCAAACCGATCAGACCTCGAGGCAATTTCAAACAGTTGCACCTATGAATCTTCTCTTAGCTCTCAATAACTCCATTGTCCATTTCTTCCCGCTCGTCGTCATCCGGAGTAGGTTAGCCATCGGTGGTATTACTTGGGGAAATTTCTCCACAAATCCGGTAATGATCGGCACCTCCAAGAAACTTGTAACTTCTTTCACGTCCTTCGGGGGTTCTCATCCCGAGACAATTGGTCATACAACTTCTCTCTTCTTCGAGAGTAGACCAGAATGTCCTATTCGGGCATTAGTAAGCCCGTATGGAATCACTACAACGCATAGTGACCATGGTTTGTCCAGAATGTCATGTTTGCACTATCCCAATCTCAACTTCTCAATTGGTGACAATCAAACCTTAACTTGATTTAGAAGAGACCACCGACCCTTGCAACCGGTCGAGTAGATCATCTATACGTGGTAAGGGGGTACTTGTTCTTCATTGTAATCTTGTTCGGTTCATGGTAATCGATGTACAAATGGAGATAACCGTCTCTCTTCCCACAAACTGGTGTTCTCTATAACAACTTCAAAACAAGAGTTTAAGATATAATCTAAGCTCTTGTTACTGTTCCTTTAGGATTTCATAGCCTGGTTACTCTCCTTCACACTCATCCATAGACCACCCGCACATGGACGTTCTCGGTTGTCACCAATTAGTTGATAACTGACCTTCTCACATGTCAATGACTTACCATTCTTCCGTGCTTCCATTTTACCATTCTCATGAAGGCTACCCTCTCGGGGTGCCTTAAACTCCGTTAGCTCATTCTTCATTCCACGGTTCCTTTTCCTTCAGCGAGATAAATATGCCCTTCTCGGCGTTGTTGAGTCACATGACTCGCCTTCATAGGCTTAACCGCGCTTCATGATATCTTGTAAGTGCGTCTTCTCAAAAATCTCTAACGTTAGTTAGCATCCACGTGTTGCTCTCATCTTCTTAGGATCATCATTTATACATACTCCATCCTTTTTGGCGTTTCTTCGCGTTATTGTCATAGCAGAAACCGGTCAACTCCGCGTAAATCCCCACCTTGCCATTCTTCTCATAACTCTCGTAAAGTTAACTCTTCGCTTAATGGTACCTCGTAAGCTTAACTTACGGTATCCTACATCTTTCACACTTGGTTCGATCGCGTTCTCATCTTGACTTCAAAGCTTAGGAGCGTCTAAGGACAGCTTCACTTCTCGTGATGGAACACCGCCTTTTTAATCTTGTTAGAATGCACCCATCTCCTCCTAGATTCGCACCTTTAGTTGCCCACGCGTCTTCTTGAAGAACTTAAATTTGCTATCTCCATTTCTCTTGTCGTACGTAGTCCTCAAACACGATAGCTCCAATGGACGCTCCCCTGGTCCTAGCAGATGGAGAACCCTGCGCCCCGGACCTCACAACGGTCCTATCCCTAGCCTCGGGAACAATGCTCTCTGCGACGTCCTCTACGGGAACCTCAACTGCTGGTGGATCCACAACTGGCGGTCTGCAATGGGGATACGTCCCCGACCTCTCGCGCCTGGAGGTCTTCCTACTCGTCCCCGTCTCAGGACGGTAGGAGAAAGAGGGGGTCTACCCCTAACGGGTCCTATGTAAGCGGTAGCTCTCGTACGTGCCATCTAATAGCGTATGACGTTTCCTTAGGTATAATAGCGTAGGTACTACTTATGATCTTGGTATGATAAAACTAAAGAAACGTAAGGTAAGAAATCACAAAATACCCATCCAAGGCATACAAGCCCAAACATCCTAAGGTCGCATACATAGCTAGGTACATTACAATATCCACAAACATCCTAAGGTCATACATATATATATATATATATATATATATATATATATATATATATATATATATATATATATAACTATATATACATACTTTTAATCCAAAGATCTATGCCGCCGAGGTTTGCGGAAGGAGTGGTGGTCCCGTACATTCTAACCCAAACCCGACTCATGCACATGATTTTGAAAACGAAAAGTCAGAACCCGAGGGGTTCTGTTTTATACCTCATTCGGCCTTTAAAAAGATTGCGAGTGCCATTGTTGTCAACCAAGGGCTCTGATACCACTTTTGTAACACCCCAAATCCGCGGGACTCGGGGTGCTACTGGGCGAGACCTCACAATGGGTCTCGACCCTTAGCTTGACAACAATTTCACCGGACCTTCCAACAAGGCACAAATAAAGGCGAAAACTCAAAACGTTTTTAATGTATGCGGAAACCGAAAAGTAAGAAACTACAACTTGGAAACTCAGCCGAGTCCTCAAAACAATACAACTCTAATACGAAACTTAAACCGTACAACATAATCCACGATACGAAAACATAACCCAAAACATCCCGTCCTATAATGTACGGAGACCCCGGTTGTCCACTCCTCCACCTCACTCGGCGGCATCCCTAACCTGCAAGTCATCTACACAAACAGTTTAAAACTGTTAGCTCATATTCTAGGCATTAGAAAAGCGGTGAAGGCACATAGACATACATAGCACATAACATAAAACACGCAAGTCCATTTTATTATCTTTACATCATTAAGTCGTATCCCATTCTAATTCAACTTCGGTTGTGACACGAGAACCACCGTGGTCTCGCCTCGGTCCCCCCACCGGCAAAGAATGGTACGGATGCACCCGACCATCTAACCCGCCGGGCAAGTCGCCGAGAATCCCCTAGACCCACGCAAGGCTAGGCAGTATTGTCACCGCCCGTTATCATACACTTGGGCCAAAATATACATATAAGGCCGGTGGTCCTACTTACCGGTTTAATAGTTATAACAAGAACATAAACACACACCACCAAACACACATCAACGCTAATACGTAAAATACGAGCTAAGTCCGGAGACTTACCTCGTCACCACACTCAAGTCACCACACTCTTGCTTCCTTAAGGCGGAAGCCCACAACCTGCTCACAAGAGATATGCATATCAATACATACTCACGCTCAAGAAGTCTTAGACTTCACTCTAGTGATCTATGCAAGATCACCTAACCCTCAAGCTAGGAATGCATCCTAGGTCCCAAGTACTCATCACACTCTCCACACATGAAACAACCCACAACAGTCCATAGCATCACAAGAGTAATCCTCAAACAAAGAGGCACAAGCTAGCCTAGAAGGTCCATCATGCTCACATGCTCATATCCATCACTTACATCGAGCCTTAAGGGCTCCTAGGTTCACAACCACTAAGTGGCATTCCAAGCTACTCTAGATCCATCCTAGGCATGCTACTAACATGATCCAACATCAATACTAAGGAAGGAACGAAGAGGAAAGGAGAGGAGGAACCTACTGTCGAAGAAATGCAGTCGCGGAGTCAAGCTGGCGCCCCGGCGGAGCAGGAGCCGCCCCTGCGGAACCAGAGGCCGCCCCCTGCGGCGCTGCCGGCCGCACCCGCGGCGGTGCTGTGCCGCTCCCGCGGCCGTGCTGAGCCGCCCCTGCGGCCGTCCGCGCCCGCGGCCGTGATGATCCGCCCCCGCGGTCGTGCTGCAGAACGTCGTCTTCCTCGTCTTCGATCGTGGATCCTTGGCTCCAAAGTTCTCCTTTCCTTGCTGGGTCTTCTCCAAACACCCACTACTGATCATAGACTCCTCTCCACGACCTAATCGAGCTAACAACACATGCATGCAAAGATTTGAGTAAAACCTCTCAAAAGCTTCATCCATGGCTATGGATGAAGGAGGGAAGAAGAAAGGGATGAGCATCCATGAAAAAGAAGGAAGGAAGAGGGAGAAGCTTACCACAACAGATATGGAGCCTCCTCAAGCTGTCCAGCACCAAGATCTTTACACAAAAATAGAAGAAGAGAAAGGAAGCCATGAGAGGAAGAGTGGGAGAAGAAATGAACGTGAAAGAGAAAGAGAGGAGAGAGAGGGAGGGGGACAAGGGTTGCAAAGTGAGGGGACAACAGCTGTCTTGTCCTCTTTTGCCCGGAACGAGGGGTCGGAAATGACCCCTTGTCACTTCGACTCGGAACGAAAGATCGGAACGCGGAAAAAGGAAAAAACGACGAGTCGGCTCGGGATTTTCTTAGGAATAAATCCCGGCTCTCAGCATCTCGGGATTACGGAAAACTACAAGGTGATCTAAGTCCGGAATAAAATTAATAAAATTCCGGGCGTTACAATCACTGTCTCTTCTTCTCAAAAAAAATGAATGTAGGCATTGTCTTTTTCACATAAATGAGGCGAGATATTAAAGAAAAGAAGTTTGACTACAAAATGAAGCAAGAAACAATTAGTTCTTTAGACCTCGGAGTCCAAACAACATCGCTTGTGCCTCAAACAATTTAGCATTATGTCAACCATGTATACATGCCTTGTTGTTGTCGTTAGAGTCAACCTTGTCCGAGTGTCGTAGCACATTTCCTAGATAAGAAATTCCAACAATATATGATACATGCATAGTTGCATTATTATTAAGTATTAAATAGCCTACCGCATGGAGACCAAGTTGTTGGGATATTGATGCTAAAAATAGGCGGAGCCACTATATTTATTCAACGGGCCAAATTTTAAATTTTGTTCTTTTATTTTAAGTCGAAATCTATATATATATCTACTAAAGAAATGTACAAGGTTGCTGACGTGGCGCGCCGTGTGAGCAGTATTTTGAAATGGAGCTTCCACAGTTAACGCCAAAAAATCTTTTTTTTTTAAAACCATCTATTTTATTTCTACATTTTTTAAAATCTATTTATTTTACTAAAACAGCCGTCACGATTTTCCCCCTAATTTTTTTTTACTAAATTATTTAATAAACCATAAAATCTTTTTTACTAAATTATTAATCTAACCATCAAATCTTTAGCCATCAAATCTTTTATGTTACCTGACAATAAAACTTAAACTTCCCTTGTAAATTTTAATTTTCACCCTATATATTTCTTATTTCCTTCCTTTTATATTGATATTTTTAAAAAAAAGAATTTAGCCATCAAATCTTTTAATTTTAAATTACACAATTTTTTGAACAATTTCACGTTACTTTTTTTTAAAGTTTCTATCCCACATCGATTATATGTAGAGTTGATAGTTTGAGAACATGTATAAATAGGGGTTTGAAGATTACATATCATCCATTTCTTGGCCTTTTGGCAAAGTTAAAGTATAAATTTTATAATAACGGATTATTATCCCCTTTATGTAGGTCATTGACCTACAAGTTCTCAATAGGGAGTTTGAAGATTACACAAATCATCTATTTCTTGGCCTTTTGGCAAAGTTAAAGTATAATTTTTATAATAACGGATTATTATCCTTTATATGGGTCATTTACCTACTATGTATAATCTATATATATCTACTAAAGCAATGTACAAGGTTGTTGACGTGGCGCGCCGTGTGAGCAGTATTTTGAAATGGAGTTTCCACAGTTAACGCCAATAAATCTTTTTTTTTAAAACCATCTATTTTTTCTACATTTTTTTAAATCTATTTATTTTACTAAAACAGCCGTCACAATTTTCCCCCTAATTTTTTTACTAATTTATTTAATAAACCATAAAATCTTTTTTACTAAATTATTAATCTAACCATCAAATCTTTAGCCATCAAATCTTTTATGTTACCTCACAATAAAACTTAAACTTCTCCTGTAAATTTTAATTTTCACCCTATATATTTCTTATTTCCTTCCTTTTATATTGATATTTTTCTAAAAAAGAATTTAGCCATCAAATCTTTTAATTTTAAATTACACAATTTTTTGAACAATTTCACGTTACTTTTTTAAAAAGTTTCTATCTCACATCGACTATATGTAGAGTTGATAGTTTGAGAACATGTATAAATAGGGATTTGAAGATTACATATCATCCATTTCTTGGCCTTTTGGCAAAGTTAAAGTATAATTTTTATAATAACGGATTATTATCCCCTTTTTGTAGGTCATTGACCTACAAGTTCTCAAACTATCACTGACAAAACATGTATAAATAGGGGGTTTGAAGATTACACAAATCATCCATTTCTTGGCCTTTTGGCAAAGTTAAAGTATAATTTTTATAATAACGGATTATTATCCTTTATATGGGTCATTTACCTACTATGTATAATTTTTATAATAACGGATTATTATCCTTTATGTGGTCATTGACCTACTATTTTGTGGGTATCTCACCGACCGTTGACCTACTTTTTTGTGGGTATCCACATCGGCTATAGGGGTTCATTGTGGGTCGTTGACCTTTTTTCTATCCCACATCGATTATAAGTAAGACTGATATTTTTTACTAAATTATTTAATAAACCATAAAATCTTTTTTACTAAATTATTAATTTAACCGCAAAAACTTTAGCCATCAAATCTTTTACGTTAAGTGACAATAAAATTTAAACTTTCCTTGTACATTATAATTTCCACCCTATATATTTCTTATTTCCTTCCTTTTATATTGATATTTAAAAAAATAGCAATCAAATCTTTTAATTTTAAATTACACAATTTTTTGAACGATTTCACGTTACTTTTTTTAACGTTTCCATCCCACATCGACTATATGTAAAGTAGATAGTTTGAGAACATGTATAAGTAGGGGGTTTGAAGATTACACAAATCATCCATTTCTTGGCCTTTTGGCAAAGTTAAAGTATAATTTTTATAATAACGGATTATTATCTTTTATATGGGTCATTTACCTACTATGTATAATTTTTATAATAACGGATTATTATCCTTTATGTGGTCATTGACCTACTATTTTGTGGGTATCCCACCGACTGTTGACCTACTTTTTTGTGGGTATCCACATCGACTATAGGGGTTCATTGTGGGTTGTTGACCTTTTTTCTATCCCACATCGATTATAAGTAAGACTGATATTTTTTACTAAATTATTTAATAAACCATAAAATCTTTTTTACTATATTATTTATTTAACCGCAAAAACTTTAGCCATCAAATCTTTTACGTTAAGTGACAATAAAATTTAAACTTTCCCTGTACATTATAATTTTCACCCTATATATTTCTTATTTCCTTCCTTTCTATATTGATATTTTAAAAAAAAATAGCCATCAAATCTTTTAATTTTAAATTACACAATTTTTTGAACGATTTCACGTTACTTTTTTTAATGTTTCCATCCCACATCGACTATAGTAGATAGTTTGAGAACATGTATAAATAGGGGGTTTGAAGATTACACAAATCATCTATTTCTTGGCCTTTTGGCAAAGTTAAAGTATAATTTTTATAATAATGGATTAATATCCTTTATGTGGGTCATTGACCTACTATTTTGTGGGTATCCCACATCAACTATAGGGGTTCAATGTTGGTCGTTGATAAGTAAGGTTGATAGTTAGTTTGAGAACTATCTCACATTATAAGTAAGGAGGTTGATAGTTAGTTTGAGAACTATCCCACCTTATAAGTAAGGTTGATAGTTAGTTTGAGAACTACCCCACATCGATTATAAGTAAGGTTGATAATTAATTTGAGAACTAGAGGAGTTTGAAGATTAGTATCCGTTACATGGGTCATTGACCTACTCTTTTGCTATCCATTTTTTTGGCCTTTTAGCCAAGGTCAAATATTATACTGTTTTGTGGGTCCTTAAATATTTTCAGCTTGGCTAAGGTCAAGTATAATTTTTATTTATATTGGATATTCCGTTATATGGATCGTTGACCTAATATTTTCAACGATTTTGCTATCCCACATCGATTATAAGTAAGAATGACAGTTTGAGGACTTGTATAAATAAAGGATTTGAAGATTAAACAAATCATACAATATTTTTAATAACGTTTTTGTTAAAATTATTATCATGAATTTTATAAAAAAAATCATATTCTTAGTACAATCATATTTTTAAGATTAATATTCAATACCTAATGTATAAACATTATAATAAAAAAATTTTAAACAAAATTCGCACTAGGTGCGGGCAATGAACTTGTAGGTATATAAACCGGCGTAATTCGGGATTTGATATAAATTAATGTATTAACATTATTAAAAGTGATTTTTTATGCTAATTTTTTTATCTTCTCATAAAAAATACGTAGATTTATATATGTGTAGTAAGGTATATGTTTTGAAGTGGGCTTTTAACCCTATTTTTATGATTATTTTGTATCATTGGTGTTCCTTTATTTGTGATTATAATTATTATTCATAAATATATAGGTCTTTGTTGTCTATCATGGAGTCGAATGCGAAAGAAAATCGACTTTATTGTATGTCTATTCGTAAAGGAAAGAGGGAGATATGCAATGACGTTATTCTTTCGAAATTACAATGTAAAGGGAACCGATTAACGGATGTCTTTGATTACAAAAAGATCGATTGTCTCAACGTCATCTTGAAAATTTTTGAACGAGTTTTATTAAAATAAATACACATATATATCCAACAAAATAGAATATGAAAAGTACATATATCACATATTACTCACACATTATATATATATATATATATATATATATATATATATATATATATATATATATATATTAAAATACCCGTGCAATGCACGGGGACTAAACTAGTAACAATTAAAATTCATCTATATTTGACAACGATAGAATAATTGTATATTGTAAATTAAAGTTCACTACTAAAAGAAAGAAATAGTTTGTTTCAATTGTAAATTGGATAAAATCCTACTAGTTCTCATATTATGATAATATTGATTAATATTTTAATATACTTTCATTTTGGGAAATAGTTATACCTAATTTATATAGATTTATCTAAAATTTTATATTATATTTAATAAAATTGTATATAAATTATATACAAACCAATTAAATTAATAAAAGAGTTAATCATCCCACTTAATCTCTATCTACAGTAAGAGTATATACTATGATAGAAGAAAATAGAAAATTTGTTTCCCACAAGACACTCTTGTTGGGGCATTTCATGTCTCCTTCAACAACCAATCGAGCCAATGAAACTTTTTTTTGTTAGAAAGGAGAGTTGGTGGTCTCAAGCGCATCTAGTCGTTTTTATTATGTATTAAAAATAGGTTAAGTACTCATCAATCGGGGTCTGACCCCTTACACCATCATCAATAATGTTCATTATACCACCAGGAGGGTCAATCAATACATGAAAACCAATGTTAAAGTTAAACGCTAAATTGGCTAGAAAATTCGAAACTCTATTAGCTTCTCTATAAATATGCTGAGTTTGGATAATCCAATCTCTTTATCTAAAGCCTTGACATCTATTTATCATGTCGGATAGTGGGTGACACCGGGACATTCTCTTGTGTTAAGAGTGTAACACCCCGAATCCGCGGGACTCGAGGTGCTACCAGGCTAGGATCTCACAATGGATCCTGACCCTAGTCTGACAACAATTTCACCGATCTTACAACAAGGCACAACAGATTAAAACCAAAACATAAAACTGATATATAAACATGTCAAAAGGTTTATACAACTGCTGAGTACAACAAAACATATCATATATATATACATATCCAAAATACCCATCCACGAGTATAACCCCAGTGTACGGAGCCCTCAGCAGATCGCCCCGTCTGGATCACTCTGCAGTGTCCTAACCTGCAAAGTCTACAACACGGCATTACACCGTTAGCTAACCAAACACATACAAAGGAAGATGCTAGAGCACATGCATACGTCAGAACTTAAACATATAAACATGTTGTCACACATTTACCCATTTTATTATCTTATAATAATAGTCCGGCGCATACAGCGTATAAATAATAACTCAATATGAACGTATGTGACACGAGGAATATAACCCTCGCCTCTCGGGAATAGCGCCAGCTGGAGTGGGGATCCAGTACCACCTCCCGTGTACCCTATGGGAGTGGACAGGTGTCCCGCCCACTAAGCCATACTGGCCTGCCCGTAGAGAACCTCCAGACTCCCAGCGAGATGAATGGACAAGTGGTCACGGCCCTACAATGGGCAGTCAATAGACCATAGGTCGGTAATACAATATATCATACGGGCTATAAAGCATAACATCCACCACTCAGGCACACATCCAATATATGGAGGGTAGCTAAGTAAGTCCTATGGATTTACCTCAACCTCGGGAGTCACAGACTCAGAATACTCGGCTCCGCTCTGGAGATCAACTCAACCTAAACAAGGTATAACGCATACATCATATACATATCCATACAAGGGGTCACACCTAGACCCAAGGGATCCATACGGATCATATTCCAACTCGTAATTCTCAAGGCCGTCACCGGCATAACAGTTCCGTACTCAACTCATTCTAACCTCAACCCGCACCTAGCAAGCTACTAACACTCATACTAGGAAGGAAAAAGGATCTACCTAGCCTTAGGTAGATCCGGGACAAAACGCACCTGCGGGTCACAAGGGACGCAAGCAGGTGGCCGCGGGGGCGGTGACACGGAACGTGGGCGGCCGCTGGCGCCTGGACAATGTCGCCGCCGGGGGTGACTCACGGCCGCGGGGCGGTGCCTCACGGCCGCGGGGGCGGTGCCTCACGGCCGCGGGGCGGCAACTGCGCAGAGCGTGATTCTGCGTTTCTCCTCGGTCCTTCACGTGATCAATTCCCGTCTTCTCTCATTCAAAGCCAAACCCAGACACATACCAGCATCAAAACGTGCCTAGGCAATCATCTAATCCTAAGCTATGAAGGAAGGCAAGAAAGAAAGAAGAGAGGAGAAGAAACCTTACCACACTTGTGGTCTAAGGCTGCAGGAGAGCTCAACATACACCAAGGCTGGCTTCCAAGCCCAACATAACCTAAGCCAACACTCACACAAGGTACCACACACACAAAACTCTCACAAAACTCTTCCACAACTCAAGAACAAGATCCAAGGGAGCAAGGGAAGCAAAGAACGTGGAGAGAAGCTGGAGATGAAGATGAAGAAAACCCTTGATCAGCCAAAGGTAAGAAGGAGCAAAGTAAAGGGTAAAGCACGGGTCAACAAGGTCAAAGAAGACGGCTGCAGCCGCCGGAAACCGCAGGGGCGGTCCAAGCAGCCGCAGGGGCGGCGCCACTCACCGCGGGGCGGCAAGACCAACCTCGGCCAAAGCTAATCTCGGCCAAGGTCCGGTCTCGGCCCGGAAGACTACGGCTCTTACAAAGAGCTTGATAGATAGTTGCGAGTCCGTCTCCAAAACAACACGTCTCGCTCCCATCTCCCAAGAAATTTCAAGACTGTGTAAAACACCCCATAATTCCGACATGAAAACAGTTCACATCCCTAACTTATGAACAAAGATCCGTTGCCCCTCACTCAAAGCGTTCCTAACTAACATAGTTGTCGTCTCCTGCCGTTTCTCTATGAAACTAAGTAAAAACTTTTTTTTCCTACTCTACTACTATGCCCTTTAAAAGGTGAAGTGACCCCTCCACCCCGCCTAGTTTCGCCATAAATGTTGAAGCTTGCGAGGACAGAGTTGAGTTTTGCCCGAAATAGTTGGTTGAAACATAATCCGACACAAAAGTTCTGAATTGCTCACATAAGCTAGTGAAAAGTGTTAAACGGATTATCCGAGAGAAAGTTGTATTTCGATTTTTAATAAGATCAAGCCACCTAACATTTGGTAAGGAACTATAACCACTATGAACGACAATAATTGATTGTACGTAGAGAACTCAAGGAAGACAACAATGACAATAAACTAGAAACACTTGCGCTTTCTCAAGCAAAGTAAGAAGCAATACATTGCACTAGAGCATGCCAAATTGATTTATCACCATAATTGCATCTTGATTATCTTGGGGAGTCAGTAATATGTTTATGATAGAGTGTGTGGCTTTTCTTAAGAAACAATGAGCACAATAAACATCAGCGTCCATTCATGCATGATGGGTACTAGATTAGTGTTTAAGCCAATAAGCAAATTTACAAGTGAAACACCTAATGCGGTTTTAGTCCACGTGAGCGTCTTTTTGGACCGACACACATGGAATGTTGTTGTTGGAGAGAAGAATGACATTAAGGTATGTGTGTCACGTGGACCGATAGTATGATCGACCAATATCTAAAATCATAAAGGGTCTATTTGGTGAAATGAGAAGTGGATGAAGTTGAAAATATAGTCGAAAATAAAAAATGATAATGAAGATGAAGGTATTTGAAATAAAATTAAGTGTTGAGTGTTTGGTGTGAATTTTTTTTATAGGTATGATAGGGTGCAATTATCAAAAGGGGTATTAATAACTGTGTAATTCGTAATTCAATAAGTCAAAACCAATTGCTCAAAATCACTCTCACAACTCACTGTAATATCAATATGGAAGTTACATCTCTAATGGTGGGGGCATGGGGCAGTAGAAGAGGCCTAAATCTGGTTTCAATCGACCTTGTCTGATTGTCGTTTCGATCGCTTCACTGATTCGTCCTAAAATCGAAGGAAGAATTTGGGTTTCAAATGAAAGGAACTAGTGACGCCATTTCAATCGACCCCATCAAAGACCCATTTCAATTGACCCCAAGTTTCCATTTCGATCCGAACTTCAAAGATATATATATAGCTTGAAGGATGACGGACAACAAGTTGTGTCGTTGACCCTTTCTGAATAGAAAATATGATCCTTCTAAAAACAACATCATAAGACCTAGGATACATAATGTTACCTTGCAAAACATGTTGCACCCTCTTGAGAACCTCAACGACATCGAACGCAAGAAAACCTAAAGTGTCACAAGCAATTGGAAGAACACACAGGTTGTTTTTAAATAGAAGCCCTCTCATCTTTAGCCACCTCAGCAGATGTCGCATTAATTAAGTGTCGCCTTACCCACCACAAAAGGCCCACTACCCAAACAAAGCAGTAGGGAGACCCCCGGTCAAATCAATACAAACATGTTTTACACCCACCCATCCAAACACTAAGACATCCTCTAGCCTCGACGTAGACCTTCCCTCACGTGGATCAGTCAAGAAGGTCACATGCGTCTCCTTGTTAACCGAAACTCTTGCTCTCTTAAACCCGTCACACAAAATATCATGGACCAGATTGTGCCTATATTTGAATATAGGGGGCTCTTTACAATGAACAACATTCTCCCCAAAAGCATTTAAAACTCTTCGATAATTGGGCATAAAACAAATCTCATCAACTAGGTATAGAGAAATCATAAGGCGATACTTACGGATCAAATGATACTCAACCGGGGACATAGACTGCCTAAGCCCATCAATGGGTATGACAAGAAGGAAATATTGACTATGTGTTGATGGTAGACACTTAAAAACCGCTTTCTAGCTATCAGGGTCAAATCAAAAGCAACTTCCATCTCCTACATTATTATACCGAAAAAAGCACTCGTCAAAGCGTGTTGGGCTTAGAGGGGATGTTTTTATGGCGGTAAAAACATAAAGATCGAAACCAGGAATAGAAGTCTGAAGATTGTCCAAACCTCCATCAAAACTCATAGTCCATATCTACTACTCCATTGTCCCGCAAAATGTGGTATTGAAGGACCTAACAACACTAGGCCTCCTGAAGGCCACAACAGTAAAGGAAGAAGCCTCCATAGGAGAGTATAACCCAAGACCCCAAGCCGAATAGGCAAAGAAGCAAGCCGTTTCTGAAGATCCCAAAAAAGGGCCCCCACAAACCACAGTATCCTCGACCGTTCCACAGAGTTGAACATCAAAATAAGTTGTTGCACTCTCTCAATGTCCCATATGACAAGTCCTCAGGCCAAAATACATCTTAACAACACTCATACAAGAACGAAGTAGGAGGAGTTCACTATGCAACAAAAAAGATTTCAATCGTCCCCAATTTGACTACCATTACAAAAAAGAATTCGGGGAGAAGATAAGGAAATTGTTCTTCTAGGACTCCAATACTCGTGTATGGAAGAAGGTGAATAAGAGAAGAAAAAAATTAGTATAACAACTTCTTGCGTACGAATAGAGGGTAACAATGTGAAGATTGAGATTACATTCATCCCCTATTCCCTTTAATCTTGAACCATCGGTTGAAGATTTTTCAATTCATGCCCACCAACTTCATTCCCTAATTCATTTTCTTCATTCACAACACCGAACGTCAAATATGAGATGAAGGTTGAAGAAAACATTCAACTTCGTTCCATGTAATTTGGGTTGTTGAATAAACCCAATGTCATGTTTTGGACATATTTATTCCTAATTCTATATTACGAATTATTTTAAAAAATATTTTATTGATATCGAACTATTCTTTACGATGATTAAAAAAATATAACTTACAAATTTCAAGTGGAGAACTAAACTAGTACAAACTTAATCTTAAATTAGTGTATTTTCCGTGCACTGCACGGGACGTAACTTAATAGTTATTCAAAACATTTGTATGATAAATTAATCTTCTATATAACTTAATGTTAGTTATTCGTTACAAATTTAACTATTTTTTATCATACATATAATACGGTAACAAATTCAAGTTATATTTATAACTATAACATAATAAATTGTATATTTTGTGGTTCTAAACATATAAATCATTTAGTTTAGACCAACGATCTAGTTTGTTTTCATAATAAAAGTTTTAAAACTAATATTAAAAAAAGACTAACGAATTGTTTCTTATAATCTGTTTGGGGATATGAAAGTTTCTTTAAAACGGCAATCCTGCTCATGTATACAATTTATAATTCTGATTTGAATATTTTTGAGTTGGGATAAATCCGGATTTTAGATTTAATTTATAATTTTTTTTTACCCTAAATCATTTTTATTTAACAATATAGGCCGAAGAAAAAAACGATTGAGAAGTCAAAACGTGATAAATCCGGAGATATTCTTGTTACAATAAATTAATCTAAATCATTTTTCTTAAAACTAATTTAAGAATTACTTTTTATAATTTTTTTGGGAGCTTCGATAAACATGGGCGCGACACGTAACAAGAAAGGGTTCTTCTTTAATACTTATAAGATTGAGGTCCTAGATATATCCATAATCTTTGAAATATAATTTTAAAAAAAGAACAAAATTATAAATTAATAATTTCTTTGTTGGTGTTTATGTCCGAACAAAGGCAAACATATCGAATAGCTCGCTGATAACGAGAATATTTATGACTTATACGTACCACGAACTTGACAAATAATATACATAATAACAAGTTTATGAATAGATAATATCAGTGGGTAAATTGCATTAAATATTGTTGGAAGAATATCAACTCTATGGTATATTTCTAGAATAACAAAAAGAAAAGAAATACACACCAACCACTTGCATCCTTTTAGATAATTTTTTTTATTTAATTGGACATAATACAAGCGTACAATAAAAAAACGAGTTTGGTTATCGTTTATGAGTTATGACTTGATTTTTTTTAAGTTTAATATTAATTTGTGAAATTGGCTATAAATTATGTATAGCTTAAAAAAAATAAAAAATAAAGTTGAATTTTGAGGTTGATTGTAATTTGTAATGTATTTTTAAAAAAAAGTTAATTAACCAGGTTGTACCAGTTATTTTCGACTATCTCATTAAGTTTCTCACTATAAATTCATTCAAGTAGTTTCTCCACCAGTGCCTCCTCATCAGAGTAGAACACTTAATTGACTTCCACCTCCATTGGGATTTGTCCGGCTAAATACTGACGCAACTCTTCTTGGTGTGGAGGGAGTGGGTCTTGGCGATGTGATTTGGGATGCATATGGATTTGTAGTTGCGGCGGGTGTTCAGCGACTAGCGGTTAATTGGTCTCCACTACTTGCAAAATATAAGGCGCTTTGGTTTGGATTGGAGTTACTTTCGGAATATGGGATATAATAGAGTTCAGGTGCAAACAAATTCTTTGGTTTGTGCTCTGACATCGAATTCAGGCAAGATTGATCCATCTTCCTAGCGTCTATTGAAGCACTTGTATCGACTTTTTATAATTGTACAGTTTCCCATATTGGTCGTACAGGTAATATCGTAGCCCATTATATGGCTAGATTATTACCGGACGATCCATCTTATTTTCTTTCTCTATATGTTAATGACATTTCACAGGGCATAGTAACTCTCGTAGAATTGGATTTATATTAAGACGTGCTTTCTTTTTTTTAAAAAAGAAAAAACTCGTGAGGTTTGATCGGTGTCCGCCACTCTACTTTAAATTGTGTATTTTACGAAAATTACACATCGTACTACATTCATTTTAAAAATGAAAGGAATAATAAAAATTAAATAATTATAAATTGTGCATTTGTGTTCATTGTTGTACACAAAAGTTGTGTGGTCATACGAGCATAAACTCACTACAGAAATCCTATTTCCAGGACACGTATATAAACCCTCAAAGAGCCAAATCACATCACCTTATAGCACATAGAGATGTCGTTGTTGTTGTTGGACCTTCCTCTTCGTCCTCGTCTTCTCCTCCATCTCCAATTTCAAATCTCCCTACCTGTTGAATCAATTTCTTATCATTCCCGCAGATTGTGGTTCTGAAGAGTCGGAATCTTACCGATCGATCTATTTTAGGGTTAGTGTGGTAGGCGGTTGTGGTAATCGATCGATTGATTGTTTGATTGAGGTTTTCTAGGGGTTTGGTAATGGAGGATAGTGATAGTGGTGGTAGAGTGATGAGAATAGAGGAGGAAGTTTCGAGTGTTTTGGAGCAGGCTAAGGAACTGCAAGATTCGGCTGCGTCTTTCATCTCGAAGTCGTCGAAAGAGGAGCAATTGCTTCGCCAACGTGCTCTTGCGCTTGAGTCCTCTATTCGCAAGCTTCGTTCCGCTGTTTATTCTCTTGTCGGTGATAAGCTATTGGATCCCAAGCTTGCCGAGAAGGTTATGGTTTTTCTTTTTGATCCGTAGATTGGTTGGATTTGTTTGGCAATTGTGGTTCAATTTTTCTAAAGCAACGACTTTTTGCAGCTAGAAGATGAATTAAGCAGAGCTGGATGCATCCTTATCGATGGAGATGTTTCTTCCTTTCTTCCTGGAAAAGCTCATGGTTCGTTTCTGCTCTCTAGCTTCGATTGGAATTTTTCGAATGATCTGATACTTGATAGATCCTTGGATGTTATCTCATTCATGATTTTTGCTACGCAGGCCGATTTTTGAAGATGTTTATAGGTCCTATCAACGTCCGAGCTACTAGGAAAGATGTGCAGCTGAAAGTAAAAGAGGAGTATAACAGTTACAGAGTAGGCAGTCTTTCCCATGTTTCTCCCGTTTCCCAATGTTTTTGTCTACTTAATTGTGAACTGGATGTAGCTTGCCTTCATGTATGAACGCAATTTTGTTCACTCTTTCAAACTTATTTGAGTTTTTAGTAACCTTAAACAGATCTTCTGTCTTCTTTTGGAAGAGCTCCAATAATTGATTAAAAAAGGCTCTACTCCTAACCTGCTATGCATTTCAGTGATTCGTTGCTAACTAACCCAAGTTACAAGGAGACTTATCTTCAATCTTGTTGAATGATGTAAATTTCCTTCCTTTGTTCTATTTAGGCCAAATTTCAGTAAAAGCAAAGGAGTGTGGTATGACAATATTATTGAGAAGTTACTTGGGAAGAAGACTTTATACTGAAACCAGCAAGTTAATTTAGGATATTAATGACCACACTGTCTGGGCCAATAGGAGAATTATATGTAGAGTTGCCAGTTGAGTTTACTTGGGGAGTTTCCTGTAATTACCATCAATGTACACAACCCATGGTAAAAGGACCTGTTTCTAGTGCAATTTTGAATGTGAGAGGGTTTTTTATCCAATGTGCTATGTTCCAGGAAACAATTTTAAAATGTTCAAGGGCAAGCTACCCTCATTTGTCGTGTGGTAGGTCAGGGTAACTCTTGTTCCTTTTGAGTGATACAGCGGTTTGAATTTGAGAGATTTCTTTCCAATCTGCTTTGTTCCAAAAAACAATCTCACAATGGTCAAAGTTTATGAGTGCAAGCTTCCCTAATTTGTTGTGATCTATGTCAGGGTAGTTCTTGCTCCTTTTGAGTGATACAGTGGTGAAACAAGGAAACCCTTAGTAGCACATTTGTTACGTATGCACTTTGGCAATCCATAGAAGAGCTTCAGTTAAGGAGCTACCTTGTTGCCTGTAAGGACGCAGCCGAAGTGAAGCTTGTCTTATTACATGATTATGTGTGTTTTTGTGCTTAGGATACTTTCAGACACATACATAAATCTTAGAACTTGTGGCTCTTGTACTTTGTAGTTGCAACTTGCAAGTTGTGACTCTTGTACCTGTGGATTGCAACTTGGAATAGTTCTGTAGTTATACTTGTGTGTTTTGTGCTTTTGATATTGTTTCAAGCTTCTGCAATCACTGCCATTATTTTCCCTATTAAGAAATTTCTCATTGGACCTTTTCTATGATTAATATGTGCTCTTCTTAGGTGACCGGGCATTAACAATCGGAAAAATTATTTCCTATTGAGAAAATATATATTCATTCTTGTTGATTTGCTTCTTTCGTTTGGCTTGCACCAGGGATGTTTTTCCTTTAAATCCATTATTGTCACCCTTTTGTTTGAATGAACTGTCTTATACTCTTCTCTGAGGAAAAAAATATAACTACAGAAGACAGAAGTACAAACTGTAAAGTTGAACCTCACCAAATAAATTTCCAACCCTTGATTATAAACCACACAAACTGTGTTTCACTGTATGATTCAGGAAAATAAGTGGAATATCCAAATTTTTATGTATGTCCTCTGACGTGGTTAATTTCGCGATGGCTCACTTTTTATTTGAACCTAGACTGACTGAGTTTTCTCTTGAGCAGGATAGAACGGCATTACTCTTTCTTCTTTTTCCATCAATACTTCTAATTCTAGGATCAAGGATTTGGGAAGGTTGCTTGCCAGCATTTCCTGTGCAACTGTATCAGGTAACTAAACTTGCTTCTTGAAGATGCTGCAGTATAGTATGCTAAATCGTCATTTCATTTGGGTTTTTCAGGCATGGCTTTTGTTTCTCTACATGGGTTTAGCTTTGCGGGAGAACATTTTAAGGGTGAATGGAAGTGATATTCGTCCTTGGTAAATACATCTACCTCTATCTACTGGTTTCTCATGGGTGCTAAATGTCTCCTTCAAGGCTTCAATAATGTAGCTTATGTAGTAATAATAGAAATTATAGATGTGGTTGTCTTGTATTTTGGCTAGCATGATAGCAAATCTGGAACTGTTATCTTTCATGGTGTACTAGCTCAACAGGGAACACTTTGTTGTGTTTTGTGAGTAGTCTATAATCTTCCCCATTTATTTTATTTACATACTACAATAGAAAATTTTGGCACATTGTTGTAATAACCATATCAAAACCTTGTTACTAAATTAATAATAATAACAGTAACAACAATTGTTAGAGTTGACCTGAATGCAGCTTATCATTTGCATATCCCTTTGTGTTTCAGCTGCTCTTTTTGAACAATTGTTAGGGTTGACCTGAGTGCATTATTTGCTTTTATTTTCAATTTCACTCCCTCAAGTACTTGTCATTATTTTTCCTATCTGATCAAAATTATTAATTGCACCACATAACTAATTAGTCTGCATGAGCGTCTTACAGAGTTGATACCAAAATATGTGGGTAATTGTAGCACTCTATACTTGACTGCTATCTATCCACTAGTTCGCTGAAGGGGCTATTGCCGTTTCCCTTTTTCTAAAAATAAAAAAAATGGAGTGGGTAAGAGCTTCTGTTTATGACCTATTAGTTGCTCAAAAATATGTTTAGATTACTATAACAGGAAAAGAGATGGCAACATGAATACATTGATAAGTAGCAGGACTAAACATTTTAGTTTCAAACAGATGTTTACATTATTTATAGAGTACATTGAAACAAGTCTGTCACCAATTATTGAATACTGGCATATGTGATCCTTGCTCTCTACTCTTAAGAGAGAGAAAAAAAATAAGATTACCGTGTGGAATAAAGGTTAATTATCTTTCAACAATGTATGTATCACTTGTGCCCAAGACTTATTTTAAGGTTAAACCTTAAGGCTTCGGGATCCTTATGTTATTTTGATAGATCTTATTTCTCCTGGTACAACTGTTTACATGAAAATGATTTTTTTTTCTTCTTTTCTTGTTGGCAGGTGGGTTTATCACCACTATTGTGCTATGGTGATGGCCCTTGTGAGTCTCACATGGGAAATCAAAGGGCAGCCTAACTGTGTGCAAAAGCAGGTTAGAACATTGAGTTAGTAAATTGTTCTGATCTGAAAATTTTCACCTTTCTATTGAAATGGGTCATGGTGCAACTTCCTCTATCAACTTGTGGGCACACTTTTATGCAGAGAGGGGTGCAACTTTTTCTAAAATGGGCCATGATGCAAGGTATTGCAATGCTATTACAAAATCGCTATCAGCGGCAGAGATTATACACTCGCATAGCACTTGGAAAGGTGCCTCCTATTTGACGACATGCTCTTTTTCCCATCTGCTTTTATAAATCTATATATCTGAAGCAAAAGGCAACTCCTGTGGCTATTTTGCTGTTATGTTGGTTGCCAAACCTGCTACTGGAATGAACTCATATACGTGCATATATATATTTGATTACTATTGCTGCAAAAAAATTGTGGTACTCAAGTGATCAAAACGCCTGCTGATATGATTGTAGGCAAAGAGGATGGATGTTGTTTGGGGAGAAACAGCTGGTGTGAAAGGCCAAATATGGTTACTATGTCCCATACTTTTCGTTTTGCAGGTATGAATATGTTCTGCCCTTAATGGTGACTTGTATAGCTGTATCATATTATTTGTGAATGAATAGAACTAAATGTACTCTTTTTTCTCATGAAGTCACTTATCTTTCCCAACTTTGATCAGGGTTTCGAGGCATACGTTGGACTACTCCTGCTCCGAACCGCACTCGTCGGAGTGGTTTCCGAATGGCAGGTAAGGCAGAAAATGCTCAATCCTGCAATTCTATTGCTTCAAAAATGATGATGATGCTAAACAACAATCATTCATGGACACAGGTAATCTTTTGCGGGCTTTTGCTCGTCATAATGGCAGTAGGAAACTTCACAAATACTGTGCAAACACTTATGGCAAAATCCCGGTTTAAAGCAAAGATGAAGAGGACTAAAAGCAAGCTAGAATTGGATTAGGAGATTCCAATGTTTTTTCCCTCAGTTCTCAGCTTTAGTAACCTTTATATATATATATATATATTGTCTGGGCTCTGGCTTGACAATATGGCCATGGATTTTTTTTGTATTTGCTTTTGTTGATTAAAATCTTAGCGTACAATTCTGGGAATATACGATGGAATTGAACAATGCTAAAAAGGATACAAAGAACATCTACTTCAACTACGGTGTATTTGCTGTCTAGTGTGAAAGGAATGTGATGTTTGTTTTTTGGTAGTAAGGAATGTAATGTTTTCAAGTAGACTTCGATGGGATGTGTATGTACTACGTGACACAACTTGTAATGATGAGTAATGACAATCGCAAGTTTCTTCCGGAATGGAAGCTTTTGGAGGAAGTTATTTTTAGATCCTGGATTAGTTGGTCTGTTTCTGTAGCACCATGCTACCGGAAAGAAAGATGGGCATTGCTATGATAATGCGTGGGAACGATGGTGGATGGTGCTATTATGGGTGCCCGGATTCAGCGCCTACAAGGAAGATGGCCGGTATGGTGGGCCGAGGCCGCGGCCCTGAGAATGGAAGTGCGACGAAGTGGTGTTCGGATCATTTGCCTGGAGACGGACTCGAAGTTCGTGGCAGATTGCTTCAATGGCCTGGTTACCTTGTGAGTTCATGGTGGACGGAGATATGCAACTCTAACCATTTATCCCTGAAGACTAAGATCGGAAATCAAATTCCCAATTTTCTTTATCCCATGCTCTTTGCTCGACCTCTTAAAATACTTAAAACTACAACGACAACATTATGGTTCTTTATTCTCATAAATTGTTAAATACGAAGTGCTCGACCTCTTAAAATACTTAAAGCTACAACGACAACATTATGGTTCTTCATTCTCATAATTTGTTAAATACGCTTCTTCGATTCTTCATAATTGAACTAGAAGTCCGGTGGTTTCAATATTCTTCATCGTGCACATCCGGTGGTTCCAATATTCTTTAAAGTGCAAGCTAGGCAGTTCCAACATTCTTCATCCATAAAGAATAAGGTAGGTTGTTAGTGGCTTTGTGGGTAGCCAATTTTTGTGTTATAATGGATTTTTGTGTGTGAACGTTAAAAGGTGAATCAACGGAATTGTCCTGATCCCAACAAGGATAAAGTCCGAGATCTAGTCTAAAAAATAAAAGGCCCTTTATGATCTCATCTATGTACAATATTTGGGATGAGACGTGAGATGAACTCAATCCCGTCTCAACCCGTCTTGTGCCATCAAAATAATAATAATTATCGAATCAAAATATCATTCAAATAAAATGTTTTGGAACCAAACAACCAAAATTTACTAAATTAAAATTAAATTTGGTTAAACCAAATCACATCCGGTACCATTTTACGATTTTGAATCTATTTCATCGGAACAATGGACCATTACGGTAAAGTCCTATTCAAAGTAAAATTTTAAAAGGTTACGTTTTATGGGTCTGGATCCGGCCGTAAAGAATGCTTAGGTGATGAGGACCGTATGCACATCCGAGCGACTACGTGCAACTGATCTAAAATAGGTAGGTTATGTGCAATGTAAATTTATCCTCACAAGATCTAAAATAAAAAAGCGCAAGCCAGTCACCAATTGGAATAGAAGAAAGAAATTGACGCGGATAACAAAATTACAGCCGTTGATAACATAAGATCGAACGGTGGCAAGACTACAATCTAGAGATTCAACCAACCCCTAAAGCGCGGGAAGCGAAAGCTCAAAATATTCAAAGTTAGACTAAAATACAGACTCTATATAACCATTCTCAGCACTTTTAGATCCCCACAAAACCCTCCATTGTAGAAGAAGAAGAAGAGGAAGAACTCAAAGATGTCAGGAAGAGGAAAGGGGGGAAAGGGACTCGGTAAAGGAGGAGCGAAGAGGCATAGGAAGGTGCTAAGAGACAATATCCAGGGAATCACAAAGCCCGCCATTAGAAGACTTGCTCGGAGAGGAGGTGTCAAGCGAATTAGCGGTCTTATTTACGAAGAAACCAGAGGAGTTCTCAAGATCTTCCTCGAAAACGTGATTCGTGATGCTGTAACTTACACTGAGCATGCTCGTCGCAAGACTGTCACCGCCATGGATGTCGTTTATGCTCTGAAGAGGCAGGGCCGTACACTCTACGGATTTGGCGGTTGATTCTCTAAGGTTTAATTGAATGTTGAATATCGGCAAAGTGTAAGATGAATCATTACCAAAATGCAGTCTATTGTTTCTCCATATTTCTCTGTTTTATTTGTTCATCTTGAAATTTAGCCTTCAATCTCATGAATATTTGTGAATTCCAAACGTTTGGGTTGAGCCATGACCAGAGAACAATCAACCGTAAATCCGTAATCATCGCATCGCATAAAACCAAAAATAAGAAATCAAGCTTGTGTTGCTGCACCTCTGTCTGTTTTAATGGCTTCAAAGACGGTTTTTTTAAAAAAAATTTCAAGTGCTCATAATCTGTTTGATGATATGCCACAGTTAAAATAATGTCTTGGCTCTTAATTCTGATCACCATTGAAATCTAACTGAACTCTGTTGAGTTGGACAGCTTTGTGATGGGGATGAAATTAAGGCTTGTTATACATCTCTTTGATCTAATTCGTTGACAATGTGTTTGACGAAATGCACAGCAAAGTAAATGGTGTTTATACAACACACGATAGTAGTGTGTCAACTTTCTGGTTAGGACAACAAATGTCTGAGCTAAATCTCATCCCATAGGAGGGATGGAGGAGATGTACCTTTGATTGTTTTTGAACTCTCTTTTGGATTTACATTAATTTACAATACGTTAAAAACAAATAAATCAATGAAATTCCATCATTCACTCGAGAAGTGGTACATTCTATAACATTCTTCGGATTCTTCCGGATGAGAACATTTAGTTCGTGGTTCGTACTAAAGTCAATTGGTGTATGAAGGTGGGGAGGTTGGTTAGCCTGTCAGCTAATCGACTTCATTGATTTCTCTAAATAAGAGCTTAATATAATATGATCTAAATTTGTTTAGTTCAATGAGAATGTCGACGATTGAAATGTCAATCGTCGACTATCAATATAATAGGTTTAGTAAATAAGAAGTATTTACCCGGTTTATTTAATAAGAGCTAAAGGATTTGGTTCACTCAGATCGATCTGATTCAATTCGGCCCAATTATCCGAACTATCTCTACTTGAACATGTGTCTAACGGTCGAGCCTCACGCATAGATACACGCAAGTGACCAAGGCGATGAACTCTTGCTTCTTCCTGGACTCGATTGCGACGCAATCTTCCTGGACCCCACAACGCTGGCCTACTGAGTCACTTGATCAAGGGGTTGCGTGGGGGCATTATCATTCAAAGTGATTTCAGCACTGCAGTGCTACCTTTCAATAGCAAGATACAGTTCTGTCTTATGGGGGAAGAATTATGGTTGAGATCAAGGCTTTTTTCTCTTCATTCCAGTTAAGGTGTATATCTAGGAGGTGCCAGATCTAGGGTTTGGTGATAAACCCAAAAATAAATATTATTAATATCGTTGACCTTTTATATAGGGAATTACAAGCATATAAAAAAGATTATAAAAGATAATGTAAGATAAAAAAATAACCTAAAATATATTTATATTATCACTAATTGATAATATAATTATTCTTTCCTAATATACCCCACAATTAAAGTGGAAGTTTTCGAACGCTGAAAACTGAACAAAGATAATTAAAGACGAAATAACTTCTTTTTTTTTTTTTTTTAAAGTTATGCAATGATGTGGAAGAGAGCAAGAAATCGTTGCATTGAAGGCACCAACTTTGTATGGGCTGAGCCGAAGTTTATGTTCGGGCAAAAGTTGATCCCGATAGTGTTTGTTGGACGATGTCAACCTGACTTAGTTGCTTCGGATGAATCCGGTGTTGCTCTCGTGCGAGCCGATGATGCTTTCATACAATATTGAAGTTGTTGCGTTCGGATGAGACCGAATTTAGTTCGGGAGAATACCGATGCTTGAAGGTTAGAAATTGGACTAAGCCGATGTGGATAGAGATCCGGACAATGCCAACTTTAAGTTGGTGGAAGGTGGTGATGGACATGGCCATGGAAGTATGACACATGTATAGGTTAGATCGAGTGTCGTTAGGCCAAAAAACTCTGATACCATGACAGATCTAGGGTTAAACCCAAAAATGTTGGTAGGAGAAGACCACAAATATTTTTAATATCGTTGACCCTTTATATAGGGAATTGCAAGCATATAAAAAGAATTATAAAAGATAATGTAAGATTAAAAATAAACTAAATATATTTATATTATCACTAATTGATAATATAGTTATTCTTTTCTAAATAGGTGGAAGGCTAAAATAATTTTATTCAAAATTTTCCACCACGTGTACTTGAACTATCTCTACTTGAACATGAGTAATACACTTTGTTCTTTGAAAAAAAAGAAGAAGAAGAAAACCAGTGTTATGTACGTTACTTTGGGGCTGCTGAAGTGCAAGCAAGGGAAGAAGGTAAGTGATTTAACAAATTTAATTAAGGGATTTCAACCAGTGTTATGTACGTTACTTTGGACCGCTCACCCTTTCCCGAGCCAAGGTCATCGCCCAAGCTACCGGCTCTATCATCGTCTGCACCATTACATCACTTGGACCCGTTAGGGGCATGCCGTGTCTCCACACCAACATGACATAGACTTACGGTTCCGTCTACTCCTCTTGGGCCCGTTAGCGGCATGTCTCGTCTTTTCGACACCATGACATGAAGCTAGCTTATTTTGGACTATATTTTCCATGCTTTCCTTTATTGTAATAAAAGGGATATTCATTATAGAATATTCCCTTCTAATCTTATTCTTTAGGTTTTACATTTTTGGGCTTTTCGTTATGGACTTGTTTTGGTTCGTTGGCCAATAGGTAAGCAACACCCTCTATATAAGGATGTGTTGCCTCACTTGTTTTTTCATGTTCAATTTTACTAAGTATTAATTAGAAGAATTTCCTCCTACTTAGCTTGAGTATCAACTCTATCTTCCTTGGATCGAATCAACCCTCAATCCACATAAAAAGGCTTATTCGATCTCTCTAGATCGAATCAACCTTCGTTTCCCCATCCATCTTCATTGCTTCCGCCCCCATTTCGATCCAAAGTTACAACGATGCACAACAACCAAGGAGTAGTTGAAGCTTTTGCTTGATCTAGATCCAAAGTTTATCCTTGAGCACCTCCAAACTAAAGACGCATCAGTAGATAATTGTTAGATTATGGAAATAGTATATTAGGCCGGATAATTTTGTTAGTTTATTGTTTTTCTACCTTTATATTCGTTTATAGAAACATTATTTGATTAATGAAATAAATGAGCTTTTAGTTCACAAATCTCCTACGTGGTATTATAACACTTTCCTCAAACCTACTTCGAGGACGCTAATCGGATTGGGTGAGTACATGATAATACTTTGAGGACAAACAACTCTGGCTAGTATCACGTAGACATTGTGTATCACAAGACAATACTTCGAGGATAGTGATTGGAGTGGGTGAAGCTCACAATGGAAACAAGATAATATTTTAAGACAATGATTGAAATGGGTGAAGCCCGAAATGAAATATTTTTGGCTTCGTTGGATGACAAACATTTCTCCGTCTTTGTAATGTACTACCTCCTTTCACCGTGAAAGTATCTTGCCTCTCCTGACATCGTATCTCCATGTGACATTTGTCTCCGGGCCAAACTACCTAAATCTTCTTACTCATCATTTCCCACGCTTCGGCGTTGTTTGCTTGAGTTCATTTAGACATTTGAGGTCCCTATCGTACCCTTTCGACTTCCGGTTGTTCATATTTTCTTAGGATTTTAAATGATTACTCTTGTTGTACTTGGATTTATCTTCTAAAGGGTAAAGTTGAATCCTCTTCTTTGATTCGGAAATTTTGCGTCATGGTCGAAACTCAATTTATTGCACGTGTCAAAACATTTCGTAGTGATAATGTCAAATAATTTATTTACCTTCGACCTTTTCATCAGGTCAATGGTATGCACTTAGAAACTTCTTGTACTTATACACCACAACAAAATGAGAGGGTAGAACGTCAACATCGTTACATTTTGTATGTTGCTAGAGCCCTTATGTTCCAAGGACAATTATCTGTTTCACTTTGTGGAGAATATGTTCACACTACTTGTTACCTTATCAACCGAATCCCTCCACCTATCCTCCACCACAAAACTCCCTATGAGCTTCTTCATGGATCTCTACCTTTCCTTAACAACCTTCAAGTGTTAGGATGTCTTGCTTATTGTTCGATTCTTCCTCGATCATTTGATAAATTTCGGCCTTGGGGTAGAAAATGTGTCTTTCTAGACTACTCACCTTCTTAAAAAGGTGGAAAATATTGGATTAGAAACTTGAGAATTTTTCGCAACGCGGGATGCGCATTTTTATGAGACCATTTTTCCGTTCGTCCAAACAGATCCACCTTCCCCAAATTCACATATCCTACCCAATCCCTAATTTTTCACTACCTATTGAACCCCTCCCCCCACACCGCCCATACACAATAGGTCCCACCAACACCACTCCCTCCCTTACACAATCGACCCCTAGTCAAACATTGCTTCCCCCAAGAACGATAACACTCTTCAGCTCCATTTTCCCTCCAAGAGGTCCCACCAACACCACTCCCTCCCTTGCACCAACAACCCACCATCGGACATTACTCCCCCCAAAAACAGTAACATCCGTCAGCTCCATTCCCCCTTCAAAGGGCCCCACTACCACTATTTTACTCACCCATTTATTCCTCCATATTCCCTACCCGTGGACCCTACAACCTCTCTCTCTTCCCCCATTAAATACATGTCCCAATAGCCCCACCTACCACCTACCCAATAGTCCACTAACACGCTACCTATTATTACCCCCTCAAGCAATATTCGTGTGGATCCCACAGTCATGTTCCCTCCACTAAGAGCATCTACAATGGAGATACTTGAGTGAGTTTCCTATTACAGAAAATAAAAGTAAAAATAATTAAAACAGTCAATATCATGCTTTTATATAGATATTGGGTTCCTATATTTTATCAAAAATTATTTCCTCTAGTAGAATAAAATGGTAAAAATTATAGAAACTCTCTCTGAATTTTTTTTAACATTTTCTAATTTATATTTATTTTACTTTTATTTTTCCCCTCTCACCAAACCCTTTTGCCTTAACTACCCAACGGTCCCCACCTATACTCGCCCCAACTCTTTCCCCAAAAGCCCTCACATACCCTATCTCACAATCCCACACTTTATTTAAACCCACCTATTTCCCCTCTCCCTCACCTACAATTACCACTACCTCAACCGATACATCCTCACCGGCCACTCCAGCCACCACTACCCCAACAAATCCACTACCTCGACACAACTCCCGAATCACTAAACCCTCAACTAATGTAGGAGAATCTCCGGACCCAACCCGAGTGGAGGTCATGACCATGGAAGCTAGGAGGCATGGAGTGATGATCACTCTAAGGAGGAGAAGAAGGATTAAGGACATTTTTAGGAGAGAAATGAAAGCCATGTCCAAAAATGGAATGAAACCATTTCTAGAAGAGATAAGAAGACCATTTCCGGAGATACATTGAAGATCATTTATTGGAGATGAGAGATAACCATTGAAGTCAATATCACGTGTGAAGGACGAGGGAGAAGCCATGACGTATGAGAAGAGATGGAAATGGTCGAGATTTGAATGGATATGGCCGAGATTCATGTGGAAGAGACGCATCCATACACGTGCATGCATGAGAACGTATGCATGGGCGAGGAGAAGAGCAAATGACTTGCATAGAGGTTGCGTGTTTATGGAGGAGTTAGACGAGTTTTTGGGTTCTAGTTGGGCCTATTTTATTGGTTAAATTATGCCTTAATTAAATATTTTATTTCATCCCATAATTGGACATCTTTTTATTATTATGGGGTTATCTTTTAGTTGCTTTGTTTTGTGCTATTAGGATTAGAAGTTTCATCCCATAGTTTGATCTTATCCTTTCTTTTACTTGGGCTTTAGGATTAGATTGTCAGCCCATACTTTGATTTTATCTCTTAGCAAACCCTAGCTAGTTAGGGTTAGGTGATGCCCGACGACCTATATAAGGCACCCTTGACTAAACGTTTTACTCACCTTTGAAATTAATAAAAACACAGATACTTTTCAAGTATTTTCTCTCTCGTGGAATCGGGAACGAATAGTTGGCATCCTGTTTATAGAGTGAATGGATTCTCGTTCTCCCCACAACTTAGACTGTTTTGAGTTGTGTCACTTGAATTGGTAAGTTGGTTCTCTCAATCAACTTCAGGCGACTTTGTGCTTTGGGAACAATCACTTCCCTTTGTGTGAGATTATAGCGGAAGGGTTCTTCAATCATTTCTGGTTGTGTGTTAGGGCATTAGTTTCCCTAGTGTTCTTCAGGTTACCTCAAGAGTTCGATCGGATCTATCCAACTACCGACCCTTCACTATCAATGGATCATCAACCGTCTTATTAATCACCACCCACACGTCTTTCCCACCAGGCATCCCTTCGAGTCTTGGTGTCGAAAGATTAAGGCAACCACACGGTTAATCCCCGTATCATCAACCCTCTTACGAGATTATTTTTATCAAAAGGCAAGCTTTTCATCTCCAATCGGGTCAGCCGTCTCCCTCACTGAAATAAGGTACCCGGAATTCCATTATGGATTATTTATCATATGAACGTACACATTTCTCATACCTATGTTGTTGCTCTTAAATATGTCTACACGGAATAGGAACCGGCCTCCTTCAAGGATGCAATTGTAAACCTGAAATGGCAGAAGGCTATGCAAAATGAAATTTATACTCTACAATGCAACAACACATGAGAATGTGTTTATATCCTTGCCGATCGTAGAGATATTGACTCTAAATGGGTATTCCGCATCAAATACAACTCCGATGGTCAAACTGAGTGCTATAAGGCGTGGTTGGTTGTCCTCGCCAAGGCATTGACTACATTGAAACGTTTGCTCTTGATGCTAAATTGGTCACAGTCAAACTGCTTTTAGTCATTGCCTCTATTCATAATTGGGAGCTTCATTAAATGGATGTCTATAACGCCTTTCTTCATGGTGATATGCATGAAAAAGTATATGCTACCACATCTTGGCTTTCGAGCCTCCTCCCAAGTTTGTCGTCTCAAAAAAATCTTTGTATGGTCTTCGTTAGGATCATCGGAACTGGTTTCACAAGTTCACATATGCCCTTTTGAAATACGGGTTTTGTCAATCCCATGTTGATTACTCTCTGTTTACCTTCATTCAGTCAGGTATCACCTGTGAGATTTTGATTTATGTCGATGATCTGGTCATTACTTGCAACAATCCTTCTACTATTCGTAGATTTAAGGATTATATTCATACATGCCTTCACACGAAGGACCTTGAACCCCTTAAATTCTTTTTAGGCATTGAAATTGTTCGCACTCCATCCGGTTTATGACTTAACCAACGGAAATATACCCTTGACATTCTGGCTGTTTTCCGGTCTTCTTGGATGTAAACCTATATCTTTTCGGATGTATGTTGATCACGGTCTTCAATCGGATTTATCCTCCTTGCTTGATGGTCTTGAAAAATATCATCGTTTGGTTGGACGTCTTATCTATTTGTCCATCACTTGCCCTTAACTTGCCTATTCGGTTCATATACTTTCCCAATTCATGGCTACTTCATGCCTTGGACAATGGGAGGCTGCCTTGAAGGTTCTTCTTCACCTAAAGTCAACGTTTGTTCAGTGTATTTTCTTATCTCGCTCCAGTAATCGTTGCATTCATGGTTTTTGTGACTTAGATCATGCAACTTGCCTACTACTAAACGCTCTACTACAAACTACTCCATTTTACTTGGTACCTCGCCTATTTCTTGAAAAACAAAGAAGAAAACTACCATATCCAGATCTTCTGCCGAGGTTGAATACAAAACCATGCCCACTACTACATGTGATGCCCTTTGGATTTTCTCCCTAGCTACTTTAGTCCCTCGGATTTTCGCACAAGGTCCCCATGCACCTCTATTACGACAATCAGTCTATTATTCATATCACCAACAATCCAGTCTTCCATTAACGTACCAAGCACATTGAGATTGATTGTCATACAACCAAAGAACAAATTCAGTGAGGTATCATTCAAACTCAACATGTATTTGGGACCCATAAGCTAGTTGACATCATGACTAAGACCCTTGGTTCCACCAGATTCAACTTCTTGATTCGCAAGCATGTTGTTGTTTCTTCCCCTTTTCTCCAGCTTGAGGTGGGAGTGTTAGAGTATGTGTCTAGTATATTGGGTCATATCTTGGGCTTATCCTTTATTTGTTAGTTTACCATTTTGCCTATTTATATTCGTCTATATAAACAATATTTGATTAATGAAATAAAGAAGTCTTCGGTTCATAAATCTCCACAATAGTCCAACAAAAGAGAGGCATTGCTTATGGGCCTACTTAATTAGAGTATAATGATAACATGATTTATCGACCTAATTTAGATGATCATATAGGTAGATTTTCCCTTTCCGCATGCATGTTTTAGCCTTAGTTTGTGTCTTTTATGCTTGTTTAGTTATACTTTGCAAGTATAGATGTCTACACACACTTTGGATGTCATTGTAGGTAATTCGGCGCATTTTGGAGCTAAAACGATGCATTTGAGGACTAAGCCTCAGAGTGGACGCTAGGAGCAATCTCATGAGCTAAGGAAAGGCGAAGAAGACGAGCTAGGAACACAAGAGATGTTTTTGAGCATCATTGGATAGGCATCTCGGCCGAGGTATCCAAGCCGAGACAAGATCCCGAAGAGAAGAATTCATCTCGGCCGAGATCCATATATCTCAGACCGAGATTTAGCTATTGTTTTCTATCTCGGTCGGCATCTCAGACCGAGATCCATGGGTGACTTGACCGAGATCCTAGGAACGCTGAAGGTCGAAAACGAAATCTCGGTCACGACTGTGACATATCTCGGCCGATATTTAGCCCGAGATTCTTCCCTGAGCGTCGATTTTATTTTATTTCGGACTTTTAGGCCCAACCCGTATCCTTCGACAGACTGTTGGTTATAAAAGTAGGGTTCCGAATACTGCAAAGGGGGCGGCGAGTTATCCTTGGTCCCGTTTGTTCTCCTAGTTCGCCCTTTTTCTCTCGTTCGCTCTCGAATCACATTTCTTCTTCTTCGTTTGATTCATTTACCTTGATCATTGTTAGATCAGTAGTTGTTAGGGAGATCCAGTCTCTTTGCTTTATTTCAAGTTCAAGATACAATCGGCAAGATTGAGACAGTTTGTTTTCAGATTTCAGACTCAATAAAGCCGAGTACTTTCCTCAATCCCTTTTGTTATTTCAGTTTTATGAATTCCGTGATTGATTTGATTTCAGTTTTGATTATGAATATGAGTGGCTAGAAACCTTTGTGGTTCCAAGGTAATTAGAGATTTGTTTATACCTTGGACAATGATGGAATAATATATGACCTTAGAATTTTTTAAATCGCTTTAAATCCTATGGAATGGTTTAGATTCAATCAAGTTTAGAGACCTTCTAAACTAGCAAACTAAGTTGGAATTGAAACTTAACAGTGATGTTCCCTCTTAGATACATAAGAGAATCAACCATAGGTAATAAAGGTTAAACCTTTATTGGATAGAATGTGCCATTATTTCTTCCTTAAGGCAAGTAATACATGAGAAATTAAACTAGCAAACTAAGTTGAAATTGAAACTTAACAGTGATGTTCCCTCTTAGATACATAAGAGAATCAACCATAGGTAATAAATGTTAAACCTTTATTGGATAGAATGTGCCATTATTTCTTCCTTAAGGCAAGTAATACATGAGAAATAACTGTAAAGGGTTATTTGATCTTTAATTAAGTAATAAGGTTTATTTATAATTTTCTTACTCTTTACCTTGAGACGTAACGATAATGGGTAATTAGGAATGAAACTAGATGTTCTTGAGACGTAGCGCTAATTTAACATTAGAGGAGAAACGTTCATCCTTGTATGCTTTTCAACCATAGATGTCTTGTTAGATTATCCTGAGTCCATGTGTATGAACAATGATCTTAGTCCCTGGAACTACTTTCATCCAATATTTGATTATTTGTTTTATTTGGTTTTCAGTCAATAAGTGACAAATTGATTGCGAACTACACAACTCATCTCAACCTTTTGATTCTTTCTTTCCCTCTTCATTCCAACCTTCATTCTTTATTTAGATTTGTACTATCTTAGATCAACTTTCAACATCATCTCACATAGTCCCTGTGATCGACCTTGGAATACTTGCTCTGCTGCAATCGATCCATACACTGTGGGTTCGCTGCAAATAGAGTATATTATTACAAGCATATAAATTTAAAGCAGACCGTTGTTTTACTACCCTGTGAGTTTCTATCATTATTGATAGGGATTTACAGGGGGTAAAACCAGCGAACATATAAAATCACGAATTAGTTAAATGGAATGACCCCAACCAACTAAAGAACTAATATTGTTGGAATCAAACAAGGTTATTTAGTTGTTTTAGGTTGTGGTTTCGTATTTGGATATTCTCTAAATGGCGTTAAATTTTGACTATGGATATTTGAAAGTAATATTAGGTGCCTAGTCTTATCCGGGTACTTCCGGGAGTCCTTACACTGCTGCTAATTGGATCTTCTTTGGATCAAGGTAAGTCGTTTAGAGTTGAGACTTAATTAGCTTCCTTTTCACTAGCTAAGTTGTAATGTGATAGTGGCGTGTGATTCTTGGTTTGTTAAATACGGACTTGAGTAAGATGACGGTACAATGATATTGATTAGGACTCAAGTGAATGTATAACGGGTCTTGACATCACTGCCCGTCCTGACACAAGTCGGGGAGGTTGACCCACTCCTGTTGGTATACGTGGATAGAGGCGAGAGTCAGAGACCGTTCATGCCATTGATAAATTGAACGTAGTGTGTATAAACTAATAAAGATAATAAATGGAATATTGCAGTGAATGCATGTTGTTGTGTCATTATTTTACTTATGTGTGTTTGTGTTATCTAGTTATTGGCTATGCTAATGAGGATGGTTAGCTAACGATTTTACTGTTTTTGTTGATAAATTGCAAGTCTAGTAAGAAGTTATAGAGTGATCCGGAGCAGGTGATCATCCGGGTCTGCGTACTTATTAGGACTGAGTTATGATTATTATGATTTTGCATTTCATTCTTACTAGGGTATGTTGGAATGCTATATGATATTCGATATTGAGTATGGTAGTTTCATTTCATGATTTTAGTTTCGCATTAAAATATATATTCAATTTATAAACCGTGTTATGTTGCAAGATCTACTTCTATCGTCGTCAAAGCCGGCCTCCATGCATAATAGGAAACCTCCCATGCAAACCCGGCTTCGGTTTTAGATCCAAATCAACCACTGACATCTTCGTTGATCCAACCATTGCTATTTGGCTTGTTCTTACGACTTCATTAGGTGTCAAGGGATGTTCATGCTAAGAGGTTCTATATAACAATGCTCTGATAACGTACTCATGATTATACTATAGTAGGTGTTATTTAGCAGATCATAACCCGAATTGGACTGTAATATCAATCGATAGATGATTCGAAACTAAATCGAACTATATATTACATGAACATCATAAAAATAGTAGCTAACAAACCAAAGCTTAACTAAATTAAAGTAAAACTAGTTACTCTAATCAAGCCAAATCATACTATTACAGTTTGAATTGTATATAGGACCGAACCATTATGGTCCAATCCAATCACAAGCGAAAGTTTTAAAACTTTATAGTACACAGGTCTAGATCCGACCGTAATGAACGTTCCGATCCGATCAAGATCGTATATACATCTGATCGACTACATGCAAATGATATAAATTAGGTAGGGTCGTAAGGGTTTAATATGAGATACGTTATTCGGTCTCAACTTGTTAAAAGCTCAACTTGAGATAGCTTGTTCATTTTATAAACGAGCCGACTATGAAAATGTTTTAAAACTTGTATAAAATCTAAGCTCAATTCGGGCTCTACTCATTTATAAACAAACCGAGTTGAAACATGTAAATAATGGGCTCATTCAACTAAAAATAACACTATATGACATTATTTACCAAACTACTCGGACTCGGCTTATCAATAACTCGACTCGAACTCGTTCATTTTTGAAACGAACCAAATATAAACGAGCCGAGCTAGATCATGCGAATGCTCGGCTAGTATTACATTTTAGGTAGTGTCTTTCACGTATGTGTAATGTACAAATTTATCCTCACAAGATCTAAAATAAAAAGTGCAAGTCTCTGTCACAAATTGGAATAGAAGAAAGAAACTGACGTGGATAACAAAGTACAGCCGCTGATAGCTAAGCTCGAACGGTGGAAAGACTACAAACTAGAGATTCACCCAACCCCTAAAGCGTGAGAAGAGAAAGCTCAATATATATATTCAAAGTTAGACGAAAACAAAAACTCTATATAAGCATTCTCAGCACTTAGATCTTCACAAAACCCTCCATTGTAGAAGAATAAGTGCAAGAAGGACTAAAAAATGTCAGGAAGAGGAAAGGGGGAAAATGGACTCGGCAAAGGTGGAGCAAAGAGGCACAGGAAGGTGTTAAGTGACAATATCCTGGGAATCACAAAGCCCGCCATTATAAGACTTCCTCGAAGAGGAGGTGTTAAGCGATTCAAAGGTCTTATTTACGAAGAAACCAGAGAAGTTCTCAAGATTTTCCTCGAAAATGTGATTCGTGATGCCATAACTTACACTGAGCACGCTCGTCGCAAGACTTTCACTGCCATGGACGTCTTCTATGCTCTGAAGAGGCAAGGCCGTACTCTCTACGGATTTGGCGGTTGATTTTGTTAAGGTTTTAATTGGATGTTTGTATTGAATACTACTAGTATTATTGAATATCTGCAAAGTGTAAGTTGAATTGGTATCAAATTGCAGTCTATAATTTCTTCATATGTATATGTTTTATTTGTTCATCTTGAAATCTAGCCTTCAATCTCATATTTGGATCAAACCATGCTAAGAGAACAATCAACTGTGATCATGAGATTAAAACTAGAATCAGCAATCAAGCTTTGGTTGATGCATATATCACTGTCTGCTTAGTGTCTTCGAATGCTCGTAATGTGTGATGAATTGCCACAGTGAAATAATGTCTTGGCTCTAAATCTTGATGATGTTTACGATTGAAATCTATCCGAGTTCTTGTTCCTTCAATATTTTTTAGGGCAAAGAAATACATGCATATAGCTTTGTTTTAAGGAGACCGAGTGCTCACCAAAGTGTTGAGACACATGACAAATTAAAACACAATTATATATGTGTTCTTGTTCCAATCTAAGTATTCATTTTCATTCATTTGTAACATGGTTGTCTTTATAATATTTCTTCTTGTTATAACTGGATTTTTTGCTATTTTTTTACTTTTCACTTGAGAAACACGAGAGCACCATTACAAGCAAAATCAATTGTTCACCTCCAACTTCTAAAGCTAAAATAAAGATGAGCTTCGTTGTTAATGGAGTGATCAATGTATACCGTTGTTTTGAAGTTTTTCTTATCGTTAGGCATATGGATGTTTGAACAATAGTTTAATTATGTATTTGAGAAGATTGTGTAACAAATTAATGTGGATGATTTGAAATTTGGATGTTTTTCTTTTCAAGTAAAATATAAAACGAATATTTCCGTGTGAAAACAATCAAGGGTAAATTGATTATGTATTCGAATTAGTCCCTTTCCATTGCGATCCAACTAGAATAAGAACCAAAAAAATTTAATCTAAAACATACGACAATGCATGTCATGATCCGTCCTATGTATATAGTCAAGATGAGACGTAGGATGACCTAATCCCGTCTCATGCTCAACCCTACAAATAATTGCACACTAATATTGCACGAACACGTGCAGCACAACTTGTTTTTGCCTTCAAAAAACGTTGGATCAATCTTATAAAAAAATCCCGCTATAAAATTTGTAAAAAATATGCTTAAAAATGAATGACATGTCAACAAAATACCATTGAACCCAATCAACTAAAATAAAATGTGAGCAAAATTTAGTTTAAGTTTGAATTATTTGAATTATGGAGGGAATTTGTATCATTTTAAATAATTTTTCCATTTTTACAAATACCCATTGAACCCAAATTTTACCATATATGAACAAATGTACAGTATACGAGAGACATGCATTTAGAAAAAAAAAAATGAAAAATGAAATTGTATTCATCTTCAACTTTGCGTTCACACTTTATAAAGTAACAATGTATTTATCCAGTGCATGTAAATAGATTTATAAGTTGTCTCTCTTTTTTATTACCTCTAATAGAGATAATAATGTTTTTCTTATATAGTATGTGATATTTACACTTAAAAAGAAAAATGTATTTCTTAAAGTTTACATCTCTCATATATTTTATTTCTCATTTGAAGATTTGAACTAATATATATAATATTAGAACCAATTGTAGTAAAATACCCATTTTTTGTAAAATAAATGTATGAAAATGTCGATGGCTACAAACTAAAAATTATAAAATTTCATATAGGTTTGAAGAAATATGTTGGACTTTAAAATCAAATGCTATTTATAAACATTGAATTAACGTCAAAACGAACATATTGTAATTTGGTAACAAAAAGGCGAATATAGTAAGCCGACTTTATACTAAAAATCGACAGAAAAAACGTAACAAATTAATTGTAAATTCTTTGGCAGACAAGAAATTTAACGTAACAAAGATGAGTTAAGAATGTACATCTTTTATATCTGAAGTGAGATTGATCATTAACGATCTCGAGGAATCTTTTTATAGGTTTTGACTTCGAATTCCGACAATACAAAAGTAGGTTGAACATTACCAATCTTAAGGAATCAATTACAATTTCCAATTTCGAATACCGACAAAACAAACCTAAACGAATTTGGTAAAAGTTGATAAACGGGTAACAAACTTGACGCAAATATGATGAATTAAAACCTAGATCGTAGATATTTAAAAGTGAGGCTTCATTAACGAACTTAAGGAATTATTTATACTTTTTTTTATATATCGAATACCGACGCAACAAACTTTACTGAATTAGTTGGAAGTTGATTTATGGGTAACAAACTTAACCCTATAAAGATTAGTTAAAAACATATATCATAAACATCTAAGTGATGTTGATCATTAACGATCTTAAGGAATCAATTATAATTTCCGATTTCGAATGTCGACAATTTTTTTCCACATAGTAAAAAAACTCTCGGTGAAAGTTTTCATATGATGCAAATAATCAATATAAAAAAAACTATTTCACTTTACTATTCAATTTAACTCAAGGTATATGGTAAAATTGACAATACAATTAACAATGATGAATTTTACTTGAGTAAGTTTATCCTGAATTATATAGATATTTTCACAACTTAACATCGGTTAAAATTTTAAAACTTGTACCGGTAAATTTCGTCCATCTTAAACATATACATATAATTTTCGGTAAACATCTCCCTAATGTTTAATTAATCACACATTTGGACCCCAAAACTGAAATTGAGTTTAATTGATTCGCACTTAAGTCTCAAAATCGAAATTTGAATTAATCAATTTGCATTCGGACCTTAAAATCGAAAAAAAAACTTTGATTAATTTGATTCTACACCCAAAATACAAAATTAGATAATTTTTATAAATAAAATATATGGGTATGTTCAACTTACATTATGCTGATATGATCAACATAAATGTGATGAGATCTTTGGTGAATGAATGCAAATATCCAGTAAATCTCCAGTCAATATTCCTTACAAAGCAACTTTTTTACCCATGAAAAAAGATATTTTAAAGAAGAGGGAAAATAATATCTGTTGCCGCTCTCCTTAATTTCACTATAAATTACGCTCACTGGGCATCATAACATTCACTTCTCTCTTTGCTTTGTGCATTTTATCTCCTTCATTTCTCCAATCTCTCTCGAAAATTATTTTGCCCGTTAAGTGCTTGTCTTTGTCTCTCTTGTAGAAGAGCTTCTCCTCAATCCTCATATCTACTACGTAAGAAACCCTTTTCTTTTACAAGAAAATTATATTATTTTCAAATTGTTTGTTTTCTAGGTTTAGGACTTGGGTTTAGATCTTACATTTAAGAATTATTGTTTTTAAGAAATTGTTTTTTGATGTTGGATGTAGATCGAAGCCCTTTAATCGGTGTTTTTTGATTATTTCTGTGTTGGTTTTAAATTGGATCTTGAGTTTTTATATAATTTTTTGGGCAATTTTCCCTACAAATTTGTAGTAGTACTCGATTTATTATGCAGTAAAGAGATTTATTGTTTGATTATTAAGAAGTTCACTTTGAATCATTGATTCACCAATCACTTCTATGCTTTAGATCTACAACTTAAGAAACCCTTTTCTCTTACAAACATATACAATATTTATAAAGTGTTTGTGCTCTAGGTTTAGGACAAGAGGGTTTTAAGATCTTACATTTGAGAATTGTTGTTTAAAGTTTTTTTTTGATGTTGGATGTAGATCGAACCCTTTGATCGATTCTTTTTTGATTTTGTTGTGGTACTCGATCTATTTATTATGCAGCAAAGAGATTTATTGTTTGATTATTAAGAAGTTCACTTTGAATCATTGATTCACTAATCACTTCTATACTTTAGATCTACAACTTATGGATCTTCCATGGTGATGATATATTCTTAACATATATTAGAGATGTTTATATACATCTTCAATTTTCAGGTGATTTTGATCTATTTTTCGTCATTTAGACATCTTTTGTTGAGTAGATCTATATTCATTCAAAATATTATCGTCGTTAATCTTTACATAATCTCGACCTCGTCTTATATTCAAAGCATGTAATTTTTTAATTTTTTTTTTAATTTTTTTAGATTGAGATATTTATTTATATATTATACATCTCTATTTTCGTCTTTGGATTCCAAATGAATCTCAAAATTTGAGCCCTTGTGACGTAACTGTTTGAAAATTTTGACGGTTACGAATCTCTCCTGCGGTAATGAAATTTGACTGCGTTTGTTGTTCAGGGCAACGGATTCCGATCAGAAATTTGACGGCCGGACTTTATACCGTGAAAGCCGGTGAGTTTCCCGAATAAAACGGTCTTTAGAACGTTTATTTTGATTCATGAAGTTGGTGTGTATATTGCTCTATCATCGTCGTCATCTATATGTAACCCTAATTTCTCGGATTCTGCTCCCACTGCCGTTTTTTTTTTAATTTTTAAAATTTTTAAAATTTTTATTTATTTATATTCTTGGTATTTTCTTATTAGTTTATACATATCCTTAACTATATTGATATTTTGATTTGTGGTAGTGTTACTTGAAATGTTGTAGATGTGTTGTGTATATACTTTGTACGTGAAGTTTACGATGTTACATATTTATAAGTATTAGTTCGCACCCTATATGGCTATATGTATGATTCACATATCATCTTCGTAGACACATCACATATTTTATATTTTTTGAGTTTTTTTTTTTTGTTTTCTCTATGGTTTTTGTTAAAATAAGTAAATTATTTGGATTTATTGTGAGATAATAAATTTTAAAATCTAAAATAGATAAATTCTGACCCTAATATATAAGGTTTGTAGACTACCCCCTCAATTACCAATTGGTCGTAGGATGAATTACATCGGGATTATGTACTGGGTTGGGCCTGAACGCATGTGTGCTTGTATGTATATGACTCCACTTTACGGCCCGTTTGTGTCGAACTTTAACACAGTATCAGAACGGTTAGCCTCTAATTGGCCCACGATATTAACCTATGAGCAAGTGTCAACTAGGTACAAACCCTAGTTGCATTTGCGGCAGTGTGTTGGGGTTGGTGGGTTATTCCTCTTGTTATCAATTATTCAATTGGTCTTAAGTTAAAATCTTAACGGGGTTTATATGTTGGGCTTGGGCCAAAAATACGTGTATATATATATATATAGTCGTATATATACAACTCAGCCCAAAGTTGTCTGTATGTTGGGTTTGGGCCAAACCCTAGTTGAAATTATAACAAGTACACAACATGTTACTTGTTTCTTTGAATTGTTATATTACTATCATACATCTTCGCCACATTTTTGTCAAAATAAGCAAATCACTTGTTAATAAGATTTCCAAGTTTTGTATATATTATCTTCCTAGACATGTCATTTTTTTCTCTATATATGTTTCATTGCTATATTGTTGTTGAACATCTTTGATGCATACCTAAAATAGTTGTACATATTTCAACCACTGCAGATATCAACAAACATATTTGAAATGGAATGCAATCGAGAAGATGCTACTCAAGCCAAGGAAATGGCGATAAAGAAGTTCAATGAAACAGACTTCCTCGACGCAAGGAAATTTGCTAAAAAGGCTCAACAATTATACCCTCAACTCGAGGGTATATCAAGTTTGCTACTGAACATTGAACTACATCTATCCGCAGAGAAACAAAACGGCGAAATCAACTGGTACAAGGTTCTTGATGTTAGTTCGAAGGCAGACGGCGAAATCATCAAAAAACAATACAAGAAAAGAGCCCTAACTCATCATCCTGATAAGAATCGCGAAGTCGGTGCCGAAAATGCATTCAAGCTTGTTAATGAAGCTTTCAGTATCTTGAAGGATAAACAATCTAGAGACGACTATGATGAGAGAGTCCTCCTCAACTCCATTAGTAAATCCGCGATGGATGTGGATTTAAATGTGCCGACTTCAGATGTGCCGACGTATTCAGAGTTCGTACCAGATATTGCAACACCTACTCATGCAACTCCACCTACCAAAGAATTTAACTTCTTTCCCACAAACTCCGAATCTTCCTCGAATGCTGATCGGACGAATGATGACCAGAAACGTCCTGAGTACTTCAATTATATTTTCGGCACCAAAAATGGCGATACTCCGTCATGGTATCCACCTCCCCCGACATATGCTAAACCGTCGCCATATACCTCGGCGTATCAACCATTCTCGAAACCATCTACTTTCTATGAAGTTCCATTACAACATCAGCCAAGCGTTAACCAACAAGCTTCATTTACAAGTGAGAGTAAATTCTCTACTCCAAGTTCATTTGAGAAGAAAGGTTCGAAAAAAGCGTCGACTTCAACAAGTCAGTTTAGTAATGGTAGTACTTCGAAAGCCGGTGGGAAAAAAACGACGCCTTCGACAAGTCGGTTCTGTAATGTTACTACTTCTAAAGGAGGTTCGAAAAAAGCGACGCCATCGACGAGTGAGTTTTGTAACGCTAGTACTCCTAAAGACGGATCTTCAAAGAAGGCTTTGGTTAGTATCGATCTCAAGAAGTTGAAAAAGGATTTGTTTCAGATTCGATCGTATGCGGCGAGTCATAGAGGCGAAAAAACATTTTGGACGGAGTGTTCGGGTTGCAAGAACAAGTATGAGTACATGTTGATCTATATGAAGCAATTTCTCAGATGTGCGGATTGTAAAGATACTTTTCAGGCATTTGAGATTGAGCTTCCTCTATCTTACTCCTATGAAGTCATACCTCTCGTTGCTTCTGGTACCGACAGTGATGGGACTACCCGTTATACTTTTATGACGATCGAGCCTAAGCCTGAGCCTGTAAGGCAGAAGCGGAAGGCGAAGGGTGAAGGCAACTCGAAGGGTAGGAAACCCAAGAAGTCGTCGGAGTATGCGACGGGTGTGCCGTTGAGCGGCAGTTTTCCGTCGTTGGACGAGGAGTTTATGAGGAAGATGGCTGGGGGATATATGAAAGAGGAATTGGGAAGATTTGGTGGCGGAGTTCGAATGAAGGAGGAACCTGTTGTGATGGATGAATTTGAACCGCAGAGATTTAATGGTGAAGTGAAGGAGGAACCCATGTCTGATACTGAGATGCCACCATTCATGCCATTTTTATGAGCAAGGTTAACGTTCTTCAAGGTATTCATTCATTTCCTCCATGGATGTTGTTGATTTTTTAGGGTTTTAATGGATATTGAGGAATAACAAAGTAGGATGACAGTGAGACTATTGTGGATTATGGTGTTGTTTGTTTGAGTTCTTGACTTGTACGTTGAGGAATTGTATGAATGAATGCTTTAATCTTATTTGTATTTTCAGTTTTGATCAAGAAACCATCTCTTCTTGTTTATGTTAATCTGGTCATATAATGGGCTACAATATTGCCAGAACGACGAACATGAGAACAAGAACAAGATTGGAAATGAGACTTGCCAACGAATCCGTTTGGACCTCAACAGTGACAATCTGCATAGACTGGAGCAGTTGCAGGCCAAAGCGTAAGGCTAGAAATTCAGGTGTCTCGGCACGATAGACACCCGGTAACCGTTGTAATCATGAACGATGAAGCCATATGAATCCCTAACGATGACGTTTCCTTGGACAGAGTAGCCACCAGTGAGTTGGGACAGGTCAACAACCGGTCAACCCTTCTTTGCAAGGAGCGCTTCATTGAAAACCTTTCCTAATTATGACTTAGGCAAGAACAAGCAAAGCAGCTGAAGAAACCTGCGTTCGGTTCAAATTTGAACATTATGTCAGGGGTGTGTGCTGAACCAACGAGTCAAAGAGCTTTTAATCGATACGTGCAGCATGTGAAAATTGATGTTGTGGGCTGGTAGTTTATTGGGCCGAGAGTAGGAAAGCCCAATTGCATGAAATATTTATTGGGCTGCGAATAAGAAAGCCCAATTGCATGAAATATTTATTGGACATGGGTTTCTGGTAGGACCGTTCAAATTACATTCCGAACCGGGATTGAAATTTTGTTATTGGACCGAATGTTCAGATCCGTTCCAGATCCAGACTAGAGAAGGCAATTTCACCCGTATGCGACGGATATTCGGCCACCCGATCAAACGAAAATGGGTGAAAACCAGATAATATACGGGTGAAGCGGTTGGTGGATCGGGTATGATGCAGATGAAGGTTTCATCCACCCATCACCCGATCCATCATCTACGCATCCATCCTATCCGTATCCACCCGCTTAAAATTATATATTTTAAAAAAAATATTTGTAGTTTTTATATTATAAATATTTTACTTTTATTTTCTTACTATATAAACTATATTAAAGTAAAACCATATATTTTCTTTCCTAATATATTTCGGTTGTTATTATTGATTTGTTATAATTTGTTTATTTTAGATCTTACTTGATTATAGCGAATGGTAAATCGGATAGGATGGACAATTTTGGGTGATTGATCGGGTGACGGTCAAGTTCATCTACCCGCCACACGCTTCAAGGTCATCCACACAATAACGTACCTTCACACTCATTGTACATCAAAGATGCGATAGAATAAGCACCCAAGTGAAAACACATTGTTTGGTTTAATGATCTTATTGGACTCAAAACATGTGAATCATACGATAATGGGTTGGAGTCCCATTATATTCAAACATAACCGACGTCATCCAACTAGGATAGTTCAATTTTCGGTTCAATCTGAAGGTGGACCGGACCGGACCGAAACAAACAGGTCCGGTCTTCAGCCCAAATAATCCGGTCCACAACTGGTTTGGTTTGGTCCAAAACCAGTCCGGACCTATATTTTCAAAAAAAAGAAATTTTGTGAAAAAATAAATTAATTAATTAAAATTTTAGTGAAAAAATATTTAATTAATTAGCACTCGGTGTGATCCGGCACAGTCCACAGTGGGCTTAGTGCGAAAAAAATAAAAAATAAAAATTATTAATAGTTTAACACATTTTCCGGTCCATCCGGTTGTGGACTAGACCTGGACCAAAAAATTCGGTCCTTTTCCGATCCACTCTGTTCAAATCTAGTCCGGTCCAGGTCCGGACCCGTGAACAACCCTACATCCAACATCCAAAACTAAAAAGCACACTCATAAACACTATGATCTAAGACTAGCCATTGGATTAACCTGAATTAGCTGCAAGGTTAAAAGCACACTCATAAACACAATGATCTAAGACTAACCAAATCTCATCTATAATCAACATATTATGCTAGCTCACCTAATGATCTAAGACTAGCCATTGGATTAACCTGAATTAGCTGCAAGGTTAAAAGCTATAACTATTGATAAAAAACACTACAAAACTCACATGTACAACATATGGTTAATTGGTTAAAACTATACACATTATCCGTCAAAAGATAAGGTACTAGATATTTCCTATAGAGATTTTTATTTGAAACCCCAACACTCTCACACTACCTTACTCGTTTGTTTGTGAGTGTCCTGGTTTGCTTGTTATTTGATGCATTGTTACACTGAATTCATGGAGATAAACGTGAACAAACAAATCAAGACATGTGAAAGGAGTTGAAGAAATCATGGGCTCGCATGTGTTCTTGTCAAGATCCATTCATGTTGTTACTCTTTTGCTCGATCTCCATTACACTCAAGATATTATCCAGAATTCAAGTAGGTTTATTGTGTAAAACGTGAAGAATGATGGAAAATATAGCTTCACTAGTGGTGTGAGATAAAGGAGGAAGTGCAAAGGCTTGCTTTTGCAATATTGTTTTTATGTCTTTGTTATTTTGTGAAAAATGGCATATCGTACACGTTAGTTTGTGACCCTCTTCAAAGTTGTATGTAATGGTTACTTTTCAAGTTGTTTATTTGTTACTACTAGATTAAAAGGTTAGACGGTTTCGTTTATCGGTTGTCGTGAAGATGGAAAAATCTCAAGCCAATAATATATGGATGACTAAATTTATAAAATTATTATTCTATCTAATTAGAAACTTATGTATTTCAAGTTCTATAATATGTGACCCTCTTCAAAGTTGTATGTAATGGTCATGTTATTTTTCTATTAAAGTGAAAGTATTTTATATAATTCCATAAGGAACAATCATAACAAAAATAGACAAATATAACAATGCATCACAAGACAAGACAACGAGCCCATAGTTGTGCAAATTGTGCAACGATTTTTTAACTCAACTTAGAATTTTTGCATATCTTAAATAATATTAATTTTTTAAATAAAATTCAAATCATACACTTATTCTGTGTTTGGCAGAAAAAAAAAAAAATACACTAGCGAATGTGTTTTTTTAGTGTTTTTGATGGTGTTTTTGATGGTGTTTTGACAGTGTTTTGTGTTTTTTAGTGTTTCGATTTTGTAAAATACGTGTGCGTGTTTGGCACGATAAGTGTTTTTTCCATAGTGTTTTTATTACAAAAGACTAGTATGCCCTTAGATTTCTACAATTTTACACAAAATACTTGATAGTTGATATGTATCAAAACCATAGTATCGGGCAGTTGTGTTTGCGAAGAGCTCGGTCGTTCATGAAGAATTTGGTTACAATGCAAACGTTGTTCGGGAAGAGAACGAAGTTGTCGCAGTTCCAATGTACCACCGTCGCTCAATTGCAAGTATGCCGGTTCACCCGTTCTCGTGTGCTCTAGAGAAGTGAAAGACAAGTTTATGTTGTAACTCTTGCCATCTATGTTATTTTTCATTAGGCCAATGCAAGAGAGCCTAGGATTTGCCTCTTAATCAAACTAATATTTGTGATCAGAACCAATTCATTAGCAAGTAAGACTTTGAGAATCAAAAGACAAAACATATCTGATCAAACAAGACTCGGTAAGCATTAAGATCATAATATACTACTCTCCTTTTGCTACAACAATATTTCAAAGCTTGCTCCAACAGGTAAGCATCCAAACACTACATATATTCATTGAAATCCATATCTATCATTGTTGATTTCTCAATAATTCGAAACCACAACAAGAAAAATTATGTAACACCATGAAATGAAACACAAGTCCTCGACAAATTCATAGTTGAGCAAAATGTGGAACAACTTTGGGTTTTTATTTAAAGTATTTCGAATTTTGATATCAAACTCTCGCCGAAAATTATGATAAATTTAACAAGGGAATTTTTGGATGATATACCTGCTGTTTGAGGTTTTTCGGATTATACCAAAAAGTTTTTTCGGTTCAAATGATGTCCATAAACTTTATACTATTCTGAATTTTTTCCAAATTCGTTAAGGCGGTCAAAAAATCCTTAAATATAAATGATGAAAAATTAAAACAATAAATTAAAATAAATTCTAAGAAAAATATAGAAACCCAAATCTTGAAGATTAGATTCGACGTCTTCTTTCCGCAATTGTTTTTCTATCTCCAGCCCAACGAAGTATATATGTATTCTCCATCCGTAGAAGAGCGGCAACAATGGCGGCTTGGTGTTCACTTTCATTATTCGGTTTTGGTATCTCCTTATCTACTCTTCTTCAAGTTTATAAACTTCGAACCCTAGGCAGCCAGGCCCCGGCCAGTCTTCTATGGATGGAGAATGATCGAAATCGTTATTTGATTAGACTCGAAAAGAACACCGGAACGCCGTTGCCGCTGCCAGTTTTTAGGGATGGATAATTCAGACTTCGTTGGACCGGAGATGAAAAAAAATAGCAGTGGAAGAAGACGTCTAACCAAAAATTCATATTTGGATTTTTTTAATTAGTTTTATTTAATTCTCTTTTTTGTGTTAGTTTTTTTCTCATTCATTCAAAGTTGAGGAGTGTTTGGCAGTATTAACGAATTTGGACAAAATCTAAAATAGAATAAAGTTCATGGACATCATTTAGAATGAAAAAAGTTTTTGTTTTTGAACAAAATTAGAAAAATTCAAAATCACATTAGACACTATCCAAAAAATTATTTTTTATTAATTAACCTAGATTATACACTTATACGCCTAACAAACTCCGAAATGTATGTATACTAAATCACTAACATTGACCAATAAAAATGGGTAGTTAGATGAAATTGTATAACTTAAAAGACTTCTACCGACCAAATCATATAGGCAAGGTAAGCATCACATCTTTGACAATAAATTAGATTCAATGGCAAAATATTAGTATATTCCAAAGTGATAATTTAATATAAATAATATCAGAGTATATTTACTTTTTGTTTAGAGGAAAGTATGCTAGTTCAATGTCAAAAGTGAATAACATAAGAACACAAGACAAATGTGACAATAATACATGACAAGTTCATAAGACCACGAGAGTCATTGAAGTCTACATATGAATGCGAAGCATTTAAATCCCTTTTGAATTTGAAGGTTGGCTACTCATCTACCAAACTCCCTAGTGAATTTTCATATCCTTAAATCACTAATTTTGACCATAACATTTTTATACAAATCTTGTTTCATTTTAAAATAATTTTAGAAATTTTCTAAGAAATTAAATCAATAATTTTTTTTTAAAAAAATATATTTTAATGGAAATTTCAAATAAAATGATTAAAAAAAACTATTTTTGTAAATATATAATTTATTAAAAATATTTTTAATTGAAATTTCAAAAAAATGATTACAAAAAATATTTTTAATGGAAAATTCAAATAACATTGATCAAATAAGAAGTTTAAATTAATAATTCTAGAAATTTTCTCTTGAATACAAGCAGGTTGCCGCCAACTCTCGCCGCCGATGCCGAACTGGGAAGACAAGCGGTCGTCGCCAACTCTCGCCGTCGACGCCGAACTGGGAAGAAAGCAGGTCATAAGTCCGAACTGGGAAGAGAAGCAGAACTCGCTTTGCTCATTTGTTAACCCTAGTCGTCGGAGCCTTTTATGAGTGTGGTGGTGGTGGTGGTGGTGGTAAGGGAAATAGAGGTTTCTCCTGTTTGGTTGATCATTTGAAAAGACAACATATTTTTGTTGCGGTTGAGCGCAAGAATGAGGTTTGAGGCATCATTAAGTATGACCTTGATGTTGGATATCTCAAAGTTGATTGATGCTGATCAATTTGTAGTTGATGGTGGAGGGTTTGATGCTTGATGCTAGTCTGTTGGAGAGGGTTATGCGCGTTCTTATCACTACGGTGAAAATCATCCCTCATAGTTGTCGTTTAGGGTTCTCTCAAGTATTGTTGAGTGCTCTTCTGAAGGTGGTCGTGGAGCCAAGTTGTGTGGCTGCTTAGGTTAGGTTGTTTTTGCTTCCTCGTTGCACGTTAAAAGTGTTCAAGCTCTTCTGAAGGTGGTTGTGCATGCGTTGTTAGACTGTTCAGAGCATAAACCTATTGTAAGGGTCGATGATGGCCCAGGGAATGGAGATGGTTTGGAGAGAAACACTAATATCAAGTAGTGTCTTCATAAGGTTTCTGATGAGCATTTTATTTTATAGCTGTCGTTAAAGTTGAGTACTCTTCTGGAGTAGCTCCTTATAGCGATGAGACATTGAAGGCTAAATACCTCTTCAAACCTCCTCCTTCTAAGCCTTGTACTACATTTCGTGAACCTCACCTCGTTGCTGATGTTGATTTGATCTTTAAATACATCAAGTCTAGCTTTTTCCAAAGGTACCTCTTGTGGAAGAGATGCTTTGAGTGCACAACGTCTTTTAGATATTATGTGTGGTGAGGGTTTTGTGGTTGTCGTGGGTCTTTTGAGAGCGCTTTCATCAGTGATAATTTGTGGTTGTGAAGTAAGTGTCCGATGAGTTTGTTGTTTCGGCGCCTCTAACGCCGTTGCTAAAGCCTGACAATGGGATTCGACCCATTGCAGTGGGTACTGTATGGAGACAGTTGGTGTCCAAAGTAGCCATGAAGGGTGTGAGTAAAGATATGAGAGAATAATCTCTCGGAGAATTTCAGTTCAGAGTCAGTATTCCAGGTGGTGTAGAGGCTATTCTACATATTGTTAATAGGGCTTTGAGCGAGTGTCACTCTGATGGTTCTCTGGCTATGTTGACAGTGGTTTTTATAATGCCTTCAACCCGGTTGATAGAAGTGTTTTGCTTAGGGAAGTTAGGGAAAAATGTCCTTCTACCTCTTTATGGGTTGATTTCTTGTATGGTCAGATTGTCCGTCTGTATGTTGGTGGTCTGTTTATTTGGTCGGCTACCGGTGTGCAACCAGGAGACCCTTTGGGCCACTTCTTTTTTCCCTTGTCTTGCATCCACTTCTTCATAGAATCAGAGATAGTTGCAAGCTTCTTCTACATGCTTGTTATCTTGATGATGGTACTATTATTCGTTGGTTAGAGGAAGTGGCTAGAGCGTTTGATGTCATTCGAGTGGTTGACCTGAGTTTTGGCCTTGTGGTGAATGTTTGCAAGACTGAGCTATGTTGGCCTTCGTGCGATGGATCGAAGCTTAGAGAAGGATTATTCCCTCTTGGAATTGCGAGGCCAGCTTTGAGTGTTAAGTTGTTGGGTGGGGCAATGAGTAAAGATGACAGGTTTGTTAGAGAGCTAGTCATGACAAGAGCTGGTAAGACAGTTGAGTTGATGCACCTTCTTCCACAATTGAGGGACCCGCAAAGTGAGCTTATTTTGTTTCGTTCTTGTATGGGTGTTGCTACGATGCTTTTTAGCCCGAGGACTTGTCTACCGAAGCATGAGGAGTGTGTAGTTGCTTTTTTTGACACTGGACTCGTGGATTAGTCAAGGATATTGTGGTTTGTGGGGTCCTTTTTTGGCGATTTTCAGTGACGACTTGTTTCTTTACCTGTTTGGTTTGGGGGCCTTTGTTTATATTCAACTTTAATTTGGAGACTACTTCTTTTGCTTTTGTGGCCTCCGGGGCCAGTCTTGGACCCTTCAAGACCATATTTTGCGGGACAGTGGAGTTGTTGATATGAACATCGAGTTTTTTGGAGTGTTGGGCAATCTTTAAGCTTCTATTCCTAGTTTCGATCTTTCTGGTTTTACTGTCAAGAACACTAACCCCCTGAAACCCGACATGCTTTGACGAGTGCTCTTTTTGGTAAGACAGTGTATGCGGTGGAAGCGGCTTTTGATTTAGCCATTAGACAAAAAGTGGTTTTTGAGTGTTTGCAATTAGCGCATAGCCAAGATTGCCTTCTTACCATATGTATTGATGGACTTGGACAGTGTATGTCTCTTGTTGAGTATCGCACAATCCTCAAATATCACCTTATGATTCCTTTGTTCCCGTCTGATGCGATTTATCCTATGCCAGATTGTCGGGGGATTTTGAATGCTTTTGGGGAGCATGCGGTTCATTGTAAAGAACTGCCCGACTTCAAATATAGGTGTGATCTGGTTCGTGATGTTTTATGTGACGTGTTTAAGAGAGCAGGGATTTCAACGAAGAAGGAGGCGCTTGTGTCCTTCTTGACTTATACGCGTGAAAGAAGATCTACGTTAAGGTTGACAGATGTGTAAGTGTTTGGATGGGTGGTTGGTAGACATGCTTGTATTGATTTGACGGGAGTCTCTCCTCTGGTTTGTTTGGGCAATGGGCCTTTTGTGGTGGGTAAGATGACCCTCAATGCGGCCTCTACGAAGGTGACTAAGCATGAAAGACCATACATCGAAAACCAACATGTGTTTCTTCCATTCATTTTTATACGTTGGGTTTTCTTGCGCCCGATGCCGTCGAAATTCTCAAGATGGTGCACAAGTTTTGCATGTTGATATTGTGTCGCATAGGTTTTCAGATGTAGTGTTTAGGAGGATTGAATTTGTTATTCATAAAAGATTGACGGCACAACTTGTTGTCCGCCTACCTTCTACCTCGATGTAAATTTTTTAAAAATTTATTAGTTTAATATTAAATTTTTTTAAAAAAATCTAAGAGATTAATATAAAATAATTCATTAAAATGAATTTATAAAAAAAATCCAAGAAAATATAAATAAATAATTATAAAATATTTTTTAAAGTATAGTTTATCAAAAAAAATTCTAATTGAGTTGGATAGTGGTGAAAATTCATATTAATAACAAGTTATTTACATCGCGTAAGATTAGCCCACTTTGCTATGAAAAAATTGTGTGATCTTCATGTACTAATTGAGTCTAATTCCAACTCCACATTTTAAAGTGCTTTTTCACCTCAAGATGGTCAAACTTGTACTCATTCCAACTCCACATTTTAAAAAAAGCCCCAATTCAAATTTTGGTCAATTCTCACTTTCTATACATTTTAAACATTTTAAACCAATTATATTAAGTGGATGTCTCAAATAATTGGTTCTCCTACCTTCAAGTTCCGTCTCTATATATTTATAACATATTTATTTTGCTAAATAACACTTTTCTAACAGATAAATGAAGGACGATTATTTTCATTTATATATATATATATATATATATATATATATATATATATATATATATATATATATATATATATATATACCTTGTTTTCATTCTTCTCATCTATCGATGTGACAAATCAGAGTGTTAAGTCTTCCATCCTCGATCATTTCATGTTTGGCGGGTGATACAAAGATTTGATGTTTATTTTGCCTAATTCAACCATAATTAATCCGATTACCAACTAGCAAACAACTGCATATATATAGATTATTGTCACTTTCATTTCATTAAGTAATGCAACATATTACATTTATATTAGGAAAATTTCGGATGGTATCCCTGTGGTTTGGGTTTCGAATTTTGTCCAAGAATTTTTTTGAGTCCGAACAGTACCCTTCAGTTTTATACTTTTACGGATTTTGCCCAAATTCATTTAACAAGCCAAACACCCCTTGATATTTCAATTAAAAAAAATAAAATAAAAATAGAAGAAAGAAAATAAATAAAGAAAATAACAATTTCAATTTCAATGAGATTCCCAATCTCCTTACTCGAGGACACTCTTCTACTGTTCTACTCCTTCACTCCATGGCCGGACTAGGGCTCTCTCCTCCATCCGCTACTCAGGGCTAGGACTTCGTCGCTCATTCTTTCCTCTCTCTCTATTGTTGTACTTGGTCTCCACCGCTCCTTCTTTCGTCTCTCTATCGTTGGACTTGGTCTCCACCCATCGAGGCTAGGTCTCCCCTTCGTCGCTTCAGGGCAGGGCAAGGCTTTCTCAAACACATGACTGTAGAATAGACATTTGATCCAAACTGCCTAAAAAGGCTGCCAAGGCTAACATCCTTCCTTCACGGAACTAGGAAACATCAAACACATGACTGTAGAATAGACCTTTGATCCTCTTTCCACCAAAGCAATTGCAAGGAAATGCTTAAATCATAAGAAATTAATTTTGGCAGTTCCTACTGCATTAAGTTTTAGGTGTTGAATGATCCAAACTTCAAAAGATACAGTTTGTATTCTTTCATCATTTTCATGCCACTTAGGCAACAAAGGGATCCAAAAGCAAACAGAGAAAAAAGAAGGTAGCTGGTGTTATTTATGTCACCGTGATCGAAACCAACCAGATTTCTCTTAATAGCTACAAAGGAAGACCTTCAAAGAGACAACAAAATTACTATGAGAATTGTATTGTAGAGGTGAATTTGGTTTCAGATCTTCAAACACTAGTGGAGGTACAACTCGAACAATTAACAAGGATAACATATGTGCAGAATGGATCAAGTCGAAATGGAATTCAACATTCAATATGGTTTTTCACAACTATTCTGTAATCCTCAAGTTCCATCTTTATTAATGTACTCCCGGAAGTGTCAAATGTAACTACATAACAATTTGTGAAATTAAGGTAAAAAAAATCAATAAATCTTCAAAGTTGAGAAAATGTTCACTACAAAATTTGTTATGTTTTACAATTCAACAATATTTCTTGATTTTGAGCAGCTTAGGTACTGTTATGACAACTCAACAATATTTTGGGCAATTGGACCTGAATCCAGCGCATTAGCCAAGCAAGTTCAGATTTGTGGGCAAGAAGTTGTCATGACTCTTCCATTTTAAGGATAAAATTTAGGCGATGTATGGTATTGTCATGAAACTGAAATAGACGAAGATTTTCCCCTGAAGTTTTCTATTCCATTGAGACATTTGGTTGTTTTTGTGTTCGCATTATGAAATTTTACATAAGTTTGGTTCTTGATATGCTTTTCAGCTCTCGGTGAAGTTTGTGTTTTGGATCCCTTTTTCTTTGGAGTGACGGAGGAGAGCCCTAGCCCTGAGCGGCGGCTACCAAGTGCAACGATAGTGACAGGAAATTTAATTTGTTATTTTGTTTCTCTTCTTATTTTAGCTTTTTTTTTTAATTGAACATAAGGGGGTGTTTGGCTTGTTGAATGAATTTGGGCAAAATCCGAAAAAGTATAAAACTGAAGGGTATCGTTCGAACTCGAAAAAACCTTTGGGCAAAATCCGGAATATCCCAAACTACAGGGATACCATCCGAAATTTTCCTTTATATTAATATCACAAATAGATCACAAGGCTCCAGACGTTATAATAACCATTTTATGAGAGAGGTTATATATTAGGACTTGATTCGAGCTCGTTTATTTTTTAAACGAGTCGAATATGAACATAATTAAAAATTCGTGTAGAATTAAGGTTTGATTTGTTTATAAATTGTTGAGCTTGAGCATGTCAATGCTCGGCTAATTGGACTAAAAAAAACACTATACGGGTGTTATATTAGTCGAGTTACTCGGATTCAACTCATAAAAAAGTTTCGCTCGAACTCGTTCACGTTAATGGAAACACCGTATACAAATCGGTTAAAATTTAAGACTTGGACACTACCCAGTTGAAATTGAGTACGATAACGATAGTTTAACTTGTATAATAGTCCTACCGTCCATAATTTTGACAGTTTCCATGAGTTATTTCTTACTTATATTTTATAGACCAAATATTACACTTTTGGGATAAAAATCAAATATTACACTTTTTAACAAATCCTGATCGTACTATATATTTGTTGTGGTTGAAGTCAATAAGTCATAATGTATTATTTTAATAATATATTGATTGTTATTTAAAAGACAACAAGAAAGAAGATTTGTACGTCTTAGCAACAAATTTTTTTACAAATTTTTGTCTCTGTCAAAATATATATTTAGCTTAGGACATATATTTTAGAAAATATTTGTAACTTATGTCCACAGTCCACTATAATTTTATAATTATATGGAATGTTACTCCCATAGTAGGGTGTTTAAATCTGATTAATTGTATTAATATATAGTTGTTCTAGTGATTAAATAATGTTTTTTTTTCTTTTTCTTTTCAAAAAATGCTAGTTTTTTTTATATGATTTATAAGAAGATTCGATTTTTTGTAGCGCTTTCGGTTTTAATCGTAATCCGGTTTGTTTCGTTCCATAAAACACCCAGTTCGGAGTAGAGCTGTAGGTCAATCAAATCGAGGTAGAGTAAAAGGCACGACTAAAAAAATCACGTAATTGTCTTCGGTTAAGCATTAGTTTGGTCGGTTAAGCATTAGTTTGGTTGATAAGATTTGTGAAACGTAATATACAATTACTCATTGATTAACTATATTTCAATTATGTTTTGGTTACTCAAAGAAGCATAGGCTTAAATATTGCTCCGGCTTAATTTTTGGCTTAATTCAACCCAAAATCACAATCGTAAGATCACGTAACTAAAACCGAACATTTTAATTTGAATAACCATCAACTTCTTGCAATGTTTTCATTAAGTAACCCGACAATTTTATCAATTTTTAGGTTCTCCGGTTTAAATTTTTTTCTCATAAAAACAGATATTTTAGGTGCTAAATATGTCTAATTTTATCAAAAGACCATGTAAAACAACAACAAAAATTGACCATCAAGAATAATAACAAACAAAAACCGAAATAACAATGAAAACATAATAAGATGAAAATAAAGAATGCATACTAACTCAGCGAGAAGCTCGAAAGGAAAATAGAAAAGTCGGAATGAAGAAAAAAAAGTACATAATACTCGTGAGATATAATAGAAACTTAAATCTAAAGACCATCATGGGTGCATTCGGAACATCAACTTAAGAGAATGATCGGGACTTATTGAGAATGAAAAAAAATAATTCATTTTCAACCTCACACTCACAACTTATAAAAATTAAGAGAAATTATTGATTCATTTCTTTATCCGCCGTATCAAGAATACTCTAATACCAATGTTTTGATTTTTTTAACGCACCACTCAGGGTGTGTTTGGTGTGAAATTAACGATTATTTTTGGAAAAAAAAGAAAGAAAAAAGATATGTTCTCCGAATTCCATTGCATCCCAATAACCCTATCTACCAAACATACCCTAAGGCCTAAACCCATTCACAGTAGAAATAATATAAGAAAGGACAACGTGGAAAACGTTACGCGTTGCGGCGTTGATGTACGATTTACAAATCAGTGAAATCTCACAAGACACGCCTGCCTACCGAAATCCGGGTATATAAATTAGCAGTTTCAGATGCGTAAGTCAACCCAATTCCAGTCTTCTTCCCCGTTAATCAATCGAAACCCTAAAGTTTGAACCAGCCCCCCTGTCAAGAATCAGCTCCACATCAGGATTCAACATTTAATAAACACAATTCATTCCTAACTTGTGTTCACTAGTCGTTTTTAATTCAATTGTCAAGAAGTCGTGTCCCTGATCTGTTAGAACATCACTTTCAATCTTCAAACTCTTTCTTCTCATTTATCGTTCTCCTGGGTTTCCTTTGATTTCATTTGAATCTTCTTGGTTTGTTGTTCTTGATCAAAGCTTATTCCTTGAAAGTATGTTAATTAAGAAACTTGAAGTGAAGGGTTAGAGTCCTACGCTAAATCTAGTGTTTGCCAGCCGTTTATCTCACAATCCTTATCTTCTTCCTTCATCTCTTGTCGTCTTCTTTGCTGATTTTGTAAATAGGGTTTTGAGTTTGTATCTCCTGAAAAAAACCCTCGATTGAATTTGAGGGTTTTTAGATATGGCTTTGCTTTCAATGTTGATAAGGATTTTTGAGAGGCCGACTATTTGGGATATTTTGATTGACCTTCTGATACTTGCAATCCCTCTATGGATTGCGATGATTTTGGGTGTTCTTCTTGGTTGGTCATGGCGACCCAATTGGGCGAATTTCTTCACTGTTCTTATGTCTACTCTCAAATCACAATTACCCAATTTCATGTCTTCAATTTCAACTAATGGCTGTGAAGAATTTTCCCAATCAGAAGCTCAGACATCGAAATCTGATTCCAGGTATTGGTCCAATCCCTAATTTAAGCATTCAAGTTTCCCCAATTTAGATTACTTACAGCATATACGCTTTGTTAGCTCATTAAATGTCACTGAAATGTAATATACAATTCTGGAAATGTTGTGTCAGTTCATCAAACAGCACTTGCATTAATGAAGCTGATTTGAGACATTTAAGGCAAATAGTTGAGGTTAAAGATGGAGGCCCTACTTGGATTCACATGATGGAGCGCTCTACTCCAACTATGGCCTACCAAGCTTGGCGACGAGATCCTCCGGTTCGTTCATTGCTGCATAAACAAAATTTGGTTTGAAATTGTTTGTGTAATTGTTGTTTTGCTGAATGTATGTGGTTTGATCCTGTAGAATGGACCTCCACAATACCGTAGTCGAACTATTTTTGAGGACGCGACACCTGAGATGGTCAGAGATTTCTTCTGGGATGACGAGTTTCGGTTCAAATGGGATGATATGCTTATTAAACATGCCACATTGGAGGATTGCTCCTCAACTGGAACCATGATCGTTCACTGGGTTCGCAAGGTATAATCAAGTGTTTTCCTATTGTGTTACTAAAATTCATGATATCTGAAATTTGTTTAGTTGGTGTTATAGTTCTTTTTGTGTGTATGCCTAGACTTTTAATTGGTTTGCTTATTCTTATTCTCTTGTGTTGGTTCTTTTTCGTGTGCAGTTCCCGTTCTTCTGCAGTGATAGAGAATATGTGATTGGAAGACGAATTTGGGAATCAGATCGATCCTATTATTGCGTTACAAAGGTAACCTTTTTCTGTTGTTTAAGTAACTGGTTACCATCTGATTGTTCAATATGATTATATGATGTTTTGGACCGAACTTTTGCAAGATTCACACTTGTTGCACATTTTTTGGGATCAGACTTATTGACTAACAATGAAAATGGTTCTAATGGTATCCACAGGGTGTTCCTTACCCATCACTTCCCAGACAGAACAAACCAAGACGAGTCGATCTCTATTACTCAAGCTGGTGTATTCGTCCAGGTAAAATTTTTTTAAAAAATTAGTGTATTTTAAAAAACACTGAATTCGGAAACATCAAATTTCAGTCAGTTTGATAATTGCATAGATTGACCATGAGATTTCCAATAACATAGGTTGTGTTTGCTTGAAGAAAAACACTAGTTTATAAACTATTGTATTTTCAAAATATTTTCTAAACTGTATTTGGTTAATAATAACTCTTTTTTCTGTATGTGAATCTAAAATCAGCTGAATCACAAAGAGATGGACAAATGACAGCATGTGAGGTTCTACTCTTTCACCATGAAGACATGGGGATTCCATGGGAGATTGCAAAGCTCGGGGTCCGTCAAGGCATGTGGGGAGCTGTAAAGAAGATAGACCCTGGCCTACGCGCTTATCAGAAGGCAAGAATAAGCGGGTCCCCTCTCTCTCATTGTGCAACAATGGCTCATATAAACACTAAGGTCAGTTTAGCTTACCTTAGATCATTGGAGGAGAGCGGCAATGATGACTTGGCGGTTGTACCTCTGGATAACAAATCGTCTCCCTCTTGTTCCGAGAAGCAATCCGGGTTCAGTGTACCAAAGCTTCTTGTTGTTGGCGGAGCGATTGCAGTTGCTTGTAGTCTTGACAAAGGGCTGCTAACAAAGGCTGTTATTTTTGGAGTTGCAAGAAGATTTGCTAGAATTGGAAAGAAATTGTAGGTTTGGGGATAATTGATTCTGTTTGAGTAAATGATTAGATTGTTCATTTGCTCATATTTTAGTGGATCAATCCAAACACTTGATTGTTGTATATTTGAATAATGTTAGAATAAGATCTTTAAATGCTTCAAATTGTTGTAACATCATTGTTAATGGCCACGGAAATGAAGTTTCACTCGTTGATTATCTCTTAGCTGTGAGCCTGTGATCAGTAACATGCTGAAAATCATGTTGTTTTTTTTTAATTTTTTTTTTTTGGTTGGGTTATGAACTTTGAAGCATCTGCTGGACCTTATTCCCGGGGTTCGGGTTTCAGACAATGTGGTCCTGGTCTATCTCGGGACTGTTTGTAATATACTCTGATGATTAAGGTTTATTTTTTAAATTATTTAACAATTCATATTTCATTAAACTTGTGAATAAACTAATATCCAATGACATTTAGGTTAACCTGTCAACAAATTACAACTATATCATATTCAATAGATATTTTATTTATTATTATTTAGTAACTATATCCTATTTGGATGATCTTATTATAATAACAAATTAAATTTCTATAAAATGAGAACAAACATGGTTGTATTTCAATCTTGAGTGAATGGATTTTAATAAACAAAAGCTACCATACATAAATTGTGAATAATTATATTTTATAGGTTAAATCAGTTTAACATATGATAAAATGAATAGTTATGGTATTACTGGGTTAGTGGGTTGGGTTCAATATGTATCATAATAGAGAAGACAAATTAAGATTTATCCAAAATCACTCTTTAAAATATTATTGCTTATCCCCCCTCTCTCTCTCTCTCTCTCTCTCTCTCTCTCTCTCTCTCTCTCTCTCTCTCTCTCTATATATATATATATATAATAATTTTGTATATCAAAGATTTTAATAAATTTCCTCGTTATTTTAAAATTTTACTTTATTTTATTTTACTTAGTCCAGAAAATCGAATCGAAACGAAGAGATAAGTAAACGTATCCAAACCGATCGAACTTTTAATGAACCAAACCCACTTCTTTCTTTCTATCCTGGCCCATCTGGCTTCTTTGTGTTCAGTCGGCCTTTCTTCCCTTCCCACTTATTTCGGCCCATTCCTACTCTATCTGCCTTAGCCTCTCTTTCTTTCAGCCTGGCCCATCTCTCTTCTGATTATTCCGGGCCACCTCGTAACTACCCTTCCGCGTCACTAATTAGGCCCAAGTGATGACTAACTCCAGTGGCCCATCTCGCCTAACGGATTGCCACATGGACCATGTTATAATAAGACAATAAATCTAGGTATACTAATACAATGGGTCAGAGGAAACATGTTTTGTGCCCATGGATTAATGGGCCCGGGGCGACAGGGGTGCAGGGGCGGAGCTCCCCGCGGAGGATTCTATCTATTTATAAAATCCTATCTATTTATATGGAATTCTATCTATTTGTAGGATTCTATTATTTATAGGACTCTATCTATTTATAGAGGAATCTATCTATTTATGGTTATAAATAGATAGGTGTAGGGTTGTATTCATTATCCACCAAAGTATATTGAAAACCCTGGCTGCAAGGTTTGTGCAGCAAAATCACAAAAACGTCTTGTCTTCTTTTCTTCTCTCTATTCCCGAAGTAACTCGTTGAAAGATCACAACAATTGGTATCAAGAGCAAGGTTGTAGATGAGTTTCGTTGCAAAATTTGAGGTTCCGCGATTCAACGGAACTGACAACTTCGGTCTTTGGCAGCAACGAGTTAAGGATCTGCTAACGCAACAGGGGATGTTGAAGACGAAGAAGACGAGCTTCTGCAGCGTGACCGCGGGGGTGGATCAACAGAGCCGCGGGTGCGGATCCAGGAAACCGCAGGGGCTGCTCAGGCCACCGTAGGGGCGGCGCCAGAAGCGCCAGGAACCGCAGGGGCGGCACCAGGAGGCGCCAGGAACCGCAGGGGCTGCGCCAAGAGGCACCAGGAGGTACCAGGAACCGTAGGGGCGGCACCAGGAGGCGCCAGGAGCCGCAGGGGCGCCAATACACCGGGATAATTTCACACCTTACCGGCGATTCCTTCAACCACCCGTCAATACCACCGTTGTCGCCAATACACCGGGATCGTCTCGCCGAGAAGCGCCGGAGAAGAAGCCTGACATCAACTTCGGAGATTCAAAACCCCGACCAAGTGTCTTGGGTGCTTAACGTTGAAAGTCACCCTTTCACTCTCAGGTCTCGTTTGATGCTACAGGAACTAGAAATGGACATCTAGGTCCACAAACCTAAGTTAATTGTTAAAGGATGTCGGGATGTCGATGCTTAGATATCGTACCCTGATTATTTTAGAATGATAAGTCGAATAATATTAAGGGTTGAAATAGTAATAAGGATTGATAAATGATTGATCAAGGAAATCAGATCTCTGATTGGCAAGATCACGAGAACGTTGAGACCAATACTAGTGAGTTCATATGACTCACTTAACTACCTTTTAATATATTGAGCATGCACTAGGGTAGTGTACTAGGGTAGTGTGTTATGTTTTTGAATTAAAATGGACGAACTAAACCACTGCTTTTAAATTTTAAAAGAGAGACACAAGTGTATTATAACGTGCCGTAACTTTTCGTCCAGGCCGAGGGTGCCGGAAGATTTCCCCGTGACCATTCCAATAGAGTATACGGGGAGAATGCATTAAACCAATCCTACTGGTTAACGGGGACGGGGGCAAGAGTCGATGGGACTCTTGCGCTACCATGAAAAGTTGGAAAATAGAATGACAAGTTTCACCAAATAAAAGATAAGGACCTTGCGTGTTACATGTTGATTGATTTAGATTACTTCCTTAAATGTGTGTGTTTTAGTGACCTTAGTATTAGAATTGTAGCTAACGGTTTTTACTGTGTTGTTATACTTTGCAGGTTAGATCTTTACCGATAAATAGGGAGTGAAGTGGTCAGCCGGGTTTTCCGTACTAGGAATGGGGTTTAATTATTTATGCAGTTTATTTGTTGTCTCTAGACTTGTTATATTCCATATATTGGTTGCCGTTGTGTCGAGTTGTGTATTTTAAGACTTATTATTATTTTTATAAAAGATTTGCCTTTTTAATATTTATGTCTTGTTGCAAGGTCCGTAGTTATTGTTGTCAAACTAAGACCAGAACCCAGTGTAAGGTCCTAGCCAGTAACGCTTCGGATTTTCGATGTTACAAAACATACCTAATATTTTTAAAATTTTGGTTCATTAAGATTTGTCATATTATTAGGAAAAAAAAAGCAAATAAATTTAAAAAATATAAGTTATGTGACATTTTAGATTTCTATAATAACAGATAGATCCTACAAAAAAATCAAATAAATTAGGTGATTCTCGTATCTGAAAGATATGAGGAATTTTTTAATTTTTTAATAAAAATAAACAAAATTATATATATATATATATATATATATATATATATATATATATATATATATATATATATATATATATATATATATATATATATATATTGAATTATATGAAAACAAAAACCAATTTAGTAAACCACTAAGATAGGATAGAAATTTAGTATCTGGATGGATAATTACATTTTAAAACAAAATTATGTTCCATAAACTATTTTAAAAATTAAAAGAAATCAAAATCAAGAATTTTTTGTAGAGATATGATCGAAATTTAGTATTTTTTAATATAAATACTAATTAAAATAATTAGTTAAATTGATTACATAGATTTTTTTTATTTCCTATTGAAACATAATTTGACAAGATGTGTTACGTTGTGGGTTATAAATTTGAAATCAATCTTTATTATAAACTTTTTATCCTAAAATTAAAAACTTTAAAAAATCAATGTTTTTGTCAAAACTATTGGTGTCGGACTTTAAAAAGACTTTAGTAGTTTCACAATACTTAAAATATAATACTTTTCGGTATTATTAAGTTATAATCAGTTAGGACTATGAGCAACATCAAAAACGTAAATTTATTGTTGTTACCAACACGAAAAACATTTTGTGAGTGTTATTACCAATATTTTTTGGTGTTGGTGTTGTCAACAACAACTAAATCACTCAAAACAAGGTGTCGATATCGTCATCAACACTCATTTCATAAAAAAATGTTATATGAAATGAGTATTGCTACCAACACATTGTTAAGATTAGAATGTAATCAAGAGAGAAAAAAGAATACATGATTGGTTTTTCGGTTCGTCGCAAACATAGTCGTTTCAATGAGTTTCGGAGACCTTGTGCTAAAGTTAATGCTAAACCTATAAGTAACGATCGTAATTTATGGATTAGGTTTTACTAACAATAACCGGGTATAAAAAGTTGTAGTGGTGTGATTTTTTAAATTCTCAATTAAATCTATTATATCATACGAAAACACAACACACTAAGACCACATGTCAACAACTAAGTTATGCCACCTTGACTTTTTTCAATATATTTACAAATATGCCACAAGATATTTACATTTTTCCATTTTTATTTTATAAAATAATTTCTATAAACATTAACAAACCGTCATCAATGCCACATCACGTCTTAAACATGACACGTAATTTTTTTTACTTATTTACAAATTTGCCACACTATTACCTATCAAATCTTATCAATAAAAAGAAGATATTGATAACAAACCAGATTTTCAAAATTTTAAAAATGAAATTTGAAAATCTTATTCATATTTTAGAAATTCTGATTTTATAACTATTTAAAAAAATAATGTAGGCACATTTTTAAATTTTATTTCATCTTCCTCTCTATATCTTTAATTTTCAAAATTTAATTTTTAAAATTAATTATTAAATTTAGTTTTTAATTTCGAATTTATATCATAGTTTGTTTACTTATTTTTTATTTTTGAAATTTAATTATTTAAATTAAAATTTGTTTTTAAAATTATAATTTCAACTTTTATAAATCATGTTTTTTTTTTTTGAAATTATTGTCTTTTTAAAAATATGGGCATATATTTTTTTACTAATCTAAAATATAATTGGGACATATATATTCTTACGTAAATAAAATTTAAAAACCAAAAATAAGAATATTTTGCCGGTAAACTAACAATACGTGGAAAGAAATAGGCTAAAATGGGCATGTAGGCCCTTTACTACATAATGAGCATTAATGAGACCCATATAACTATGGATGGACTTAGTAGGCCCAAGATATTACAAAAAAGATAAGAAAATAAGAAAAAGGGTTTAGGGTTGACGATTTTATCCCTAAAAAAACGATACCTTCTCCTTCCTTCCTTACTGTTACATTGCCAGCCGAAAATTTTCATCCTCCACCGATTACGATTTTCAAATCGAAAGGAAGCGAACATCCATTACCATTAAGCCAACCGATTTCTGCCTCCGCCTTCTCCTTCAGCGAATTTCTTTCGGCCGAAAGCCTTCCAGAATTCAAGACGAATCGGTTTCCAGAATTCAAGACGAATCGGGCTTATGCAACGATTTTCGTTTCAAACAAAATCAAAATCTCTTATTACCATATGATAATGTCTACATTCAGAGGCTCGATAAAGCTCGTCCATTGAGGAAAAGTTTCACTTCCTGAACATTTTCCCTCAATGAAACAGTAATAAAGAAATATTCTGCAAATCCTGGTACGTTCTACAATCTATCTGTCGAAATTATGTATTCATAGCAGTATTTCCATCAATTGTTTTGTATGTTGATAAATTCGAGTAAATGAAGACAATCGTTATGCTGTTATGTTGCTAAAATAATGGTATGTTCATAACTAATGTTGAACTGTACTTATGTAGATGTGATGAAATTGCTTTGTATAACAACATATGGTGGGGGATACTGGATAGTGGAAGAAGGATTATGGAAATATAGTGGAAATGTATCAAGTAAGTCGTTGTTGATTGATGTAGCATGCACGTTTGATGAGTTGAAAGGAATGGTTGCTTCTACATTTGGAATTTGTGTTTCAGAATTTGCCATAGAGTTATCGTACCAGAATATTTTTAATCCAACACTGATGCCATTTGATGCCAACACAAGGGAGGATTTTGAAACATATATTCACATAAATGAAATGGATAAGTACTGCTGGAGTATTCCTTTATGTGTAATAAAAAAAGAGTTACATACTGATGATAGAATACATAATGATGGGAAGGAGATACATATTGAACATGGAGAGAGTTCATCAACTACTGTACAAACAGAGCAGTTTGAAGATACATCCGGATATTCTATAGCAATTATTCCTCAAATAACAGGTTGTGTACCAACGGAGACAGATATGTATCTTGAAGTTGAGAAAACATATTGTACGAAAAATGATGTGAAGAATGCATTGTGTCTACACGCCATCTCAGAATGTTCACAATACAAAATTGTCAAGTCAAAAGCAAAGGCACTAACAACAGTGTGTGTTGACAAATAATGTAAATGGAGGGTGCGCTTCACTATGCTTGGACAGTCAAGTTACTTTACAACAACAAAGTATAACTCCACGTACACATGTTCTTTTCAATTAAGGAGATCGGTCAAAAGGGAAGCTTCTTATCATTTAATAGTTGAGAAGGTTAAATCAATGTAAGTGTGTTTATTTTAATAGAGAGATGTAAAAGTGAAACATTACATAACTTCCAACAAGTTATATAAATGTGTGTTTTGATTATGTAGGTATTATAACTCAAAGAAGCTACCTACAGTGGACCAAATCAGCACAGTTATGAAGAGCTTACATAACATTGATGCTAGTTACTGGAAGTGTTGGAAGGAACAAGAAGAAGTAAAGGACATGATAAGAGGTACACCGGAGGATAATTTTATGTTGATACCTTCATATTTGTATGTGTTGGGACAGATCAATGAAGGAACCATTGTTACTCTAAAGCTTGATGATGATAGACGATTCAAGTATGTGTTTGTTGCCTATGGACAATCAATAAGAGGATTTAAAGTAATGAGAAAGGTAATAGCTTGTGTACTGGCTCATCTGTTCACGCTTTATGTACTTGATATGTACATGAACTTGTGTATATGATATTACTTGTCACTGCCTCCTCTGTTCAAGCGTTTATGTACTTGTGTGTGTCCTTCTTTATCTGATATAACTTGTGTACCGACTCCTCTGTTCACGCTTTATGTACTTGATTTGTGTGTATAAGTGTGTAACTAATAGAACTTATGTAGTGAATCCTCTGATCATGCTTTATGTACTTGACGTGTGTGTTTAAATCATTATGTATGTGTAGGTAATCACAGTAGATGGAACTCACTTGAAGGGAAAGTATGGGGGGTCTTATTTGTAGCAACTGCACAAGATGCAAATCAACAGATTTACCCAATAGCGTTTGCTGTCGTTGATAGTGAAAATGATGCATCTTGGGATTGGTTCTTCAAGAACCTCAAACGGTTTGTACCAAACAACAATGAACTTTTGTTCATATCAGATCGGCATAGCTCCATTAAAAAGGGAATAACCTCAAACTATGAGATGACATTCCATGGATATTGCAATTGGCATCTTAAAAGAAATTTGAGGAAAAAAACGAGATCCGACAGAATACTTGAAATGTTCATGGATAGTGCCCGAAAATATAAGAGGACAGATTGCATGAGAATTCTAGAGCAAATCTCAGGGGTATGTACATTAATGCATCTTATTACACAGATTTATGTTGATGTAAGAGTTGCGTGTTTTGTAGACAATAATTATTCATAATTTGTTTGTATTTTGACAAACAGGAGAAGCCAAGTGTAGGGGAGATGCTTAAGGAAATTGGAATTCCAACATGGACACGTTCGTTTAGTCCGGTGAAAAGGTACAACATTCTTACTAGCAACAACGTACGCAGAGTGTGTAAATGGTATAATGAAAGAAGGAAGGGAGTATCCGGTTCTAGCAATGCTTGAGGAAATAAGACAATTCATGACTAGGTGGTTTGCGGAGCGTCGAAGCAAGTCTACATCTTGTGTAGAGAAATGTCCACCGAAAATAGAAGCAATAATTCAGAAAAAGTACAAAGAATGTGGTAGTTACTTTGTTTATGTACTAGATGCAGAAAAACTAGAGTTTGAAGGGAGATGAACAAGTTACTGTTTGTTTGCTAATGAAGAGTTGTGACTGCAAGAAGTTTGATATTGAAGAGATACCTTGTGTACATGCCATGACTACAGCTAAACACATGGGTGTGAATGCATCTGATCTAATCGGTAAGTATTACACATGTGAGAGCTGGAGGACATGTTATGTGGAGACAATTTATCCAATTCCTAACAAGTCAGAGTGGAATGTTCCTCCGTCAGTATCACAAATCTCATGTGAGCCTCCAAAGAAGCGTAAGAGGTCTGGTCGTCTGCCAAAAGCTAGGAAACGTGCTGCATGGGAATTAAAGAGTAAACGGAAATGCAGTTGTTGTGGAATGAGTGGGCACAACAAGAAGACATGTCTTAATCAACCGAAATAGGAAATTTTAATTGCTTTAAATCTATATTGTACTGTTGCGTATTAGTATACATTAATGACACACAAACTAGGGAATAATTGTAAGCCTATATTTAGGTACAGACAAAATGGGACAAACAGATAGTTTTGGGTTACATATAACTACAGAAAGTCATTACATTTCTTTGTTGTAAACAAGACAATGTTATGTACACACACTGCGTCTACATGCATATAAACATATATGTACAAATACACGACAAGTATAAAACAAGTAAAATATAAAGAGTACACAAAGTGAAGTCATCCATTGACAGCAAACTATTTGAGTACACAAAACAACCTTACAATAACACCAAACTGTTTGAGTACACAAAACAATAAGTGGAAGGATCTGAGTAGCGGTTACATCATCTTAAAAACAACATAGGACTAAATCTCTTCGAACCATATTGGTCAGTCCCTATCATATACAACAAATGCAAGTTGCTATCTGTACAACGGGAGAGAAGCATCGCTAATGTTTGATAAGTCGCTGTGTTCAGATGCCAAATATTGAATATATTTAATGGTATAAATGTCACAACTTCCTCTGTAATATGATATGTATACATAAGGACAATACAAAGTCAGTACATAAGACAAAGTCAATACATAAGGACAATACAAAGTCAGTACATAAGACAAAGTCAATACATAAGGACAATACAAAGTCAGTACATAAGGACAATACAAAGTCTGTACATAAGGACAATACATAGTCAGTACATAAGGACAATACAAAGTCAATACATAAGGACAATACATAGTCAGTACATAAGGACAATACAAAGTCAATACATAAGGACAATACATAGTTAGTACATAAGACAAAGTCAGTATAAAAACCAGTACATAAACACAATATAAATAAACCAACTTAATGTATAAACAGTTATCATGAAAGATACATGAATAAAGACAATACAAAGTCAGGATATAAGGCAAATGAGAAAGTCAATAGAAACCAGTACATAAGAAATGTATATGTAGTAACATAATTATGATATTTATATGCATAAGAATAATATGTGTAGACATTTAGCATGCATATGCAATACATATGAATGTACATAAGTATAATTTGAATAAACATAGGAAGTGTAAAGAGATACACATACCCGTCTAAATTGGAATTAAGTACATCCTTTCTCACAATTTTGAATGACATCTGCAATTTATCTGCCAATCTTGTGTGGTGACCATGAATTCTCAACACGTGAGGAAACAAAACAACAAGAGGCTCTAAATAGAACTGAAGCTTGTCTTCCTTGACATACACCACTTGAGGATCATATACGTATATGCACCAGTCGATGAAATTGATTTCAACAGCCACCCAATGTGAGTCAATAAGATTGAATGGAGCATATATAAAATTGACATCATATAATTCTTTCCTGAAAAGCCTTGGTATGTCTCCTTTGAGTACATCAAAAAAAGTATCTTCAAACTCAAAGGAATCTGGGCCGACAGTAGAAAACTTGTCAAGGGTTGTCCTATTGTATGCACGAGCAAAGCTACAATCCAGTACAGTAGTAAGTGCAAACAAATCTTTGAACTCCATAATTGACTTCCTCATAAGCATTATGATTTCATCAATTTCCTGCAAAAACAGGAGCAGAAACAAATATATTAACAAAATGAGGAATGTCAGTGCACAAGCATGTGTACGGATATGACATAACCTGTACATAATATAAGCAGAATGGAGGGAAAAGAGATGTACAAAACCTATACATAATATAAGTAGGTAGAGGAATGGGAAAGTTACCTCATTTTTCAACCAGCCTCCTTTTTGCAAAATACTTTGAATAGAAGTCCTGGTGAAGTTTTTTGTGTACCCCGTAATGGATCCTTTGTTTTCTTTGGCTTCAACCCAATTATAAAATTTTTGACGATCACTTCGCTTTATAGTACAACCAGAAGGAGCTTTTGGAACCTTCACGTCCTTTCTATATGGGATCCTCTTCCATCTGCTCTCTTGACGGACCCTCATACCCATATGACGTGAAGGCTTGGCCTCCTCAGTATTAGCATCTTCTTTTTCAGTTTCCTTCATAACAAATGTGTTTACTTATCATATACAAAGAACTCATACAAATTCATATAATAATATGAATACATATTTAAATACAGCAATTGGAAAATGAACATAAAACTAATAATTATACCTCACTCAAGTCATCATTTTTGTCGTCACATAAATCTTCAACATCATTGACTTCCTGAGAAGGTGCAGCTTTATCACCAGTAGCAGTTGCAGAGGAGGCAAGCTCTTTGATCATCTTCTTGATATTTTTTTCAGTTCTCTTGGATGATAGATAAATTGTTGAATCGAGTTTTTCATACACAGTCCCCAAATCTTTAGAGTAGGACACCCACTCATCAATCAATGATTGTTGCTCCTCAACTTTATGATTTATCTCAGTTTGATCCTTTTGAAGTTGAACAAGCATTTTAATGATTGTAGAAACCCAAACGGGTTTAGTGTCCTCACCACTAAAACAGAAGACAAAAAATAAACATATATTAGCAAGTCATAAAATAATTGAATAATAAAGGTACATAAGACAGTGCAAAAACATATGAAAATAAATACATAAACTCACTACATAACACATATAGTAGCAAGTAAGAACATAAGTCAATAATAATGGTAAAGATAGATACAAAAACTCACTGCAAAGTAGAACCACTATTGTCAGCTGACTTATCTGCTTCTTCTTCAGCATGACAGGGAGGGGTCAATGGTTCTTTCCCCTTGGCACTCTTCTTCTTAGAACTACAAAAAAAAAATAAGTTGAACTGAATTGAAAATGTACAATACATAAATTAAGGTTACAAACATTGGAGATGGTGCAGGAGATGGTGCAGGAGATGGTGCAGCAGGAACTGTCTTAGAAAACTTTCTCTTCCCCAACTTGGATACTTCCTTTTGAAGAGGTTCTTGAATTTTAATAGACTTGGACCTTGTCTTGGGGGGATTGACAAAGTCATCGCCACTATACTGTTCTTCAAGAACTTTTTTGGAAGTATCATTTTTTTGAGATTTTCGACTAAATAGTAATAGAATATTAAGTGAAAAAAATAATGTTTTAATAAAAGATAAACAGTACATAAACCAAATGACAGATACAGTATAAATTAGTTGAAAAAAACAATATAAAGAAGGGCACATAAGGTGTATATGTCACGGGCTGAGTTTTCCTAACTCCAAACCGTGCGGCTCTTAGCTTGTCTCGACCCCTTGTCGTGCTAAGATCAGCCTATTCCCGATGTTGCCAACGAAAGAACTTAAGATTGATGGCTAAGAGAACTTTGAAGGCTTTGTGTGTGGGAAAGAAAGCGTTGTATTATAAGAGAGCTTTACAATGCTTGGATGAGAGCTTGGAACTTGGATCATGGAAATGAGGGGTAGCCTCCCCTATTTATAGCCTTGGCCACCTCCTCTCCGGGAAGGTTCCGGAATCTATCTATCCTAGGCCATTCCGGATCCTTCCTAACTTGATCTTATCCTAAGGACTCTAGAACTTTCCCTAAGACTCTAGCTAAGTCTTCAAGGATCTTTCGAGTTCTAGAAGTATCCGCCATCTTCCGGGGAAATCCGCCTCCATCCGGATTGTCCCGCCAACTTCTATATGAGTCTAGAGACTTCTGCAAGTTTCTAGACTTGTCTCGATCCTTCCGGTATCTTCCGGATCCTTCCGGATGATTCCGACATCTTCCGGAATATTTCGTAGCCTTCCGGAATATTCTACCATCTTCCGGAACGTTCCGCCGTGTTCCGGATTCCTCTTGAGCATTCCGGATCCTTCTTGATCGTCCCGGATCTTTCCGGAATACTCCTTGTCTTTCCGGTGTGCCATCTTGATAAGATCTTCGTCTAGCATATCGCTCGGCCTTCTTCCCATGCCATTTCTTGACCTTGTCAAATTGTGCCTTAATGACGTCCCTTGACAAGTCGTCTTGTCTTGCCGGTCTTGGCATCGTCACGGAAAAGCGGTCCGTGACATATACATAAGGACAATAAAAAATCAGTACATAAGACAGATGAACTAGTAAAATAGAAACCAATACATAAAAACAGTATACATAAATCAAATCAATGTATAAACAGTTATCATGAAAGATCAATACACAGTCAGTACATAAACACAATGTACATCAACCAACGTAATATGTAAACAAGTATCATGAAAGACCAATACATAAGGACAATATAAAGTCAGTACATAAGACAAATGAGAAAGGCAATAGAAACTAGTAAATAAGAAATTTATATGTAGTAACATAAGTATGATATGAATATGCATAAATATAATATGTTTAGACATTTAGCATATATATGCAATACATATGAATATGCATAAGTTTAAGTTGAATAAACATAAGCAGTGTAATGCACACATAAGAATAATCATGCATGCAGAATACATAAAGACAATAGAAACAAGTACATAAGGTAAATATAAACAAGGTACATAAAATAAAATCAGTCATAATTACCCTGTTTGTCCTTTTTTCTTCTTGTCCAGATAAACAGGACGATGTACCTGAATATTACATTTTTCAAATCCGTAGTGAAATAAAAAGTCTAATCTGTCATCATCACACTCATCTTCCCACATATCATAATCATCATTTTCAAAATGGCCCTGAACAGTCTTGATATCTTCCTTTGTAAAGCTATCAACCAAGACTGTTCAAGCTTTACAAAGGAAGACATCATTTTCAATGACTTCGACACCCACTTGTTACACAAGTGATCAGTAGCAGTATCTGAAAGAGTTGCAAATTCCATTGCAAGCTTCGGCATACAATGGAATGCAAGTATCTAAAACAAGAAAATGAGTTAGATAGCAGTAGATAAAAAAATTTAACTTAAACAAAAAATAAATTTAATGTCAATACACAATTTACCTGAAGGGCAAGAGGAAAGCCACCAATATTATAACCACGACTACATCTTTCTTTACCAGCCTCACAAGACTGGAAGAATTTCTTAGATTGCAAGAAAGTGTGACGACCCCATGGGTAAGCATTGAAAATAGACAAGCCACTAGCAAGATTGATGATTTGCTGGCTAACCATCGTCTTCTTGTCTTTGGAGAACATAACTCCTTCAACAAATATTATAAGAGTCATCTTATACTTAAATTCATATTCTTTAGGCTCCTTTTCAAATAGTTGTTCTAGTTCACCATTAGTACATCTGTCGCAGCCAACGACAGTACGCATATCAACATAATCAATACTTTCTCCCTCTTTTAAGCCTTCATCACCACAATGAAGCCCTGTAATATCTTCAAATTCATTCAAACTAAAACGAAGAAGAACATTGTTAATGACAAAGTACATTGAATAGTTTCTTGAAGTTACAACTTCCCTCATGAGCAGGAAGTGTATAATCTGATTGCACAACTTCAAACTTGTGCCCATTTTGATAATAGACCGGAAAACACCGGACTGAAATCTATCTTTATCAGCATCGGAAAGTTGTTCCAATATATGTGGAATTAGAGACATCCTACTATAACAATTAAGCTTGGCAGAGACATTTGAATCTGTCTCGGGCCACCGATATGTGAACTTCAAAATAAAAGAACATATGAACATTAGAAGTCAGCTACACATAGATGAAAGTAAGCTACACATACAGAAGACTATGTAACAGAAATAAGTACATCACAAAATGACAAACAGTACACAATGTAAATCATACACAGAACATACATAAAGTGAACACACATAATAACACAAATAATATATAATGAGAGAAAAACAGAAACATAACAACAATACATATATATACCTCTTGTACAGTTAGAGGAATCTTCATTGAAGCAAACCTTTTTGGTGACGGCTTTACTCCCATATTTTTGACCGGGCTATGTTTTAGTAATACTACATAATACAACAAACTTGAGTGTCAATATTTACAACATCAATATTTTGAACATCATTATTCACAACAGACCATTCACATTCCAAAATTACATGCCCCAAGAGGCCAGTTTCAATATAGAAATTTATATGCAGTGACACAAAGGCCCGTTTGATATCTGAAAATATGAATGATGAATGTCAATTTAAGTCCCTTCATATGATTATATCAATTTCTAGAGTTATTGATACACCAACAATTTGGGAGGGATCATCAAACTACCAAACAAAGCATCAATCTCATATACAAAAGCTCAATATCATACCCATTACTAATAACTGAACATAATAACCTAAGAAATAACGTAAAATGAAATTGTTAAACCTAATCTGGCAAGGAAACAAAACATCAATCTCATATACAAGAGCTCAATATCATACCCATTCATAATAACTGAACATAATAACCTAAGAAATAACGTAAAATGAAACTGTTAAACCTAATATGGCAAGGAAACAAAAGAAAAACACAGTAACAAGTATAAATATGATGAAATACAAAGGATCGGGAGAAGGCATTACCAAGTTAGGGCGTCGAACAACGAGGAAGAGGATGAACGTCGGAAACGATGTCGAACAAAGAGGAAGTGAAGAGTAAAGAAAAGAGTGAGCGAAAATGAGGAAAAACGTTGTAGAGAAGAAGAAATTAAAGGGAGGAGAAAGGGAGAGGAAAGCGAGAGGCTGGGGAGAAGCAGTGGAGAAAACGAACGAAGAACGAAGAGGATGAATGAAACGAAGCGGCCGAACGAAGAAGATGAAGAACGAAGTGACGGTTCCACTTTTTGCAGCCCGAGAGATTTGACAGGTCAATAAATACAAAATACCACTCTTGCCCCTGAGTATACAGAAAATAACGAAGGTTAAAAGTAGCGGTTTTAATTAAAAAGAGGAAGGGGCCCATTTAGTATAATGAAAACAAAATTCGCCTTTATGGCCAATTTTTCTCAAAGAAATATGCAATACGCAAATCAAATTTTAACAAAAATATAAAAAATTTGCCCGTTAACTCAAAAAAACATAGTTGGCCTTACATGTTTATTGTAAATATAAATCTAAACTGCAATCTCGTACAAAATACGAATAATACACTAGTTTTCATTCTAAATTACAACAATATTCATTTTCATGTAATATTATTGATAAAATAATTGAGATGTTCGATGATAATTTAGTTATGGAGCCACTGACGTCTAAAAGCTTCATAAACTAAAAGTCACAACATTATTTATATTTTCCTATTTATTAATGATGTTAGATATGGTATGTATGTCCCACTAAAATATTAAACTAACTTACCTAAAAATCAAATTTAAGTAATTGACTGGGTAGTTGATGGCACACACGGATCTTCTTTAAATAGGGCCGATTTCTTCATTATTTCTCATCCTTCTCTTCCACTATTTCCTCTCATAACACAACTTTAGAATCCGGTTGTATTTGTGTATTCTGCCAAATGGGTTTGAAAGGAAAGCTCATTGCTGAATTTGAGGCAAAAGCATCGGGAGATCTCTTCCATGAAACCATGATTAAGAAGCCTCATCACATCTCCAAGATCTCCCCTGCTCATATTCAAGGTTGCGAGCTGCACGAAGGCGAATTCGGAAAGAATGGCTCCGTAATCTTTTGGAACTACACTATTAGTAAGAACAAAACTTTTATTAATCGATTTTAATATATATTCATGCATACATTGACTATGGTAGGACAATTAAGATTTTATGGAGGATCTTCTAAGAGGTAAGATGGGTCAAGTTTAAAAACGTACATGCCTTAAGTTTATCGGGTTTGTGTGTTAGAATCGTCTCCAATGCTTATGTGCTCGATTATGTGGCAAAGCCCTATTTATATTTGACCCATCATAATTTGAAATGATGTTAGTTCAATTTGAATTCGGATTTTGACTAACCGGACTTGTCAACCTTAAGACGTGGATTAAGGCATGTTGTCAAGTATCAACTGAGTCACACAATTGTACTTGAGGCGCTCGTGTTAAGATAAATGTATCAACGTCGATAATAAATAACTCGACGTTCAATATAAAGTTGATGGGCTACTCCTTCTGTTGTCGGTCTATTTTATGATGAAACTTCATTGAACTTATGTGTTAGACTCAAATTTAATGCACATGTACGACTAAACCCACCTTATATATTTGATCCATCAAAATTTCGCATAAGGTTTTAAAGAGAATTTATATAACCTAATTTTTTTTAGATGGAAAGAAATATGTCTCAAAGCAGTTGGTGGAGAATATAGACGAGGTGAATAAGACATTGACCTTGAAGGAGATTGATGGAGATCTTCTAAAGAGTTACAAGACCATCGCATTTCACCTCCATGTCAAGCCTGGAACTAGAGACATTGAGCTTGTGAACTGGACCATCGAGTACGAAAAGATTCACGAAGACGTGCCTCATCCTATTAGCTTGCTTGAGATGGTGCTCACTGTCAGTGAACACATCGACGACCACCATCACAAAGCTTAAGCAAACGATGTATGGTTTCATCTTATATGCATGAAACAATCAATACCGTATCTTTTTTAAATAAATCACCATTTAGGTGACTTAATGATATGGGTGTGATTTTGTGTTGGCTTATCCTCGTTGTAATGTATGTGTATTGTGTTATCTTGATCAATGTTATATGCAATTTTGTTTATTTCAATATTGGAAATAAGATCATTGAGGTCGAAGATTATCATTTCGATCAAAATTATTAGAATTTTAATTATTGTTATCACAAGGAATGATATTCATTAGGATCTCTCCCTTATACGCTTTGGCAAAATGCGGCAAAAAAAGAAGAAGGAAAATTCAACAATAGACCACAATGGGTCTCGACCCTAGTTATACAATAACTTGGTGACATAATCCAAAGAAAAGAAATCCGAATAAGACACAAATAAAGAAAACCGAATAAAACGTTTTGAAAGTAACATGTCATGAAGCGAACGACCATCATCCAACAAATTGGTGACATAATCCAAAGAAAAGAAAATGACTCTCGTCACAAAAATAAACCAACACCCAAATCAACTAGTAAGGAAACCCGATTGTCCACCTCTCTCTAGATACATCAACAATTGTCTAACCTGCAAGGTCTAACAACGTCGGCATACACTGTTAGCTAACAATTCAATATATAAATAAATATTAAGTAGCACACACACACGCAAAACGGAAATTAAACACACAACATACTTGCACTCAATCATTTTATTATCTTCTATTAGGTGATTCACTTCTATTAGTTCAACTTATTGTGTGGCACGATGGTCCCATCGACCTTCGCCTTTGTCACCGTAAACCATCCGGAGTGGATCTAATGCATCTCACCGCCTACCGACATGGAATGGTCGTAGAGAACCTCTCAGTCACCTAACAACGCTGAGCAGTGATGTCATGACCCGTTCTCATACACTTGGGTCTACTTATATCGTAACGTTGTCATTCTCAAGTTATAATTATAAACCCAACATACACCGCTAAAATAATACACACCCATATATGTATCATTAGATAAACAAGTCCGTATGACTTACCTGAACTGATCCGTTATCCGACTAATGCTAATATCTCGATCCGCACGTAGACGATCTCAACAGCCCGATCAAGACGAAAAACGTCTTAAAAACATCATTCCATCAATTATGAAACTTCTAGAAGGTTTCTAGACTATCTCTGAGATTCTTGTAAAGAAAGAATAAGTAATCTTAAATTTACGGAAATTACCAAAACCCTCATTATTATCCAACAACATCTTGCAACCCTCAAAATTTCATATCGGGTTTGACAATTTATTCCAACTTAATTTCTAAGTCCAAAACCTTAAAGAAAGTTTTTTCCGAAAATACCTCGAGTGCCCTAATTTGGCCAATCAAAAGTACCTCTTACTAATCCCAAAAATTCCGAGAAAATACTTAAACGTACTATGCCATGTGCACTTCTACCTAGAACGATCAAACTCCATAAACTTATATCCTTAAAGCTCACACAAAATCTCAAAGGTGCCTATATGAACACTTAAACCCATACTTAGCTAAAATTATCTTATTCTTCCAAAATTGAGTTTTGGACCAACTTTGCAAGCTTATAACTTTAAATCTAACCGTTGGATCTTTCTCAAGTTTTAATACAAAAAATTACATACTTCTATCTATAACATATGAAAAATTGAATGGTAACCGAATATGCTAAGGTCTCAAAACCTGCTTCCAAAGATGGGTATTCTACCCAGTTTTTCTGAAAATAAATGGGACATGACAAAGGTCAAAGGTTCGAGACTCACTCCCACATTCTCCCAGATTAATCTATGAGCTTGGAACCCTGAGTTCGAGCCTTGTTAGGAGCACAATTTTGCCAAAAATCCGAGGTGCAAGTGGTATTGAGTTCGACACCTCAAGACAACCCAAAACACTACCTAATATTTATGTGCCAAGAAAACATCAACGAGGAAGAAGAGGATTGCCTTGATTCCACCACAACAGACCCAACAGCAAGAAGGACGCCCAGATTCCGACTTCTGCACCTCCCACATCTCAGCTGCTCGGCTGGGAATAGTTCGCAGGAGGGCCACGAGTCAAGTGTTGGTTTAGAAACCAGAAGAGAGAGATAGGGATAGAAAACGAAGAGAAGACCATACAGGACATCAGCTATGGAAGAGGAGATACGGCGGGCAGGCCGCTGCGGTGACAAGACGGAGGTCGGAGTGGCGGTTGTGCAGCAGGTCTGCAGATCGTTGGGAAAGCTTCCTGCTGGGACGTGGAAGAAGACTCAGACGGCGCTTCCTCTCGATGCTCTCGGATGCCGACCTGGTACGTGACACTCGTGAAGACGACAATGACGGAAAGCAGGTCCGATCTTTACTCCGGTTCAAGCTCTCCCTCCCAACTGCTTGTGATCAGATACGAAGAAGAGAAGGAAAAAGCCGCTTGCCTCGGCCCTGAAAGAGGCGAGAAGAGAAGGAGGTAACCGGCGTTGTCTTGGCCCAAGAAGAGAAAAGAGACGATCGAGATTACAGGATCGAGGTTGTTGAGACCGTTGAAGCTATGCGAGATCCCCGGTATTGAACGTGATAACATCGGTTGAATGTGACAGAAGAGGAAGAAGTAGGTGTACGGCTTCGTCGCGCTTGAGGAAGCGAGAAGCAAGGTGATCGGCCCAGGAAGGCCCAACGTGGTATTGGAAGAGGAAAAGCAAAGGGCCGGCCCTCATTGGCCCAAAAGGGAAGAGAGGTATAGAGGCGTTGGGCTGATAGGATATGAATACTGGGTCGTGCTCACTAAGCCCGGAAAGGAGATAAAATCAAGGAGATAAGCCCATAAAATTACACTATGAAGTCACATTCTAACGGTTTTTTTGTTCGATAACAAAATAAATAAATAAATAAAAATCCAGTAACACTACCGGTATCGGATAAAATCTTCCAGTTATTACATTTGTCTCCTCTAAAAATAAGTTTTGTCCCGAAACTTAAATTATCCAAGATCGTCTACCGACTATAGACTCGGTATCTCTACAGATCCTTGAAGTGTCATCACATTCTAGTTTTATCCATGTACTACATATTATTAGATATTCCAAAACATTCAAGCAATAATCGATACACTCCAGCAAATAAGCACAAAATCATCAAGACAAAATTACACATAAATATAGGTCCGATGACTAACCCAACGTCTTTAAGGTCGAAACTCTCTCTACATACTCCTCAGGGTAAGTACCCCTAATATTGTTCTCGTACTCCCAAGTAGCCTTATCTACTCCCCGTCTAGACCACTGGATCCATACCATCGGAATTTCCTTAGACCGTAGGTGTCTAATACTTCTCTTTTAGATAATTACCGGGTACTCATGAATGTGTGATCCGACTCAATAGTCAAGTCCTCATAGCTAACATTGTGTCTTGGATCCGGTATGTACTCTCTCAACGAATCCGGTATGTACTCTCTCAACTACAACACTAATGAATGCCCTCAAGTATAGGTGGAAGTGCTCGTCAGTAAGCAATCTCTCACACTAGCTCCAAAATCTCAATTTATTGGGACTTAATTTCCCCTTAAATCCGAATCACTGAACGCCCCGCGTCGGTGAAACTCTCAACCACTCATGAGTACCGACTCTAAACTTCAATGGTCAGTACCTCTTGTCGGCGTGTGATTCCTGACGACCCTGTGTTGCCAGGATACGCTCTCCGATCAAAGTTAAAAAGGATCTTTCGAATTCTCGAAGAATGAGGGGCCTCTATCGAACCCCAGACCCTGTGCTAACACTTTTTTTCGTTTGTTGTTGCTTATGAGAATCGAACTGCCGACCATTGGTTTCAGGAAAAAAGGTCTCCTTGCTTCTAAGAGAACCCGAACTCGATATCTGTTGTTTGTTCCGGTAGCCATCCGACGCCACCCTAAACTGTTAACCTTGCTACCAATCCGATTCCGGTTGGACCCGAATCCGAATTTTTTTCGTCAACTTTTCCGTTTTTTATTTTCTGTGAAAGTTTAATGAAGAATTAATATAATTAACTAATTATTACATTATAATTTAGCCTTATTTAGTGGATAGTAATGTTGACTTGTTTGATAACGTGGAATTAAGTAGAAAACCGGAACTTTGGATTTAGCGGATTTGAGAAGGTGTATTGGAACCGGAATGAGAATATGGAACAATTGAGAGATGTGATAACTTTAGAATAATGATGCCTTCCGAGATAATGATACTTTAGTGGAACGTTACGACGATGCTACAAGAACTGGAAATGGACATCTAGGTCCTTGAACCTAAGTTGTTAAAGGATGTCGGGGTGTCGATGCTAGATATCGTACCCTGATTATTTTAGAATGATAAGTCGAATAGTATTAAGGATTGAAATAGTTTTAAGGGTTGATAAATGATTGATCAGGAAAATCGGATCTCTGATTGGCAAGATCGCGAAAACGTTGAGACCAATACTAGTGAGTTCATAGGACTCACGTAACTACCTTTTAGTATTGAGCGTGCACTAGGGTAGTGTGTGTTATGTTTGTGAATTAAAATGAACGAACTAGACCACTGCTTTTAAATTTCTAAAGAGAAGCGCAAATGTATTTTAACGTGCCGTAACATTCTGTCCAGGCCGAGGGTGACCAGTCCAATAGAGTATACGGGGAGAATGCATTAAACCAATCCTACTGGTTAACGGGGACGGAGGCAAGAGTCGATGAGACTCCTGCGCTACCATGAAAAGTTGGAAAATAGAATGACAAATTTCACCAAAGAAAATATAATAACCAGGACCTTGCGTGTTGCATGTTGATTGATTTACAATACTTCCTTAAATGTGTGTACTTTAGTGACCTTAGTATTAGAATTGTAGCTAACGGTTTTTATTGTGTTGTTAAACTTTGCAGGTTAGATCTTTACCGAGAAATAAGGGGTGAAGTGATCAGTCGGGTTTCCGTACTAGGAATGGGGTTTATTTATTTATGCAGTTTATTTGTTGTCTCTAGACTTGTTCCATTCCATATATTGGTTGCCGCTATGTCGAGTTGTGTCTTTTAAGACTTATTATTATTTTTATAAAAGATTTGTCCTTTTAATATTTGTGTCTTGTTGCAAGGTCCGTAGTTATTGTTGTCAAACTAAGGTCAGGACCCAGTGTGAGGTCCTAGCCAGTAATGCTCCGGATTTCTAGAATTCGGGTGTTACAAAACATACCTAGTATTTTTAAAACTTCGGTTTATTTAGATTTGTCATATTATTAGGAAAAAAAAGCAAATAAATTTGAAAAATATAAGTTACGTGGAATTTTAGATTTCTATAACAACATATAGATCCTACAAAAAATCAAATAAATTAGGTGATTCTCGTATTTGAAAGATATGAGGAATTTTTTAAATTTTTTAATAAAAATAAAAAAAATTGTTTTTCTTTTTGAATTATATGAAAACAAAAATCTAATTTAGTAAACCACCACGATAGAAAGGACTGAATCCAATGAAGTTGATTTTTGACTTCACGGTAAATTTGGACAAATCTGGACTCTTTATTTATAAATTAAGGGTTAAAATTTATTTTTTTAAACAAATCTACTAAATATATTAGAATTAAAAACAAATCATTCTAGGAAGATCTATCAAATCTTAGTCTTTAATTTATAAATGAAGGGTCTAGATTATTCAACTTCATTTAACTTCATTGGAGTCAAACCCGATAGGATAGAAATTTAGTATTTGGATGGATAATTACAGTTTAAAACAAAATTATGTTCCATAAATTATTTTAAAAATTAAAAGAAATCAAAATCAAAATCTATTTTATAGATATGATCGGAATTTACTATTTTTCAATATAAATACTAATTAAAATAATTAATTAAATTGGTTCATATTGATTTTTTTTATTTCCTATTGAAAATATATTGAAATATAATTTGAAAAGATGTGGTACCATAACCGTTGTGGGTTATAATTTTGAAATCAATGTTTCTTTTAAACTTTTTATCCTAAAATTAAAAACTTAAAAAAAATAATGTTTTTGTCAAAATTGTTGGTGTCGGACTTTAAAAGAGACTTTAGTAGTTTCACAAATACTTAAAACACCATGGGTGTCATTTTGGTATTATAAGTTATAACCAGTTAGTACTACCATCAACATCAAAAACGTAAATTTAGTGTTGTTACCATCACGAAAAACATTATGTGAGTGTTGTCACCAACACTTTTCGTTGTTGGTGTTGTCAACAACAACTAAATCACTGAAAACAAGGTGTTGATATCGTCACCAACACTCGGTTCATAAAAATTGTTATATTAGTGTTATCACCACCACACAAAATATGTTAGCGTTGTCTGAACTCAAAACACTATATTATTATTGCTACAAACAAATTGTTGTTAAGATTAGAATGTAATCAAGAGAGGAAAAAGAATACATGATTGATTTTTCGGTTCGCCGCAAACATAGTCGTTTCAATGAGTTTCGGAGACCTAATGCTAAAGTTAATGTTAAACCTATAACTAATTAGCGATTGTAATATATGGATTAAGTTTTACTAACAATACACGGGTATAAAAAGTTGTTGTGTGATTTTTTAAATTCTCAATTAAATCTATTATATCATACGAAAATATTGTAACACCCCAAATCCGTAGGACTCTGAGTGCAACTGGGCTAGGATCTCACAATGGATCCTGACCCTAGCCTGACAACAAGTTCACTGAATCTTACAACAAGGCACAGATAGATTAAAACAAAACATAAAACTGATGTATATATATATATATATATATATATATATATATATATATATATATATATATATATATATATATATATATACACATATCAAAAGGTACTACAGAGTACTGTTGAGTACAAAGTCAAAACATAAATCCGTACAACATCAATAACCTATATCCCACGATATCGCCCCAGTGTACGGAGCTCTCAGCAGATCACCCCTCTGGATCACTCTGCAACTCTCCTACCCTACAAATGATCTACAACACGGTATAAAACCGTTAGCTAACCATACACAAATATAAGAGGTGCAGAGCACAAACACACATCATAGAATACTAAACACATCAACATTATATCACACATTTACCCGGTTCATTATCTTTATAAAGTCCAACACTCAACTCGTATATATCAATATAAACATATGTGACACGAGGAATATAAAATCCTCGCCTATGGGTCCAATAGGCAGCTGGAATGGTGCCTGAAACACCTCCCCGTGTACCCTAAGGGAATGGAGAGTGCTCGAACCGTTTACCAGGTCTGGCCTGCCTACAGAGAACCTCCCAGACTCCCGGCCGGATGAAAGGGCAAGTTATCACGGCCCTACAATGGACAAGCAATATACCATAGATCGGTAATAAACCATAACACATGCTATCAAGCATATACCACACACCACTCATGCACACATCCAATATAGGGATGGCAACTAAGTAAGTCCTACGGACTTACCTCAACCTCGAAGTCGTCTTAACTCGATCAACCCTCAAACACAGTCCACTCCAATCTGGGGGACAACACTGCCCAGCAACAAGGCATAACGAAACATACTCATCAACAATCTATCCTCAACGTATACCTAGCATGCTACTACCGCTCATACTAGGAAAGGAAAGGATCTACCTAACTCTAGTTAGACCCGGGACAAGACGCACCTGCGTGACACAAGAGACGCAGGGGCGGAGCAAGGCAACCCGCAGACGCGGCAGGACTCAGCCGCGGGCGCAGTGACAAAGGCCGCGGGCAACGCAGGCATGGCGCGGGCGCTGTGACACGGCTCCCGCAGGGGCGGCTTCTCTGGACCGCGGGGGCGGCGACAGTGCAGAATGTAGTCCCGCGGTTCCTCTTCGGCTCTCCCCGTGATCAAATCACGTCTTCTCCATTCCATAGTAATACACAGCCATACACATACACAAACCAACATCAAACTACATCCACATACATCTAATCCTAAGCTAAGCAACGGAATCAAGGAAGAAGAAAGAAAGAAGAAGCAAGGATACATACCACACTTGTGGTCCTAGGTTGCAAGGAAGGATCAACCACTTCCACAGCTAGCTCTCAAGCTAGCAACAAAAGCACACATCAACCTCAGCAAGGCCACACCACAAACTCTCTTCCAAACTCTAAGGCAAACCAAGAACAAGATCAAGATGGAGGAAGGAGAAGCAAGGAGGACGTGAAAGGGCTGGATAGGGAATGAAAGTGGAGGAGAAACCCTTGCTCCCCAAGTAAGAAGAGAAGAGAGTAAAGCACGAGGTCAACAAAGCCGGCTGCAGCCGTAGGAAACCGCAGGGGCGTTCCCTGAGTCGCAGGGACGGATCCCTCCACTAGCCGTAGGGGTGGCTCCACTCACCCGTAGGGGCGGCTAAGGCCAAAAGTGGCTCCAAAGGCTAAGGCTCTTACACCTCACCCCCCTAAAAACAAGTTTCGTCCCGAAACTTGTAACATCCTCAAACCTCTCGGACTCATAAGCCGAGGTATAACTCTCTCTATAACCTTATACACAAGCATGGAGGAAAACAACGACTCCAGCAACAGAACACTATCCAAGGCATAGAGGAAAACCATCTCTAGCCAACCAGCATCACAATAGCAGGGAGGAACGAACCATCTCCAGCTATAAACAATCGCACTAGCACAACAAGATCTAATAGGATCACACATCATACCAAGCTAGTACGGAAATAAACATAGCATGGCATATAAGCACATAAGCAAACACTCACCAAGATAGTACTAAGATCTACTCGTAGATCCTACGGGTATATCTATCTCGGCATAGAACTCTGGATAGTTCCTCTGGATACTATCCTCAGTCTCCCATGTAGCCTCATCAGGTCCTCGTCTCGACCATTGTATCCTCAGCATAGGTATGTCCTTCGAACGCAGGCGTCTCATACCTCGTTCTAGGACTGCAATCGGATGCTCAACAAAAGTGTGGTCCGGCTCAACCACCAAATCATCATAACTCACGATGTGTCTCGGATCTGGTATATACTCCCTCAGCTTAGACACGTGAAACACAGGGTGAACACCCTCTAATCTCGGCGGCAAAGCCAACCTGTAGGTTGCGCTCCCAACCCGATCCAAAATCTCGAACGGTCCGACATATCGGGGCTCAACTTCCCCTTAATGCCAAAACGCCTAACACCTCGTGTCGGGGACACTCCCAGCCACACATGAGCTCCAACTCTGAACTCTAGAGGTCTACGCCTCCTATCAGCATACGACTTCTGACAGCTCTGGGCAGTCAGCATCCGCTCTCGAATCAGTGCTACTCGAGCCACATCATCCTGAATCTGATTAGGTGTCAAACCACTAACACTGCTCTGCTCATCCCAACATAACGGAGTACGGCATCTCTGTCCATACAGTGCCTCATATGGGGCCATCCCAATAGATGCATGTCAGCTGTTGTTGTATGAGAACTCAACTAGTAAGGGATGATCCGTCCACACTTGTCCCCAATCCAACACACAAGCTTGCAACATATCCTCCAGGGTCTGAATGGTCCTCTCTGACTGACCATCTGTCTGAGGATGGAACACAGTAGTGAAGTGCAAACTCATCCCTAGGGCAGTCTGAATCTGCTGCCAGAATCTCGAGGTAAATCGTCCATCTTTGTCTGAGACGATCGTCCTCGGTACCCCATGAAGTCTCACTATCTGCCTAGTGTACTCCTCTGCTAATCTGCTCACCGGCCACGTCTCTCTAATAGGAATGAAACGTCCCGTCTTCGTCAATCTGTCCACTATGACCCAGATAGCATCAAAACTCCGGCTCAGCCTCAGTCCAGTCACAAAGTCCATGGTGACGTCCTCCCACTTCCTCTGTGGAACAGGAAGTGAATGGAGCTCACCTCCAGGTCTATAGTGTTCTATCTTGACCTGCTGGCAGGTCGCACACTGTGCCACAAATATGGCCACATCGGGCTTCAGCCCTCCCCACCCATATGTATGTCTCAAATCCTGATACATCTTACTCGTACCTGGATGTACCGAGTAAGGTGTACAATGAGCCTCCTGTAATATCCTCTGTCGTAGATCTGCATCAGCAGGTACACAGACACGACCACGGCGTCTCAATACTCCATCTGCTCCTAGAAGAAATTGTGGTGCCTCATCCCGAGACATCCGCTCTCTGATCCTCATCAAGGTCGGGCAGGTCTCCTACTTCTGTTGGATCTCACCCAACAGATCAGGTAGAACCTCTAAAGTACTCATCCGGGCATCCTCATCAGGAAACTGAATGTCCAACTCTAACCAGATCAAATCCCTCTGTAACTGCTGCTGAATTGTCAGCCTCGCAATCGCCTGCTCTCGAGGCGTCTTCCTACTCAGGGCGTCGGCGACAACATTCACCTTCCCCGGATGATACAGAATCTCCAGATCAAAATCCTTGATCAGCTCAAGCCACCTACGCTGGCGGTTATTCAATTCCCGCTGCGTGAAAATGTACTTCAGACTCTGATGGTCTGTGAAGATCTGACATGTAACACCATACAGGTAATGTCTCCAAATCTTCAGTGCATGAACTACCGCTGCCAACTCCAGATCATGAGTCGGGTAGTTCTCCTCATACGTCTTCAGCTGTCTAGACGCATAGGCAATCACTCTGCCCCGCTGCATCAACGCACATCCCAAGCCTAGCTTGGATGCATCATTGTATACCACAAAATCCTTTGTACCCTCTAGCTGTGCCAAAACAGGAGCGGAAGTCAGACGTCTCTTCAGCTCCTTAAAACTCTTCATACACTGATCAGACCAGACAAATCTGGTAGTCTTCCTCATCAAATTCGTCAGTGGACGGGCAATCACAGAAAATCCCTCCACAAAGCATCTGTAATAACCGGCTAGGCCAAGAAAGCTACGTACTTCCTTGACGTTCGACGATGTCGTCCATGCTGCTTACTGCCTCTATCTTCGCCGGATCAACCTTGATCCCTCGGCGGATACAATGTGACCCAGGAAATGCTACCTCTGGCATCCAAAACTCGCACTTAGAGAACTTAGCATAAAGTTCTCTATCCCGTAAAACCTGCAATACAGTCCTCGGCTGTCCTGCATGCTCCTCTCTACTACGAGAGTACACCAGAAATATCGTCTATGAAGACCACCACAAACTGATCCAGGAAGTCGATGAAGATGTTGTTCATCAACTCCATAAAAACTGCTGGAGGCATTCGTAAGCCCAAATGGCATAACTACAAACTCGTAGTGTCCATATCTGGTCCGGAATGTTGTCATGTGCACATCCTGCTCTCTCACCCTCAGTTGGTGATATCCTGGAGCGCAGGTCAATCCTGGAGAACATTGTCGCTCCCTGGAAGCTGATCTAACAAGTCATCAATACACGGCAATGGATACTTGTTCTTGATGGTCACCTTGTTCAGCTCTTTGTAATCAATGCATAATCTCAAGTGATCCGTCCTTCTTCCGTACGAAGAGGACAAGGTGCTCCCCATGGGGATACACTAGGGCGAATGAAGCCCTTCTCAGCCAACTCCTCAAGTTGCTTCTTCAGCTCCAACATCTCAACAGGCGCCATCCGGTATGGGGCCTTCGAGATCGGTCTCGTACCAGGCTCTAACTCAATGCCATAAGTCCACACTCCTCTGAGGCGGCAAACTGGACGGCTCAAGCAAACACATCAGTAAAACTCACATACCACTGGGATGTCCTCTAATGCTGGACTCCTCCCCCTCCTTCATGGCATAACACTAGAAGGCCTCACATCCCTGTGCAATCAGCCTAGCTGCCCGTATCGCACTGATAACCATACCTGACTTTTCCAAGGTCCCAACCTCGGAAAACCTCTATCTGTCCTAACTCGGTAGAGAGGGTAACAGTCCTCCTACCTACATCTAAGACTACAGAATGTCTATCCATCCAATCCATACCTAGTGTGACTTCCTCATGCTCTAACGGCATGACAAAGAAGTCAACTAGTAACACACGAGTCCCTACAGAAATGGGACAACTATGAATCTCCACGGGTACCTTTGACCCTACCACCATCGGGTAACCCTATAATAAAGGGCATCCCCTCAACCGTATCTAAACTCAGACGCTCTACACAGGCATCAAAAATAAAAGAATGGCATAGCACCAGTATCAAATAAGACTCTAACAGGTAAACCATGAATTTAGAATGGTACATCTAGTAGTCGGTGCAGCTGTCTCCTCTGCACTCCTCAACTCAAAAAACTCGACCCTGTGGTCCTCTAGTATCAGTGGTGCTCCCACCACGACGTCTGCCTCTACTCGGCCCAGGAGCAGATCCCTGAGTCGTAGGGCGATCTGGGACTCTCTGTTGTCCTTGCATCTGCTGCTGCTGAGGTGGCCTCTTGCCCACCCCTGTTGCACTAGCAAGAGAAGAATCCTGCTGTGATGAAGCTCTCCCTCGTCTATCAGAAGATAGCTCTGTGACCGGGTTTGCCACAAGTGAAGCAAGTCACCTGCTGCCTCGTACACTCTGATCTCATATGCCCATACTCACTGCAGTTGAAGCACTGTACTCCCTTATCATGCACCTGGTACAGATGAAGGATGACTCTGGCGACTTTGGCCTCGCCCTGAACAACAGCTCCACCAGTACCACTGGTCTGCCCAGTCCGCTGTCTCTTCTCAGACCCTCCGGTCTGAGAAGCTCTCCTCTGGCTGGCCCTCTCTCTCTCATAATCAGAAGCCCCGTCCTGATAATCCATCAGAGACACAGAGTGGAAACCCGCCATATAAGTACGGGCAGTATCCCTCAATCATCGGGAAAAACAAATACACATGTTGATCTGCAGAAGGTGCAGCTGGACCCAACAATGCTAGCTCCTCCTGAAATCTCTTGATGGACTCTGAGACCGGTACATCCTCGAACCCAGCCTCAACAAAGTCTCGCAGTTTCTCCTTCCTCAGCGAGGCAGGGCAGAAAACGCTCTCGGATCATAGTCCTCATCTGCTCATAACTACGTAACCTGTACTCGTATAGACCTCCACCAGTGTTGTGCCAAATCTCTGAACAGAGTCTGCACCAACTTAATTTGCCTGTCAGCTGGACATCTAATAGACTCCAGAGCTTAGTCTACATGTCTTATCCAGAGCTCAACCTCCAATCCCACCTTCCAGAGAAAGGGGGTACTCCCATCTGATGAAAAGCCTTCAACCATGTGTCTGGTCGAGCCCTCTATGCTCCTTTGTAGCTCGAGCAATCTCAGCGGCAGGTGCCGGTGCATTTGGCACCTGTGTAACTGCATGGGATCTCTCAGATGATCCCTCATGTGCTGGCAGATCAGGGGCACGCCTACCTGCTCTAGCAGCCTCCTCAACACGTCTAATGTACTCGCGGAAGGCTGGTCCCTCCATGGAGACAGACACGATCCGAGTCGTCTGACTGGACTCGTTGTGGACCCTGTCTCCCAGTTATGCCGTTCTCAGTCTCAAGGACGACACTCTCAGCAACATTCTCAAGGATCTCCTCTGTTGCACATGGATCAACAGCAGGAATCCTACCCCGTCCTCTACCTAGAGGAGGTCTACCTCTACCCCGTCCAGCTGCAGGTAAGACTCTAGTCTGAACCATCTGCAGAGGACACAGACCTAACTCAAAAGGCTATATATATGTCGTATGTATAGATATATATATCAAATCAATCACAACAGAATATCTATATATATCTATATTGTCGAGATCTTCAGAGAGACGATGGCTCACGTACACGATATCCAAAACATTTGTACTCATTTCAAAACCAAAACCTTTTTGAAAACTCAAAACCCTTTTGGGTTCTGTTTATTTATCTATTCGACCTTTATCGCAAATTACTAGTGTCCATTGTTGTCAACCTGGCTCTGATACCAACTTTGTAACACCCCAAATCCGTAGGACTCGAGTGCTACTGGGCTAGGATCTCACAATGGATCCTGACCCTAACTTGACAACAAGTTCACTGAATCTTACAACAACGCACAGATAGATTAAAACAAAACATAAAACTAATGTATATATATATATACATATCAAAAAAGTACTACAGAGTACTGCTGAGTACAAAGTCAAAAACATAAATCCGTACAACATCAATAACCCATATCCCACGATATCGCCCCAGTGTACGGAGCCCTCAGCAGATCACCCCTTTGATCACTCTGCAGCTCTCCTACCCTACAAAGGATCTACAGCACGGTATAAAACCGTTAGCTAACCATACACAAATATAAGAGGTGCAGAGCACAAACACACATCATAGAATACTAAACACATCAGCATGATATCACACATTTACCCGGTTCATTATCTTTATAAAGTCCAACACTCAACTCGTTTATAATCAATATAAACATATGTGACACGAGGAATATAAAATCCTCGCCTCTAGGTCCAAATAGCCAGCTGGAATGGTGCCTGGAACACCTCCCGTGTACCCTAAGGGAATGGAGAGTGCCCGAACCGCTTTACCAAGTCTTGCCTGCCTATAGAGAACCTCCCAGACTCCCGGCGGGATGAAAGGGCAAGTTATCACGGCCCTACAATGGGCAAGCAATATACCATAGATCGGTAATAAACCATAACACATGCTATCAAGCATATACCACACACCACTCATGCCACACATCCAATATAGGGATAACAACTAAGTAAGTCATACGGACTTACCTCAACCTCAAAGTCGTCTTAACTCGATCAACCCTCAAAACACGGTACACTCCAATCTGGAGGACAAACCACTGCCAGCAACAAGGCATAACGAAACATACTCATCAACAATCTATCCTCAACATATACCTAGCATGCTACTACCGCTCATACTAGTAAAGGAAAGGATCTACCTAACTCTAGGTAGACTCGGGACAAGACGCCTGCGTGACACAAGAGACGCAGGGGCGGAGCAAGGCAACCCGCAGACGCGGCAGGACTCAGTCGCGGGCGCAGTGACAAAGGCCGCAGGCAACGCAAGCACCGCGGGCGCTGTGACACGGCTCCCGCAGGGGCGGCTTCTTTGGACTGCGGGCGGCGACAGTGCAGAACGTAGTCCCGCGGTTCCTCTTCGTCTCTCCCCGTGATCAAATCACGTCTTCTCCATTCCAAAGTAATACACAGCCATACACATACACAAACCAACATCAAACTACATCCACATACATCTAATCCTAAGCTAAGCAAAGGAATCAAGAAAGAAGAAGTAAGGAGACATACCACACTTGTGTGTCCTAGGCTACAAGGAAGGATCAACCACTTCCACAGCTAGCTCTCAAGCTCAGCAACACAAGCACACATCAACCTCAACAAGGCCACACCACATACTCTCTTCCAAACTCTAAGGCAAACCAAGAACAAGATCAAGATGGAGGAAGGAGAAGCAAGGAGGACGTGAAAGGGCTGGATAGGGAATGAAAGTGAAGGAGAAACCATTGCTCCCCAAGTAAGAAAAGAAGAGAGTAAAACACGGGTCAAATATCAACAAAGCCGGCTGCAGCCGCAGGAAACCGCAGGGGCGGTTCCCTGAGCCGCAGGGGCGGATCCCTCCACTAGCCGCAGGGGCGGCTCCACTCACCCGCAGGGCGGCTAAGGCCAAAAGTGGCTCCAAAGGCTAATGCTCTTACAAACATAACGCACAAAGACCACATGTCAACAACTGAATACCCACCTTTTTTTTCAATATTATTTACAAATGTGCCACAAGATATTTACATTTCTGCCAATTTTATTTATAAAATAATTTCTATAAACATTAACAAACCGTCAGCAATGCGACATCACGTCTTAAACATGACACGTAATTTTTTTTTTACTTATTTACAAATTTATCACACTATTACCTATCAGATCTTATCAATAAAAAAATAAATATTTATACCAAACCAGATTTTCAAATTTTTACAAACGAAATTTTAAAATCTTCTTCATATTTTTGAAATTCTGATTTTATAATTATTTTTAGAAAAATAATGTAGGCACATTTTTAAATTTTATTTCATTTTCCTCTTTATATTTTTAATTTTCGAAATTTAATTTTATAAATTAATTATTAAATTAGTTTATAATTTCGAATTTATATCGTAGTTTATTTTCTTATTTTTTTGTTTTTGAAATTTATTTTTTAAATTAAAATTTTGATTTTAACTTTTATAAATCATGTTGTTTTTTTTTTTGAAATTATTGTCTTTTTAAAAATCTAATATATTTTTTTTACTAATCTAAAATATAATTGGGACACCTATATTCTTATGTAAATAAAATTTTGAAAACCGAAAAAAAGAATATTTTGCCGGTAAACTAACAATGCGTAAAAAAAAATATGCAATACGCCAAATCAAATTTTAACAAAAATATAAAAATTTTGCCCGTTTACTCAAAAAACATAGTTTGCCTTCAACATGTTTATTGTAAAATATAAATCTAAACTGCAATCCCGTACAAAATACGGATAATACACTAGTTTTCATTCTAAATTACAACAATATTCATTTTCATGTGATATTATTGATAAAAGAATTGAGATGTTCGATGATAATTTAGTTATGGAGCCACTGACGTCTAAAAGTTTCATAAACTAAAAGTCACAACATTATTTATATTTTTCTAATTATTAATGATTTTAGATATGGTATGTATGTCCCACTAAAATATTAAACTAACTTACCTAAAAATCAAATTAAGTAATTGAAGTTGATGGCACACATGGATCTTCTTTAAATAGGACCGATTTCTTCATTATTTCTCATCCTTCTCTCTTACTATTTCCTCTCATAACACAACTTTAGAATCCGGTTGTATTTGTGTATTCTGCCAAATGGGTTTGAAAGGAAAGCTCATTGCTGAATTTGAGGCAAAAGCATCGGGAGATCTCTTCCATGAAACCATGATTAAGAAGCCTCATCACATCTCCAAGATCTCCCCTGCTCATATTCAAGGTTGCCAGCTGCACGAAGGTGAATTCGGAAAGAATGGCTCCGTCATCTTTTGGAACTACACTATTAGTAAGAACAAAACTTTTATTAATCGATTTTAATATATATTCATGCATACATAGACTATGGTAGGACAATCAATATTTTATGTAGGATCTTTCTAAGATGTAAGATGGGTCAAGTTTAAAAACGTACATGCATTAAGTTTATCGGGTTTGTGTGTTAGAATCGTCTCCAATGCTTATGTGCTCAATTATGTGACAAAGCCCTATTATATTTGACCCATCGTAATTTGAAATGATGTTAGTTCGATTTGAATTCGGATTTTGACTAACCGGGCTTGTCGGCCTTAAGACGTGGATTGGGACTTGGACAAAAAAAAATGTCACATCTAATAGAGCTAGTTGACATTAAGGCATGTCGTCAAGTATCAACTGAGTCACACAGTTGTACTTGAGGCGCTCGTGGAAAGATAAATGTATCCACGTCGATAATAAATAACTCGACGTTCATTATAAATTCGATGGATACTCCTTCGGTTGTCGGTCTATTTTATGATAAAACTTCATTGAACTTATGTGTTAGGCTCAAATTTAATGCACAATGTACGACTAAACCCACCTTATATATTTGATCCATCAAAATTTCGCATAAGTTTTTAAAGGGAATTTATATAAGCTAATTTTTTTTAGATGGAAAGAAAATATGTCTCAAAGCAGTTGGTGGAGAATATAGACGAGGTGAATAAGACATTGACCTTGAAGGAGATTGATGGAGATCTTCTAAAGAGTTACAAGACCATCGCATTTCACCTCCATGTCAAGCCTGGAACCGGAGACATTGAGCTGAACGGAAAAGAGTACGAAAAGATTCACGAAGACGTGTCTCATCCTATTAGCTTGCTTGAGATGGTACTCACTGTCAGTGAACACATCGATGACCACCATCACAAAGCTTAAGCAAAACGATGTATGGTTTCATCTTATATGCATGAAACAATCAATACCGTATCTTTTTTAAATAAATCACCATTTAGGTGACTTAATGTTATGAGTGTGCTTTTGTGTGGCTTATTATCGTTGTAATGTATGTGTATTGTGTTATCTTGATCAATGTTATATGCAATTTTGTTTATTTCGATATTGGAAATAAGATCATTGAGGTCATCGATTATCATTTTGTTCATAATTACTAGAATTTTAATTATTGGATCAAAAGGAATGATATTCATTAGGATCTCTCCTGTAATAACCGGAAAGTTTTAAAAATTTTCCTTGTCATTATAAATTTTTAAAAAAAAATAAATTAAATTTATTTATTTAACCGATAACCGAATCGATAATAAAGAAAATAATTGAGTCAAACGGATCCAAACCCTATAGCCAGACCGGCTCCCTTCTTATTTTATCCTTGGACCAAATCAAACCTTATAATTGGTTTGTCAACTGAACCGGCCCAATATCCAGGCCAAAGCCCAGCCTTCATCTTACATTTTTAGGCCCATATGTCCCTCTTCACTTGCCACGGCCCAGCTGGCTTGCCTTCTATTTTTGGGATCGTCTAGCCCACTCTTCCACTGAGCCAACGCTTGTTCTTCAACCCCGCTTCTTCGTCAACGGCTTCCAACCGACAAGCGTTACAGAGGGCTTTTATCGATCCATTAAGGCGACCATTGATGACAAACGAACGTTGCAAATTGGTAGGGGGAACATGCCTTCTCTTCCATCACTCTCTCCCTCTCGATCACGATCGGCCGCTAGCCTCTGCACCGTACGCCATTCTCAGACAATGGCTACCCCGGGAACTGCCAGCACCGACCTGCAAACTTCTTCACCCCTCGCTCACTCCCCGTCATTTTGCTACCCCTACTCCGAGAACTCGAAACCCCGGAGGTCTCAGCTTTCCTGCTCCACCTACCGCGCCTCGGGTTGTTCGTTGACGTCTCTGCTACCACCTCGCCGCCTCAGTCACTCTGATCTCCCTCCCTGCCAGGTACCACGCCGGTGAGTCCCACCCTTGTCTCGACTCAGTTGGGCATGGCGTTAAGCCACCCATACCCGTGAATTTTAACGATTTGGACCGATCTTTAAACTCTGCATATGGTGATGACTGCAATCCGTAAGTTTAGAAGTGAATTGAAAGGCTGTTGCGTTCTGTTGTGTGTGCAGTAGAAGGATCGACTTGGGTCGTCTGACACGCGAAGGAAGTTAGCGTGAAATTTCGTAAGTTAACTTTCCACTGGTCTACTCAGTGATCAGATACCACCGAGAGTAAATAATTTGACTGTTGTGTGCTTGCCGCAGGTCGCGAACTTGCTATTCCAATCCTATACCATTTATCTAGTCGCTCCTCTTAAGCCGATCCCGGTTAGTTCGAATCCGAGCCTTTCGATTAAATTAATTCCGTTAAGTTTTACAATAATTTATAGAGGTGGTTAACGTTTAGACGCATGCTAATAAATCGTATATATTAAGATAAATATTGGATTAATGAAGGATACATATCGGTGTAGAAGACGGAACCTTAAGTTAGCGGAATTGGATAAAATGCACTTAGGGGATCATAACGAAAATAATGTGTAGGCGAACGATCGTTAATCATAGATTTTGGGATGTCTTCCGAGTTGAGTACGAACTAATAAGATGGTGAAACAAAGAATAAGAAATGGCGATTGGATGTGTAAGTCCCCAAATCGAAATGGGAAAGAAGATCAGGGTATTGAATCTAGACGTCATACCCTTATTGCGGGAATGATAAGTGAAAGGAATTTAAGATTGGAATGGTTCTAAGAATGGGTAATTTATGGAACAGGATAATCGGATCTTTAGTAGGCAAGATCGCGAGACTTTGAGACCAGTACGGTTAAGGTGAGTTCGTAGGACTCACTTAGTTACCGTTTTATACTAAGTGTGCATTTGAGTGGTGTATACTATATTATGAGAAATAAAATGAACGGATTAGATCACGGTACTTTGTTGTTAAGTAAGGCACAAGTGTATGATAACGTGCCGTAACCGTCGGTCCGGGCAGATGGTGCCGGAGGATTACCCCGCGACCAGTCCAAAAGGTATACGGGAAGAGGTACATACACCAACCCTACTGGTTTACGGGGACGGGGGCAGGAGTCGGGAGACTCTTGTGTTACAAGATAAGATGGAAATTAGACTGGATCAAGTCACGTAATGAAAAGATAATAAATCGGGATCTGTGTGTGCATGTTGAGTGATTTATTGTATATGCCCTTGTGTGTGTTTGTGCTCTAGTGACACTTTATTATTAGAATTGTAGCTAACGGTTTATACCGTGTTGATAGATGATGCAGGTTAGATATCTACCAAGAGATTTAGAGTGAAAAGTGGTCAGCCAGGGTTTCCGTACTAGGATCGGGTGTTCGATTATTTATTTCAGTTATTTATTTCCTTAGTTGACTTTTACTGTTAGACTTACTCGTCCTAGAGATTGGGTGTGTTATGTTGGTCAAGTCTTATTACGTTGAGTACTTTATTTAAAGATTTACCATTTTAATATTTGTGCCTTGTTGCAAGGTCCGTTGTAAAATTGTTGTCAAACTATGGTCGGGACCCATTGTGAGGTCCTAGCCACTAACGCCCCGGATTCCAAAATTTGGGGTGTTACATTTCCCTTGTACGCTTTGGTAAAATGCGGCAAAAAAAAAAAAGAGGAAAATTCAGCAATAGACCCCAAAGGAGGCATATGTAAGAGCCTTAGCCGCCCCTGCGTGTGAGGGAGGCCAACCCTGCGGCTCATCCGTGTTTCCGTCCCTGCGGTCCTGGCTGCCGCCCCTGCGGGTTCCGGCGGCTGCAGCCGTCTTTTTTTTGACTCTTTGACCCGTGCTTTACTCTTTACCTTTCTTAATCTTTGCCTTGGCTGATCAAGGGCTTGTTCTTCACTTTCCTTCCAGCTTCCCACGTCCCTAGCTTCCCTTGCTTCCCTTTGACCTTGATCTTGGTTTTGAAAGAGTTTGGCTTGAGTTTTGTGTGGGTAGTGGCTATTGTTGTTGGTTGTGTGCATGCTGAGCTTGGAAGCCAGCCTGGAGGTGTGTGAGCTCTTCTCTACAGCTAGGACCACAAGAGTGGTAAGCAATCTTGCTCCTTCTTCTTTCTTTCCTTGGATTCAATCTCTTAGCTTAGGTTTAGATGCATGTATAGGTGTGTATTGATGTTTGTATGTGTATGTATATGTATGTGCTTGAACCTGGATGAGAGAAGACGTGTGTGATCACGTGAAGAGCTGAGGAGAAATCGCAAAATCGTTTCCTGCGTTGTCGCCGCCCCGCGGCTACCATGTCGTAGCGCTTGCGTCGTGCCAGCGGCGTGCCTGCGTTTGCCAGCGTTCCTTGTCACCGCTCCCGCGGCTACGTTCCGCCGCGCCTGCAGTCACATGTGTTCCGCCCCTGCGTCTCTCCTTCACGCAGGTGCGTCTTGTTCCGGTTCTACCTAGAGTTAGGTAGATCCTTTTCTTTCCTAGTATGAGCGTTAGTAGCATGCTAGGTACGAGTATAAGGTTAGAATGAGGTTGAGTACGGTATCGTTTATGCGGTTACGCTTTGAGGTTTACGAGTTGGAATATGATCCTTATGGATCCCTTGGGTCTAGGTGTGACCCTGTTATGCATATGAGTGTGATATATGTGTTATACCTTGCTTAGGCGGAGTTGACCTCCAGAGCGGAGCTGTGTGAGTTTGAGTTGAGACTCCCGAGGTTGAGGTAAGTCCATAGGCTTACTTAGTTGCCATCTATATATTGGATGTTGCATGAGTGGTGTATGTTTATGCTTGATAGTATGTGCTATTATGTTTACCGACCTATGGTATAGTGACTGCCCATTGTAGGGTTGTGACAGCTTTGCCCTGTCCTCCCGCGTGGAGACAGGGAGGTTCTCTGCGGACAGGCCAGATATGGAAGTGGGACGGGCACTTGCTCCACTCCCATAGGGTACACGGGAAGTGTGACCAGATCACCACTCCAGCTGGCAACCTCCCCGAGAGGCGAGGGTTATACTCCTCGTGTCACATATGTCATATTGATATTTATATATATACGATTTTGTGTGTTGGACCACTTATATAAAGATAATGAACCGGGTAAATGTGTGATATCATGTTGAAGTGCTTTAGTATTTGATATGTGATTGTGCTTATGCTCATTCTTTATATGTGTATGGTTAGCTAACGGTTTCATACCGTGTTGTAGATCTTTACAGGTTAGGAGAACTGCAGGGTGATCCAGAGAGGGTGATCCGCTGAGGGCTCCGTACACTGGGATTATTATCGTGGGATATGGGATATTTGATGTACGGTTATATGTATCTTTTGTACTCAACGGTACTTATGTATTACTTTTTGGGATTTATATATCAGTTTTACGTTTTGTATTTAATCTATCGGTGTCTTGTTGTAAGATTCAGTGAAATTGTTGTCAGGCTAGGGTCAGGATCCATTGTGAGATCCTAGCCCAGTAGCACCTCGAGTCCTACGGATTTGGGGTGTTACAAAGTTGGTATCAGAGAGCCCAGGTTGACAACAATGGCACTAGTAATCTGCAATAAAGTTCGAATAGATAAATAAACAGAACCCGAAAGGGTCTGACTTTCAAAAGGTTTTGGTTTTGAAATGAGTACAAAATGTTTTGGGATATCGTGTACTGACCATCGCCCCTCTGAAGATCTCGACAGTATATATATATACAGATATTCTGTTGTGATTGATTGATATATACATATGGCATATATATAGCCTTTTGAGTTAGGTTTACGTCCTCTGCAGATGGTTCAGACTAGAGCTTACCTGCAGCTGGACGGGTAGAGGTAGACCCCTCTAGGTAGAAGACGGGGTAGGACTTCCGCTGTAGATCCACGCGCAGCGGAAGAGATTCATGACGATGTTGCTGAGAGTGTTGCTCCTGAGACTGGGAACAACGTAGCTACGAGACAGGGTTCACAACGAGTCCAATTAGATGGCTCGGATAATGTCTTTATGGAGGACCAGCGTTCCGCGAGTATATCCGTCAAGTGACTGAGGCTGCCAGAGCGGGGTAGACCTATTCCGGATCTGCCAGTACATGAGGGGTCAGCTGAGAGATCCCATACAGTTACTCAGTGCAGCGGTACCGCACTTGCTGCTGAGATTGCTAGAGTTATAGAGGAGCATCGAGGGTCTCGACCAGACAGTTGGTTGAAGGCATTTCATCAGATGGAGTACCCCCTTTCTCTGGGAAGGGTTAGACGTAGAGCTGTGTGGACACGTACTCTGCTCTGGAGTCTATTCGATGTCCAGCTGACAGAAGGTAGAGTTGGTACAGAGTCTGTTCGAGAGTTAGCACAACACTGGTGGAGATCTGTACGAGTACAGGTTACCAGTTATGAGCATGACGATGATCAGAGAGCGTTTCTGCCCTGCCTCATTGGAGAGGGAGAAACTACGTGATTTTATGGAGGCTGCTTTGAGGATGTACCAGTCTCCGAGGCATCAGGAGGTTTCAGGAGGAGCTGGCTTTGCTGGGACCAGCTGCACCTTCTGCTGATCAGCACGTATATCTGTTTTCCCGACGACTGAGGATGCTACCTAGAGCCTACATGGCCGGGTTTCACTGTGAATCTTTGATGGACTATCAGGACAGAGCCGCCGATTATGAGCGAGAGCGGGCTAGTCAGGGGAGAGCTTCTCGGACCGGAGGGTCTGAGAAGAGGCAGCGTACTGGGCAGGCCAGTGGTACTACTGGAGCTGCTAGTGCAGGGCGAGATTAGAGTCGCCAGAGTCATTCCTTATATGCACCAGTTACAGATAAGGGACGACAGTGCTACAACTGTGACGGGTATGGACATATACGATCAGAGTGTACGAGGCAGACAGTGATTTGTTACATATGTGGTGGACGAGGACACAGAGCTGTCTTTTGCAGACAGGGTGGATCTTCATCTCGGCAGGGTTCTTTCCCTGCCAATGCAGCGGGAGGTGGGCAGAGACCACCTCAGCAGCAGCAGATACAGGGACAACAGAGAGTCCTAGATCGTTTTACTACTCAGGGATCTGCTCCTGGGTTGAGTAGAGGCGGAGGCCGTGGCGGGAATGCCACGGATACCAGAGGAGCTCAGGATAGAGTCTTTTGAGCTGAGAAGTGCAGAAGAGTCAACTACACCGACTGTTACAGGTACCATTCTGATTCATGGTTTACCTGTCAGAGTTTTATTTGATATGGGTGCTACGCACTCTTTTATATCTGATGCCTATGGGGAGTGTTTGGTTTTGGTTTTGGTTTGACTGAGGGACACCCTTCCATATCGGGTTACCCGATGGTAGTAGGGTTAGAGGTACCCATGAGATTCGTGATTGTCCCATTTCTGTAGGGACCCGTGTTTTACTTCTCCGTCATGCCATTAGAGCATGAAGAAGTCATACTAGGTATGGATTGGATGGATAGACTTTCTAGTCTTAGATATAGGTCATAGGACTGTTACCCTCTCTACCGAGTTAGGACAGATAGAGGTTTTCCGAGGATGGGACCTTGGAAAATCTAGTATGGTTATCAGTGCGATACGAGTAGCTAGACTGTTTGCTCAGAGATGTGAGGCCTTCTGGTGTTATGCCATGAAGGAGGGGAAGAGTCCAGCATTAGAGGATATTCCAGTGGTCTGTGAGTTTGCAGATGTGTTTGCTGAGCTGTCCAGTTTGCCGCCTCAGAGGAGTGTGGACTTTGGTATCAAGTTAGAGCCTCGTACGAGGCAGATCTCAAAGGCCCATATCGGATGCGCCTGTTGCGATGTTGGAGCTGAAGAAGCAACTTGAGGAGTTGCCGAGAAGGGTTTTATTCACCATAGTGTATCTCCATGGGGAGCATATGTCCTCTTAGTACGGAAGAAGGACGGATCGTTGAGACTGTGTAGTGATTACAAAGAGTTGAACAAGGTGACCATTAAGAACAAGTATCCATTGCCGTGTATGGATGACTTGTTGGATCAGCTTCACGGAGCGACAGTATTTTTCCAGGATGGACCTGCGCTCAGGATATCACCAGCTGAGGGTGAGAGAGAGGAACATGCAAGACAACTGGACTGTGTTACAGGTTTTACGGAATAGAGAACTTTATGCTAAGTTTTCTAAGTGCGATCTTTGGGACGCCAGAGGTAGCATTCCTGGGTCATGTGGTATCAGCTGAAGAATTAAAGTAGACTCGGCCAAGATTGAGTAGCAGCATGGACTACACCGACGAACGTCAAGGAAGTACGTAGCTTCCTTGGCCTAGCCGGTTATTACAGACGCTTTGTGGAGGCCTTTTCTGTGATTGCCCGTCCACTGACGAGTTTTTGAGGAAGACAACCAAATTGGTGTGGTCTAATCAGTGTATGCAGAGTTTTAAGGAGCTGAAGAGACGTCTGACTTCTGCTCCTGTTTGGGCACAGCCAGAGGAGATAGAGGGATTTGGTCTGATTAGAGTTGGACTTTCGGTTTCCGGATGAGGATGCCGCTGAGTACTTTAGAGGTTCTACCTGATCTGTTGAGAGAGATCCAACAGAAGCAGGAGACCTGCCAGATCTTGATGAGGGTACGAGATAGATGTCTCGGGATGAGACACCACAGTTCCTGCTGGGAGCAGAGGGAGTTTGAAGACGTCGTGGTCGCGTCTGTGTACCTGCTGATACAGAGCTGAGACAGAGATTTTTACAGAAGGCTTACTGTACACCTTACTCTGTACATTCAGGTACGGGTAAGATGTGTCAGGACTTGAGACGTTTATATTGGTGGAAAGGGTTGAAGCCGATGTGGCCGATTTGTGACACAGTGTGCGACCTGCCAGCAGGTCAAGATAGAGCATTGCAGACCTAGAGGTGAGCTCCATCCACTTCCGGTTCCACAGAGGAAGTGGGAGGACGTCACCATGGATTTTGTGATTGGACTGAGGCTGAGCCGGAGTTTTGATACCATTTGGGTCATAGTGGACCGATTGACGAAGACGGCACGCTTCATTCCTATTAGAGAGACGTGGCCGGTGAGCAGATTAGCTGAGGAGTACACTAGGTAGATAGTGAGACTCCATGTGTACCGAGGACGATCGTCTCAGACCGAGATAGACGATTTACCTCGAGGTTCTGGCAGCAGATACAGACTGCCCTAGAGACGAGTTTATATTTTATTATTGCGTTCCATCCTCAGACAGATGGTCAGTCAGAGAGGACCATCCAGACGCTAAAGAATATGCTGCGAGTTTATGTTTTAGTATGCATCTATTGGGATGGCCCTTATGAGGCACTGTATGAGCAGAGCAGTGACAGTGATTTGATACCTGATCAGGTTCAGGATGATGGGATTCGAGTAGCCCTGGTTAAAGAATGATTGCTGACTGTGCAGAGCCGTCAGAGGTCGTATACAGATAGGAGGCGTAGACCTCTAGAATTCAGAATTGGAGCCTAGTATGGCTGAGAGTGTCTCCGACACGAGGTGTTAGATGCTTTGACATTAAGAAGAAGTTGAGAGCAACTTACAGATAATCCTGTCTTCGAGATTCGAGGATTTACCCTGGGTTTCATGTGTCTCAGCTGAGGGACTACATACAGCTCCGAGACACACTGTGAGTTATGATGATTTGTGGTTGAGCCGGACCACATCTGTATCAAGCATTCTATTATCGTCCTAGGCAGAGGCATGAGATGTCTGCGTTTATAGAACATTCCTGTGTTGAGAATACAGTGGTTGAGACGAGAACCTGATGAGGCTTCGGGAGAGACTGAGAATAGTATCCAGAGGAACTATCCAGAGTTATAAGTGGGGATAGATATACATATAGGATCCAGGAGTAAGTCTTAGGACTAGCCTGAGGAGCGATATGATTTTGTGCATATGTGCTTATGTGCTTATATGCTATGCTATGTTTATTTTTCGTGCTAGCTATGATGTGTTTATGATCTTACTAGATCGGTTGTGCTAGTACGACTGTTAGGTATAGTTGGAGATGGTTCTTACCTCCATGCTATTGTGGTTAGTATAGCTGGAGATGGTCCATGCTATTGTGATACGACCGATGCTATTGTGATACGACTGTTAGGGATAGCTGGAGATGGTTCCTACCTCCATGCTATTTTGATGACATAGTTTGGATGGAGATGTCTTCTCCATGCCCCGATGATAGTTTGGCTAGAGATATCCCTCTATGCCCCAGATAGTAGTGTGATCTTTTGAGGTATAGTGTCATATGGGTTGATACCTTATGTACGAGATATGATACCTCCGATAGAGAGAGTGTATCCCGGTTTTGTGTTTGACTGCTTTCGGAGTTTGTACAAGTTTCGGGACGAAACTTGTTTTTAAGGGGGGTGAGGTGTAAGAGCCTTAGCCTTTGGAGCCACTTTTGGCCTTAGCCGCCCCTGCGTGTGAGGGAGGCCACCCCTGCGGCTCATCCGTGTTTCCGCCCCTGCGGTCCTGGCTGCCGCCCCTGCGGGTTCCGGCGGCTGCAGCCGTCTTTTTTTGACTCTTTGACCCGTGCTTTACTCTTTACCTTTCTTAATCTTTGCCTTGGCTGATCAAGGGCTTGTTCTTCACTTTCCTTCCAGCTTCCCACGTCCCTAGCTTCCCTTGCTTCCCTTTGACCTTGATTTTGGTTTTGAAAGAGTTTGCTTGAGTTTTGTGTGGGTAGTGGCTTGTTGTTGGTTGTGTGCATGCTGAGCTTGGAAGCCAGCCTGGAGGTGTGTGAGCTCTTCTCTGCAACTAGGACCACAAGAGTGGTAAGCAATCTTGCTCCTTCTTCTTTCTTTCCTTGATTCAATCTCTTAGCTTAGGTTTAGATGCATGTATAGGTGTGTATTGATGTTTGTATGTGTATGTATATGTATGTGCTTGAACCTGGATGAGAGAAGACATGTGTGATCACGTGAAGAGCTGAGGAGAAATCGCAGAATCGTTTCCTGCGTTGTCGCCGCCCCCGCGAGAGAGTCACCGCCCCCGCGGCTACCGTGTCGTAGCGCCTGCGGCGTGCCTGCGTTTGCCAGCATTCCTTGTCACCGCTCCCGCGGCTACGTTTCGCCGCGCCTGCGGTCACATGTGTTCCGCCCCTGCGTCTCTCCTTCACGCAGGTGCGTCTTGTTCCGGTTCTACCTAGAGTTAGGTAGATCCTTTCCTTTCCTAGTATGAGCGTTAGTAGCATGCTAGGTACGAGTATAAGGTTAGAATGAGGTTGAGTACGGTATCGTTTATGCCGGTTACGGCTTTGAGGTTTACGAGTTGGAATATGATCCTTATGGATCCCTTGGGTCTAGGTGTGACCCTGTTATGCATATGAGTGTGATATATGTGTTATACCTTGCTTAGGGAGTTGACCTCCAGAGCGGAGCTGTGTGAGTTTGAGTTGAGACTCCCGAGGTTGAGGTAAGTCCATAGGACTTACTTAGTTGCCATCTCTATATTGGATGTTGCATGAGTGGTGTATGTTTATGCTTGATAGTATGTGCTATTATGTTTACCGACCAATGGTATAGTGACTGCCCATTGTAGGGTTGTGACAGCTTTGCCCTGTCCTCCCGCGTGGAGACAGGGAGGTTCTCTGCGGACAGGCCAGATATGGAAGTGGGACGGGCACTTGCTCCACTCCCATAGGGTACACGGGAAGTGTGACCAGATCACCACTCCAACTGGCAACCTCCCCCGAGAGGCGAGGGTTATTGTGCTTATGAACCGGGTAAATGTGTGATATCATGTTGAAGTGCTTAGTATTCTGATATGTGATTGTGCTTATGCTCATTCTATATATGTGTATGGTTTAGCTAACGGTTTCATACCGTGTTGTAGATCTTTACAGGTTAGGAGAACTGCAGGGTGATCCAGAGAGGGTGATCCGCTGAGGGGCTCCGTACACTGGATTATTATTGTGGGATATGGGATATTTGATGTACGGTTATATGTATCTTTATACTCAGGGTACTTATGTATTACTTTTTGGGATTTATATATCAGTTTTACGTTTTGTATTTAATCTATCGGTGCCTTGTTGTAAGATTCAGTGAAATTGTTGTCAGGCTAGGGTCAGGATCCATTGTGAGATCCTAGCCCAGTAACACTCGAGTCCTACGGATTTGGGGTGTTACAGCATAAGTGCTCACATAATTAGGGTTGTAGAAGATAAAATGTCCAGCACAAACAAGTACTAGTGTATTACCTGTGCACTGCACGGGCCGTGATTTAGTATTTAATATTTATAATAAACGTTTATAATAAGAATCAATATACGTGCATTGCCTGAGACGTGTTTTAATATTTATTATAAACATTAGAATAAAATGATCTTCTTTAGAGCTTAATATTAGTTATTCACTATAATCTTTAAACTATATTTTATTATACTTATAATACGATAACAAATTTAAGTTATATTTATAATACAGTAACAAATTCAAGTTATATTTATTTAATATAAAACAAATCTTTTCAAAAAATTATAATTATAATTTAATTAGTGACGAAAAAAATTATCATATTTTAATTTACGAATTAACAAATTAAGATTTGAATTTGTAAATATCAAAATTATTGATTTTTGAAATACTAGATTTTATTTATGGGTTAACAAATTATTAAGATTTGAATTTGTAAATATCAAAATTATTGATATTTGAAAGTAGCTTTTTAAAATACTTTTGGAAGTTACGTTAATTGTGGCGTTAATACGTGGCAAAGAAGGTCTCTTCTTTAATAGATATAAGTTAAGATGATAAGATTTTCCGATCTTATTAGGATTTATTGATATTGAGAATTTATATTTCAATTAAAAATAGGCTTTTAAAAAAGATTGGGAGCATCAAAAAACAGGGAGGTGACATGTGACAAAAAAAGCCTCTCTTCTAATAGATATATAAGATAAGATGATAATATTGTTTAGTCAATATCTCTTTGATTTAAATATAAATACTAATTAAAATAATTAATTATATTTCATACTTGTCCTTATTTGAATGAACTTGAAAAGCGCAAGCAAACTTGAACAGCCCGAAGTTCCCGAACCATGAAAAAGTTATAAAATATGGGATCTTGCATCAAAGAAGAGAAATTGCTTGCGCGCTTCTTCAAGTGAGAGAGAGGATTTTTTTTTGTTTTTGGTAAATGGTAAATTTATTAATGGAGAAAAGAAAAACAAAGATTTAACTAGGATCAAAAATCCTAATTAAACCCGCATAACAAGGAGTATATCATCAACCAAACATAGAGGGCCAAAACAAAAAGCTCAAGTACTTCAGACAAGCATGCAAGCCTCCTGAACATACAATCTATTTCATACTGACTATAAAAAGTGTGTATCTCATAGCACTGTTCATAAGGTCCTTCCACCTCGGCAAAGCCATCAGTAGAAAGGGACACTCATAAACCAGGGGTGTGCCTATCCATTGGATCGAGGTATCATTCACCTTCGGCAAAGCCATCAGCAAATGAGTCCCATGTCCGGTACAAAGTGCCCAATTAATAAAGTGCAAATCATGAGCATAATACAACTCTAGTATAAGAAACAAAAGCAAACCACACCTCAAACCTATCACCAACTCTAGAAGGGAAGGCCTCATATAGTAGGTTGTAGACATGGGCTCTAATCATCCGGACCAGGACATCAATGAGGATCTTGTTCCGGTCAAACACCAGGGCATTCCTAAAATGCCATAGATAGTATACCATCGTAGAGAAGGCATAGATGCGCGCTCTGCTCGTCCAACTCCTTCCTGGTGCAGTACTAAGAAGATAAGTCAAGACGTCGGCTCTCGTGGTCATATCAACGGGCATCCGGAATCCCTGACAAACATGTGTCCATACCTCTCTCGCATAAGTACAATAAAAAATCAAGTGATCGTGAGACTCTCTCTTGACCGCACCAATGACAGATTGACAGGTAGGGTCAATATCAAGAGAGAAAGGATCTTAGGCCCACTAGAGGTGGACACCAAAATACAACCAAAATGATTTTAGTCGGATCCGACTATTATTCAATGAGTTGATCCGATATGATTTTCCTGCTTTTGTTAAAAATCAATAAATTTAAATTCATTCATCATAAATCAAATGAAAGTGACAAATATATATTAACTAAACATTAAAATACTTAGAAATTACAAAATAAAAACCAAAATTTTAAACCAACTCAGCTTCAAGGTGTAAGCTTGCATTATTTCTACTTAGTTATATTTTGTTTAAAATATATGGAGATCAATGGATATCCGGATTTAAAACATATATCCGGAAATTTGGGATAGCCGTTTTTATTAAATTATAAAATGCTTATTTATTTTTGATCCGATGAATTGGAAAAATCATTCGAATGTATTATGATGCTATCGTAATTCTCGGGTTACTGAACATATTGACGGATTGGTTTGGTCGCACCTATTATACACATGATATATGACTTTTATATGAAAGTTTCAAAAAAATGGGAGAAATGGGTATGATACTACTAGAAAACTTGATGATACCAACAACTTAAATGATTGCCTTTTTTCCAACGGATTTCATGATTACAACGTTGGATTTCAATCGGTGGTATATTGATGGTCAGAAACGGTTCCATCGGAATAGGCAGCTGAATCGATTTCCGGCGGATTAGGTGGTTAAGTCAATGGACTTGCTTGTTGGATTTCAATCGATGGTATATTGATGGTTAGAAACGGTTCCATCGGAATAGGCAGTTGAGTCGATTTCCGGCGGATTAGGTGGTTAAGTCAATTTCCAACGGAATAAACTATGCATGATTTATCACGCATTCGATCGTTGGGCTTGTTTCCGACGAATTAACTCGTTTGATAGGTTTCAGCGGATAAGAATGTCCAAAATCGGAGGTATAAATGGAATGTACACTGTAAAAAACTGATAAATTTTGGTAGAAAAATCACCATTATAACATATTTATTACAACCTTATATAGAGAGATTATAAGATAATATGGATAAAATCATATATAAGCTAAATTAAAATAATGAGATAGTCTTTATTCATCTAATACCGGTATATCCAAATCCCCTTTGTATCATTCAATAAAAACTCATAGTTTATGTAAATGTATTAGAGAGTAGTCTAGGTGGTTAGGATACTCGGCTCTCACCCGAGAGACCCGGGTTCAAGTCCCGGCAACGGAAATTTTTACTTCGGATGCACTTCTTCCTGTCAAAGATACGACGTCGTAGAACTTACATTAGCATTCAAACCGTGACTTCAGTTTTAGTAAGTACAAGATTTTGCAGCAGATTTTAGAATAAAAGAACTTAGAAGATTTATTATTATATCATTTTTATATATTTTTATTAAAGATTAAATTTTTAGTTATGTTTTATATTTTATTTTATACATTATAATTAGAATAAGAAAAATGTTGCATGTCTTATTCTATACTTAGCTGGTTACCAAAACGTTATAAGGCTGGACGAGTCATATAACTTGTTTAGCTTATCCCAGCAATTAGTTTTTAACGAGCATAGTGACATGTTCCTTGCAATCCAAAATTAAAAATCAAATGCCGTGAGCAGTGAGCCAAGGTCTCTTTCCTTGATTATACTAAATCCCCGTCTAACTGCAATTTCGAAAATAACATGAAAACGAATCTGTATATACTCTTATTCACTAACCCTTTTTAACTACAACTTTAAAAATAATAACTAGGAACTTATACTACCTACACGCACTGGTAAACGAAGTACATAAAATAAAAATTATTAATTTCGATGTCTAAAGAGAAATGAAATGGTAGAAATAACACATTTTATATTAAATGGAGGTATCATATTAAGAAATAATAATATAAATAAACAATGAATTAATTTAATAATGAATGACATGTCAATAGAATAAATTTGTTTTCACTCCATCAAAATCTATTATATTTTTTAGTTATATTATTTTAATTTATATATTTTAATTTATATATTTTATTTCAAATATTAAAGTAATTATTAGAATAAAAGAAGATGTTGCATGACTAATTCTATACTTAGTTGGATACAAAATCATTAGGAAGAGTCAAACAATTCGTTCAATATATATACATAGAGTTGGGTTTTAGTGAAAAAGGATCCGTGAAAATTTTTGTTTTTATTATGCTTAATTGTTTATGCAGGTAGTTGTTTAAGTAAAAATTATTTCAAATCTTGTGATCTGTTAATTTCGAGTATAAATATTATAAAATGGGTTGTTTTTTAAATAAATATTTTGTGTATAATTAGAAAGACATAATTTATATACATAAAAAAAAATCGGAGCCTACTATATACACATTATTATAATTAGACACGGTTGGCAAGATTTCAATGGATTGCCGTACACACCCTTATGTCTCTTTCCACGACTGGGCTATGTCATTCTGTACTCTGGAGTTAAATAACCATCACAGCCGGCTTCATGCCGTTGGTATCTATAGAGTTATATACGTACGATACCGTACACCCTTTACCCTTATGTCACTTTCCTTGACTTGGCTAACTCATATTTGTTTTGTGGAGTTGTATACCAATCACAACTGACGGCTTTCGTATCAACAGAGGAAAATACGAACCATGGAAAAGCTCTACAATGCGTCAATACAAGGAAGCGCGGCTTGTTTACTCAATCTTCTCAATGAAGATCCTCTCATAATCCACAAGTACATCTCCAAAACACATCACTCCGACACCCCGCTTCACATAGCCGCGTTACTAGGACACGAGGAATTTGTCAAGGTGATCCTCAGGAAGGACCTCGGACAAATACCCGATCTCACCCGTGTGCGCGACTCTGACCGATCAACATCACTCCATTTGGCTTCTGCAATGGGACACGTAGAAATAGTCCGGGATTTGATAGAGGCAGATCCTGGCACATGCTTATTTACTGATATATATGGAATGAACCCGGCTCATGTTGCTGTCGCAAAAGGTAAGATTGATGCTTTAAGAGTGATTGTGCAGGTTAAACCCGAGTCGGTCGAGATGATTACGGATGATAAGTCGACCATTTTGCATTTGTGTGTAAAGTATAATCAGTTGGAATCCATGAAAATGCTCCTGGAAAATAATTACTTGGTTGATGAGAATTTGCTCAACGCCAATGATGAAGACGGTAACACAATCTTACATCTTGCTGCCCTAAATAAGCAATCCAAGGTATCACCTATCTATATCATTTTTTTTACCAAACTTCACTTTTTTTATATTTTACAAAATTCAATAAGTTCAAACAACTCAAGAATAATGTCTTAGCGAATATATTCAGATATTTGTGTAATTTTTTAAATTAAAATAATCAAAAGAACGCTTAGAAGTTTTGTTAAATCAGTCCACAAAGCTGTACAAAAACACTCGTTTTGTTCTTGGCAGACTGTAATTATACAAATTCCAAATTTTCATAAAAGTCAAATAGAAAGATCATTGATGTACTGAACTTACTTGTTCTTGGCAGACTGTAGATTTCTTGCTAAAAAGTGCAGGAATAGATACACAATCACAGAATGCATACGGGCAAACCGCTTTTGACATCTCAAAACTGAATTACAATAGCCAAAGCAATCGACACGAACAATACAGCATGATGCGCATCCAAGAAGCTCTTCGGGGAAATGGGAGCCAATCATCAGCAAGCATAACTTCAAATTTTAATTCAGAAGTGAACACTGTTATCACATCAGCAAATAATCAGACTTCAGCAGAAGTGCTTCTAGACAAGCTTCTAAAGGGAAAAGAAAAACAGCAAAACGAACAACAGGCTGAAAACTGGCGAAACGCGATACTAATCGCATCAACAGTCATCGTATCGATGTCGTTTCAAGTAGCAGCAAATCCACCTGGCGGAGTATGGCAAGACACGTCAGAGTCACACGTGGCAGGCCAAGCGATTATGGCGACTGTCTCTCCACGGTCATACAGAAGGCTTATTGTTCTAAATACGGTGTCGTTCTGTGGATCTGCTTTCGTCTTTCTTTTGTTGCTTAGTCGGCTGCCGTTCGTGAATAACAAATATGTGATACGAGCCTTCAATGTTGCTCTCTGGTTGGCTATTTTGTCTTCCGCCATTTGTTTTACTTGCTCTGTCATAGTTACGACACCTGTGCCTAAGATGACCATAGCTTTCAAAGCCGCTAATGCTGTTATGTACTTAGCTTTCGGCATTTGGGGAGTTATCGTTCTCGGACACTTTTCTCGTTTCATTCGGAAGAAACACAAGAAAACGAACGGATCATCTATGAACAATGGAATTGCGAGGGTTTGATGATAATAATCATGTGTGCATTGTTGTAAGAACACATTGCGGTGAATTTAGATTTTTACATTTGATTATGTGAATGATATGAAATTCAAATCAGATTTGCAGATGCATATCAGTGCAACGATTCCCCATTGATTTAGGGGTATACAAACAGTACACGAAATTTTACAGTTGAATAGGTAAAACCTTTAAACAAAATTGACGAAGAACGAATTTAATGGAACTAGAAATCGTTATTCCAATTTCACAAACATCATTCCCATATCAACAATTGAGAGAGAAAACTGTAAGAACTTTAATAGAAAATTAAGAAAGATTAGCAAAAGAGAATCGAGAGAGGAGGATGAATCAGGAAGAACGTAGCGTAAAACGCAATCATGTGATTTTTATAAGAAAAAATCGTCATCCATATTGATTATCATCATCTTCATCCTCCACTGTAACGATTAGACGAACAAAAGACAGAATTTAATCAGAAAAAATGCCCAAAAAATAGTCTGCTGGGGACATAACTCATAAGAGTGTAGACGAATTACGTGTGGTGACGGGGACTTCGGCGTAGGATCAAAGAGTTTATAGAGGACGACTCAAAACCCTAAGTCGTGTAAAGCTTAATGGATTGGGCTATACTGGGCCCAATACTAACTTGGGTAAACCTAAAGCCTTCATAGGAAGCCCAGTAAGTTTAATCTGGAAGCCCACTTACATCTTAAGAATTAAAACGCATAATCAAATTCAGCCAAAACTTGAAGAAAAATATATGTTTTAGAATTTAGATTGGTGGGTATTTTTATATTAGATATTTCGATTAAGTTTTATCATTTTATAGATTTTAAACATCAAATAAGAAAAAAAAAAACGAATATTGGACTCTTAGACATCAACTCACTATATATATTATTAAAATTTATATAACTAGCTTGATCACCTTACATACATTTCCTCTTAAAAATGAATTATTGAATTCAGATGAGAAAATTTTATTTTTAACAAAAATTGATCCAACATGACGTTTATAAATTTTAAAGATTTTGAATGAAATCTATGATCTAAATTTTGAAAACTATATCAAAATGGACAATTTTAAAAATTGAGCTTACTCAATACATCATATAAAATATTACATGAAAATATTCTTGATTTTTATAAAAAGAATATATATATATAAAGTTTTTAATTTTAGAGATGTTAAGAAAAATTGTGAAAAAGACAATAAGATATCAAAATTGATAAAATTATATAAATATTGAATTTTTAGTACATCAAACTCACTGTAAAAAAATTTTTATATTTTTAATATATATTATAAAATTAATTATTTACATCGAGTTAGAATGTATATTGAGGACAACTTATGTGTCATTACTCTTTTTTGGATAAAATTAATTATTTGTAATGAAATATAATATAGCATGATCTAACTTTTTATGTTAAATTATAAATTATATTTTATAACCATGGAATATATATATATATATATATATATATATATATATATATATATATATATATATATATATATATACTTTTAAATAATAATAATTTTTAATCAAAAGTAAAAGGGTAAATCACTTTGTAGGCAGTAGGGCCAGCCTTGTTTTTCACGTTTATTAACACTTGGGCAAGCAAATACTTAAAAAAATACACGTGTCAGTTCAATGGGGATTTTTATGGTCATCGTGTGGGACCGGAACTATAAACTAATTTAAATCTGGTTAAATCAACACCTCTCGGGTACGGATCCCCATCTCATATGTTGCGAAACAGCCATTTTTTGCAGTAAACACTCACGTGGAAGGGAAGAAAGCGTTCAAACTGCGCGGCGACAAGGTTACGATCGAGGCAAAATCGGTGGTCTAAATACGACGAACTCTCTTCACTGGAATTCTACTGTCACTATTTCCCCGATCCTCCTTCCTCCGGCCGTTTCAGTACTCAAAGATGAAAGGATCCAGCGTCGGTTTTCTGGCTTCGTTTCTCACCGTTTCCTCGGTGGCGCTTTCCTCTTGTTCCGCCGGCGATCGCGACGTCGTTTCTGATCGCTCGTCCTTCCAGGTACATCTGTCTCTTTTCTCTCAGATACATTTGAATTCTGTCCAGAAGCATGATGATTTGTGAGCACATCTCACCATTAGGAGGAATATACATGTAATATGCATCTCGTTCTTATTTCTCCGTAAATTGGAACTTATGAGAAGTAATTTTCTCCTGTTCGAGGTTTTGATTTAGTAATTGTTTTGTTTGATCATCTCAAAATTAAGCGAAATCGAACTGTAAATTACATCTCGTTCTGTTTGAGGTTGTGATTTCGAAATCGTTACTTATTTTTGTCCATCTCAAAATTGAGAGGAACAGAAATGTGAATTGCATCTGGTTTTGAATCCTCCGTTGCATGGAACTCCGATCGAGAAATTTGATCCTGTTCAGGTGTGATTTCGTTGTTTGTTCATCTCAAAATTGAGATAACAATGTAAATTCCTAGTTAATTTTTCCTCCGTTCCATGAGGTTGCAATCACGCAATTGACTTGTTTTCTGATCTTAAAACGGAGAGGAGTAGGTATATGAATTAGCTGATCCATGTCAATGGCTGTAATATGTGCAGATGAGTCGTTGGTCTAGCAGTAGTGCGGAAGAGAATGAGCATGGATGGTCGAAAAAAGAGAAATTTGCTCCTCGATTTGACGGAATGAGGTTCATTGAGACATTGATCACAGCCCATAGGTGATGTATCATGTTTGCTTCATTCCTGTTGGAGTTTCCGGTGTGCCATTCTATTCTCTAACAAACTGGCCTTGCCCACATATGTTATGGCCAAAGTTTTGTCCGCACTTTTTCATTTTAAGTTTGACATGAATTTGTGTCTTTGTATGATAGAATTTTTATTTCCTGTGATATTGTATTTAACTACTTGGTGATTATGAGAAGATTTGACTGTTGGATTAAGGTTATTGTTTGCTTGCTGATTGATCTATGTTTTGTAGAGTGAATTCTTCTGGTGAAGTAGAATGATACCAGTCTTCAGGCAATCTTGACTGTGTTGTATGTGCATCAAGAATTGTGGTTTGTTCCTTTGTGCCTATGGTCTTTCCATTAGAAGTTTATCAATTAGGAGAGTGAGACATGAGACGATGAATGGGACAAAAGATTTGTACAGGATATGTTGATTATCGATTGGTTTAGGATGAAACTCGTATGTACCTGCCCCAGTCTATCCATACAGTATATTTACGTACACAACTCCCAAGTCATTAAGATTGCCTGACCTCTGAAGTGTTTAAATTGTCAAAGTGAATACTCCGTAAGATAAGATAATCGTAGAATATATAAAAGGTTTGATATTTGGTCAAATTTAAAAATTTAAAAATAACTCCATTTGGCTGAGATGAAGAGATTATTTTAGAGGATTATAATTTCAAATAGTTTATAATCAAAGTGTAATTAAAAAATTTTATTTAAATAATTTCTCAAAATAACAAACCTCTAAATAATCCCTTAATAACCCCATAATTCAATAATGTTGAACGGATCCATGGTATTTTGTGCAGTTGATCCTTAATTTTTTTTATCGAAATAAAATTAGCTTAAAAAATGTGTAAATAGAGGATATTATCGGTATTAGTTCAAATTGGCAACTGTATGACACGACAGCCCACGAAACTCACTTTCCTTCAAGTGCTAGCTGTTAGACGCTGGCTTATCTGGCGGCCAATACCGCCCACCACCCCTGTTGGCCTGTTGGTGTTGAAGAAAGTAGCCCAATTTGACATGACATAATAATACATCAACTCTTTGAATCAGGATAAATTATTACATACACCAAACTATTAATCGAAATTACATTCACGTTTTTTTTTTTTTTTTTGAAAGGAAATTACATTCACGTTGTATTGTGTAGTTTTACATTTTTGAAGGGAAGACAGTCGGTCAAAACTCAGAGGATACGTATGGGCCGCTTGAACTCCTGAAGTAGTCATGGCAGGTAAGTTGGCGCCTTCTTCCATGAAACTATATTTAGCAAGAATATCTATAAAATGTTTTGATATTTGGTCAAATTTGAAAATTTTAAAGCAGGGACGATAACTCCGGCTGAAACGAGAGATTATTTTTGTCAAATAATTGTCCGGCTGAAACGAGATTAAGTTGTTCAAATAATCTTTTAAATAATCGATAATTAAAATTATTAATTTTTTTTAAATAATTCCTTAAATAATCTACCTCTAAATAATTTCTTATTAATCCATACTTCGATGATATTGAACGGATCTATGGTATTTTGTGCAATTGATCCTTAATCTTTCTACCGAAATAAAATTAGCTTAAAAATGTGTAAATAGAGGAATATTATCGGTATTAGTTCAAGTTAGCAACTGTACGAGACGACAGCCCACGAAACTCACTTTTTGATTAGGGATTTAACTACCAATATTGATAACTTTATTGATAATCCCCTTCAAACCCTACTATGAGATCCTTATATAATCTATTGTCTTCCTAAAAGATAGAATAAAGATTACCGATAATAAAATAACTAATTATGGGATTGGGCTAATAAGCAACACGGGTCATGTAGCTAGGGTTGGACTCTCATCATCCACACACCCTTGAGTGAAAGCTTGCCCACAAGCCTTGAAAAAATGGATGGCACGCTAAGAGATCAGCAAAATTCCTCAGGTGGCTCCGTCAAACTTGTAGGGTTTCTCTTAGCAGAAGAGACGTCCATCGAAAGCAAATGTGGAGTGGCACAACGATGTCTAAGCTTGTAAGTTTCGTCGGAGTTAAAGCAAAGTCCTTTCTCCCCTCTTTTATGTTATTCAACCCAAAGTGAGGCGCTTGACGCCAGTAGGGAGTGCCGGGTTTTTTTGGGAGTGGCTTAGGAAAAGTCAATTGAGGGGCCTGGACAGGTGATGGGTTGGTGCTGTTGGAAGTAGGGTTGGTGTGTTGGAAGCAAGATTGATGCTACTGGAAGCAGTGAAAGCGTTAGTGGCGGTAATTGCATCCTCTTGACATAATGCTAAGTCAAAAGCATGAGATAGACTGGTTGGGGTCAGAAGGCGAACTCCAACTTGGATATCAACTCTCAATCTTGATAGAAATAAACTAACTTGGTGGGTATCTTGTAACCCAGGGACTAAATTAATCATAGTTTCAAATCGTGTAATGTAGGATGAAACTATGTCCGATCGAGTTAACTTAGATAAAGCACTCATTGAGTCCAAATTCTTGCGGGGTCCAAATTTTTTACACAGAGCCATGGAAAACTGACGCCCTAGTAATTCTCCCATCGATACCAAGCTATTGCATCACCGCGAAGGTGAATCGATGCCATAGTGACCCTTTGCTCGGGAGGTTTTGGATTCAGCGCAAAAAATTGCTCCACCTTAAAGATCCATCCTTCGGGTTCTATTCCTTCAAATATAGGGAAGTCCAGACGAAGTGGTCGGCCTTCGATATGCGGCTGCTGCAGTTTGGGCGAATTGATGTTGTTGGCGAGATCCAACTACAGAGGCGTCTTTCCTTTATCAGCAGAGGCAAATTTAGAGAAAATTTGCTTCAAGGTTTCTTGGATTTTAGCCCAAAACAGTAGAATGTTGCTGGAGAGTGGTAGTGTTTGTGGTGATGAGGCCTTCATGGTGGTTTCCTTTACCGTCATTGTTGATGAAGGAGAAATTTTTTTTGCAGGATTTCAGACGAGCTTTGATATCAGATGATGAGACTTGAATTTTCAAACTCAATATTGAGACTTTGACCTTTTGATTTGAGATCGAAAATCGAGATTGATAACTTTATTGATAATCTCCTCTAAAATCTAGTATGAAATCCTTATATAACCTACTGTTTTCCTAAAAGATAGAATAAAGAGAACGATAATAAAATAACTAATTATAAACTTGACTGATAAGTAGAACGGATCATGTAACTAGGGTCGGGCTCTCATCACTTTCCTTCAAGCTGCGGGGTCGGGCTCTCATCACTTTCCTTCAAGTGGCAGCTGTTAGACGCTCGCTTATTTGGCAGCCAATACGGCCCACCACCCCGGTCGGTGTTGAAGAAAGTAGCCAAATTTGACATGACATAATGATACAACATATCTCATTGAATCAGAATAAATTATTACATACACCAAACTATTAGTCAAAATTACATTTACGTTGTATTGTGTTGTGTTACATTTTTGATGGGAAGAAGATCAAAACAGAGTATACGTATCACGTATGGGTCGCGTGAAGTAGTCATGCTAGGGAAGTTGGCGCCTTCTTCCATGAAAGTATCTTCAGTAAAAAATTATAAAATTTGGAGAATGAATATTAGCCGTTGTTACTTGTTAGCCTTCGTATTATTGAATGGCCCACCGATCACTTTCCTAGATACACAGCTTCCAACTTGAAATTGGGGAGTATCAAAAGAAAATGACAAAGGAGAAGGCGAGAAGCACATGCACCGCCATGTGATTTGTGCAAGATATGTTACTTAGGAATGATGTCCATCAAATTTTTTAGGGATTAGTTTCGAGAATACAAAGTTTATTGACGTTGAAAATTATGCATTGGTTTCAAAATATGGAATTTACTAAAGGGATGAAATAAAAAAGGCTACAGCCTACAAGCATAGGATGATGATAGTTAACACATGATTGAAGAGTCCAATATTAGAAGAAGAAAAAAATATGAAGCCCTTAAATTATCAAAAATATATAGTAATAGAGTTATAGAGATAGAGTTCAATGTTTTTTAAAAAAAATTGCGACAACATCAGCATAGTGTTTTTAAAGTCTTTTTTTCTTTTTCAAAAAATGCTACTTCTTCTACCTTAAAAAACAGACTTCAATTTCTACCAAGTCCTAAAATTATCTTTGGTAGAGTCCTGATTCTGTATGGGGTATATGGTACATGGGGCCCATCCTGAGACTTGGCAGGTGGCAGCTGCTCCCATTCCCGTGAAAATAAATAATTGTTTTTTAACCGTCTTTCATAGTGCCACGTGTCAGTATGTAGCCATTGTTTCTACTTATAACCCAAAATCCCTCTGTTGCTTCCATCCCTTGCTCTCACCCCCCACCCCACTAGCCGCTAGCAGCGGATCACTGAGCATCAATCACTCTCTAAGGGATCATTACTTTCTTGGTAAATCATGCTTCTTCTTCCTCAACTTATTTCAATTAGCATGATCTATTACCTAATTTGGTGCGTTAAATTTGACAATTACAGTGACATTTTTCATGATGTCTTGCTGCATTTGTATGTGGGTTTCTATTCTACGTTGATGGTTCCCTTCAGCTGTGTACTTCCACTAAATCTTTGCCTTGCATGTGTTCATTCATCAATTCATTCTCATTCTCTTTGTCTCTCATATATTCCTTTCAATTAAATTCGCATCCTCGTATCTGAATCTATGAAAAGAAGGTGATCTTAGTTTCAACTTTTTTCATGTCTAAAAAAGTTGCATTCAGTAAGCTACAGAATCTAATATGCATGTAATCATGGAAATACAGTATAGTAGAGTTGCTCTTCAAATCTGTATAGCAGTTGAGAGTTGAAGAACACATGAAAAAGGAGGAATTATGTCTCTTATTTATACTAATTTGGGAGATTTGATTATTTTTTACCAACTGTTTTGATTAGGGTTCAATGGCTAGCGTAACTGCATCCCATTTTCTATCAAGAACTACCCATGTTGGTTCAGTTTCTGAGAACAAAGCAAACCTGAACCAGATTGACCTGAAGAGTGGTTACAGTGGGCTAAGACCACTTAACCAAGTTGACAAGTTCCAGCTAAAATCCAATGCAAGAGCACTTACTAAGAAGGTCAGAAGCAAGGCCCCTAAAGCTCACAATAGTGGGATCGCATGCCCTATTGTATGCGGAATGAGTGTGGTTTTCATCTCAGCCGAGGTTGCTCCATGGAGCAAAACCGGTGGGCTTGGTGATGTTGTTGGTGGTTTACCACCTGCACTAGCTGTAAGTTTGTAGTATATTTGTGTGGTTAATGTATAGTTCAGTAAACACATTCTTGATACTTGAATTAACTTACGGGTTTCAGGCAATGGGACATAGGGTTATGACAGTTGCTCCTCGTTATGATCAGTATAAAGATGGATGGGACACTAATGTACTAGTTCAGGTAAATTTAATTGTATGATTGTTATGTTATCTAAGCAATATAATATTGCTGTGGAACTGGCTTTTTATTTAGATGTTTTTGGTGTTAAATTTATCTAATGCAGATACAAGTTGGGGAAAAAGTTGAGACTGTTCGGTTCTTTCACTGTTACAAAAGAGGTGTTGACCGTGTTTTCGTGGATCACCCTGTGTTCCTTGAGAAGGTGACTGGACCATTAAGATATTTGGAGGAACATATGAGTAAAGCAGTAATCTTTAGGAGAATTACTAGTCATCTAATTGGGTACTCAAATCTGTATTTTTCAGGTGTGGGGTAAAACTAGATCAAAGATTTATGGACCTAATGCAGGAACTGATTATGATGATAACCAACTCAGATTCAGCTTATTGTGCATGGTAATGTTTGAGAATTTCAATGAAATATGAAACTGCTGTTTTGCACTTCAACATAATAATTAATAATAAATAAGTATCTCTGACCAGTAAAAATACCTGGTTGGTTTGATACTCTTGACGATACCTGCCTTTTTCTGGAACCTGTCTAAGTTGAGCATACTCTTTGCATGTAAATCTGAAATATCACAAGAAAGAAAGATTAGTTGTAAAACAAATCTTGCTACTTTCTTCAGGCTGCTCTAGAGGCTCCTAGGGTACTAAACCTGAACAACGGCAAGCACCACTCTGGCCCCTACGGTAATGAACCTTACACTTAATGTTTGAATGTTTCTATAACCTTCAAATTCCTTGCCATATTGTGAAGTTTTTATATGTATACAAATGCAGGAGAGGATGTTGTTTTTGTTCCAAATGACTGGCACACTGCTCTTGTTCCCTGCTACCTCAAATCTATATACCAACCGCAGGGCATCTACAAAAACGCCAAGGTGACTTTTACAGAACTTGGCATAAATTTCCATTGAAGTAGAAAAATACAGTTTTTCTAAATTCAACATCTTATGGCAGGTTGCATTCTGTATTCACAATATTTCATACCAAGGAAGATTTGCTTTCTCAGACTATTCGATGCTCAATTTGCCTGCAGAGTACAAGGGCTCATTTGATTTTATTGACGGGTAGGATTTTGTCGAAACCAGCATCTATATATATACTTGCCACTCTGATCTCACAACGGCTAATTTGATGCTGCAGGTATAACAAACCAGTCAAAGGGAGGAAAATTAACTGGATGAAGGCCGGTATCTTGGAATCACACCGAGTTGTGACAGTTAGCCCATACTACGCAAAGGAACTCATCTCTAGTGTAGCAAAAGGTGTAGAATTAGATCACATCCTTCGCTTGACGGGTATTACAGGTATAGTAAATGGAATGGATGTTCAAGAATGGAACCCTGTGACTGATAAGCACATTGATGTTCACTATGATCACACAACGGTACATGATTTCTGACATGTAACATCCCTTCTTTTTTTTTCTTCTTGGAAACGAAAAAATATTCTAAATATCTTATATCACTTTTTAGGTGCACGAGGGCAAGGCACTCGCGAAAGAATCCCTTCAAGCGGAGGTTGGCTTACCGGTTGATAAAAACATCCCGTTAATAGGATTCATCGGAAGGCTTGAGGAGCAGAAGGGTTCTGACATACTAGCAGCAGCCATTCCCCATTTTATTAAAGAAAATGTTCAGATAGTTGTCCTTGTAAGTACACCAGCAATGCAGTAATGGGGGAGTATCTTAAAGTTAAACCACAAAGAAAAAAAAAACAGAAAAATTGGGTGAACTAACAAAGGAGTCTCGAGGGTACTTCATTGTAAAAAGTGTATAGTTTTGCTACAATTTCCCGGCATTAATTTTCATTTTTTTATAAACCCTTAGGCTGTTACCCTTAAAGATGATATAATATTATTTCCATGATTTGATAGGGTACAGGAAAGAAATACCTGGAGAAGGAGCTCGAGGAGCTTGAAGTAAAGTATCCGGACAAGGCCAGAGGAATTGCAAAGTTTAATGTACCTTTGGCTCACATGATCACAGCTGGTGCTGATTTCATGTTGATTCCGAGTAGATTCGAGCCTTGTGGCCTCATTCAATTGCATGCCATGCAATATGGAACTGTAATGACACAGGATTGATTCAAGACCTTTTCTTTATCACTTCTAAAGGATCAACTATTCCACTTTTGTTGACTTGTTTGATTTCACGTGGTTCCTTGGCAGGTCCCCATTGTCTCCTCCACTGGTGGACTTGTAGACACTGTGATGGAAGGCTATACTGGATTCCAGATGGGAAGCTTCAGTGTTGAAGTGAGTCATCATCCTTTTATCTTGTTCTATTTGCAATTTATCTGTAAACATGTTAATGGAATCGGTATTTCCTTTTAGTGCAAGACTGTAGATCCAGCTGATGTGATGGCTTTGGCAACTACTGTAAAGAGAGCACTTACGACCCACGGTACCCCTGCTTTGAAGGAGATGATCCAAAACTGCATGGCTCAGGATCTCTCTTGGAAGGTCTGTATGACAATATTTTAAAAACAGAATCTTGGTTTAGCTTTCGGTTTTCAGTTTCTTCAGATTGGAAACTCCTTTTCCTGGTTTCCACAGTTGAGACAACATCAAGGATTAAGGCGACCCACAATATATTGTTTTTCTAAGCCATTATTTTAATAGTTGTAATATAGATGAAAAAACTGAAAACTCACGGTGATACCAAACAGGCCTTTTAATGCATCTCCCATAGTTAAAATACTAGCTGAGCCCTGATGGCTGTTACGTGTGCAGGGACCAGCGAAGCTTTGGGAAAAGATGCTTTTGAGCATGGAGGTCATTGGAGAGCTTGGAACTGAAGGAGAAGAAGTCACTCCACTCTCGAAGGAAAATGTTCCAACTCCCTAAGATGTATGCGTTCTTGTGCTTGTTAAAAAAGTAAGCTAACACACCCACCTCGATGTCTATTTTGCACGAGGATGCATCTGTCAAGCATCTGCAGTTTCATGTTTTTTATGTATCCATGGGAACTTCTTGTATGGTTGAGAGCAAGCATGAAGAGAGCTCTTCATGATGCATCTCGATGCCTTAGTATCTGTGAAAAAGAAAATAAACAGTTAAGTTCCCTGTCTATTCCATATTAAAATTTTCATTGGTCATGCAAAGAATATCATATTTATCCTGTCGATGTGTTTTACAATTATCCGCATGCATTTTTTGTAGATGACCGAATCACAGATTTCAAAGCCAGAGCAAAAATAACAGGTCCTTCATTAGACTATAAGTGAAACTACTTGCACTAGCCTCAAGCCTGCACTATGTAACAGCAGATGCGCTAGAAGCCAAGCATATGCATCTGATGAGAATTAGTTAACCCACGGATGCGCTAGAAGCCAAGCATATGCATCTGATGAGAATTAGTTAACCCACGGATGCGCTAGAAGCCAAGCATATGAATCTGATGAGAATTAGTTAACCCAAGGAACTTATATACTAAACTTGATGTTGCAATCGATGTGGCATACTTCACATCGGAGTTTATCCCGGAAAGACTGAAACTATAGAAATCTCGCCTACATAGAGCTATAATATACCTCATAGACAACTCACTCTGTCACTCAATATGGTGCAGTGAAGATAAGGATTAAGATAATGATAGCGGTAATGATACACTAGTAAAGATAAGGATAATGACAGTGATAGCTGTAATGACACATTACCAATGACAATTACAATATTATCCGATTAGCATAGCCATTCAGACGGTTCATACCGTCTAAGAATTGTCATGAACCTAGCATAGCCATTCAGACATCTGCAAACAAATGTAAGCAATCGTCATTCGTCGATACTAGTGTACTACCATCTAATTTACAACCCAAGGCTTCAGCCGTATCTTCAAAATTGTTTATCCTTGACTTTCTGAAATATTTTCAGATCGACTCATTTAGATAAATCTAGTCGACATAATAAAAAAAGAGCTTTAAAAGAAAAAGTATGTAGCGGTGATGACACATTAACAATTACAATATTATCCGATTAGGCCATCTGGGTTTCAGAGTCCAAGAAATGTTCTGACCATAAGATAGCCACTGATTCTGGGACATTATTTTACAGATTTAGGTGCAAGTGTGCAACCTCAACCTAGTCAACTTTTAAACGAAATTAAGCCTTTAATTCTTTTTTTTTTTTTTGAAAAAAACAGCTTTATATTGATAACTTTCTTCTCTAATTAGTGCAGACCAAAAGTTGGTTTTGCCCAGAAAAAGAGAACAAAAAATTTACAAAAATAAAAAAGATGTGTGGAGCATCAGTGTTGAAGCACTGACCAGCAGAAAAATCTAAAGTATGCGGCTGCTAGAAGAATAAGCCAAAGCACGCTAGATGCCTGTATTGCTTTAGAAGTTTGCAGAGGGGAAAAGAGTGTGAATGTGTGATAAAGGAGAAACTCGTTTTGAAAAGAGGAAAGTGTGACATGGCAACAAACAGATAATAACCACATCTCTTGAGAGCGCGAGTATTAGGTATGAATGACCATTTTGGTAGAGTTTTCGGACTCTTTAGCCTTTGTAAAATTGCATATTTCAGCTTTTGACAGCGACAAATGTGGATGGTTGGCCGGAGAGGGTAGAATACCTTTTCTAATGGGCTACTATCAGGTGAGGTGTTTACTGGTAGGAAGGTCAATATCAAACAGTTGGTTACATATCAACATATGCTGTATTTACACTAATTGATCACATTCATCGAGGAAAATGACCTGTCTAAAGCAACCGAGGCTAACATCAGTCTCATCTTCTTCCTGGCTCGTCCCTTTGCCGACCTTGTAGTAGGTTATTGGCCTATTGGGCTTGCAGTATGAACTAAGAATTTAACATCATGCAGGCAAATTATTGTGCTAGCAGCCAAATTAATATTAAAAAAATTAAAGTAGCAGAAAAAAATTCCGGAGCATTGATTATAGAGATATCAATAAATAATGGAATAAAACTGTTGCAACAGGGATTACTCTACCTTTGCACTTGAGGGTCACTTTGGCCCATCTGCTTTCATCTTCTTCCCCACACTTTATCTGCTTACGTTTTGCAGAACCAAACAGAGTCTCCTCTTTCATGGATTCTGCTTTGAAGCTCTCATCAGAAACCGTGTAGGAGGAGCTGGCAGCTGCATATACACCAAGGGCTCTTAGCTTTTGCCAGATGATCATCAAAAGATAATACAAAGTTATAAAGCTCAATATATATCTTCCTTTGCTTTTTGTACTGGCTCCACCTACTTGTATTCCCACTAGCTCTGATTTCTCAACCATAAATTTAGCTTTACTAGATCACATCCTTTCATCATTTTCTCCATGGATTTCAGCTCCAGATCCTTCGGGTTTTCAGGTAATTAAGCATTTTGGTAAGAATTTGAAGGTGATGTATTGGTGTATCATCTAATTCATGTTTCTCACTATTATTGATTGCGAAATCGTTGCAGTATTCATTCTGTTTCCGGCCATGGTGGTTTCCCTAGGGATAAACTACGGCCGGGTCGCAGATAATCTTCCGTCGCCGGAGAGCGTGGTTCCGTTAGTTAAGTCTGTCGGCGCTACCAGACTGAAGCTCTACGACGCTGATCCTGCAGTACTTAAAGCTTTCGCCGACACAGGCGTGGAATTCGTAGTTTGTATTGCAAACGACCTCCTCTCTAAGATGAGAGATCCAAAACAAGCTCAGGATTGGATTAAACAAAACGTTCAGTCATACCTTCCCGCCACCAAAATCACCACCATTGCCGTCGGCAACGAAATCCTCTCTTACAACGACAACGCTCAGTCTCAAGACCTTCTCCCTGCTATGCAAAGCGTTTATGCCGCCCTCGTGGCCCTAGGGCTTGACAAGCAGGTCGCTGTGACCACCACACACTCCTTATCCATTCTGGAAACCTCCTATCCTCCCTCCGCCGGTGCATTTCGCCAGGATCTCTCCGGTTACCTCTCTCAGATCTTGAATTTCCACATGAAAACCGGCTCACCGTTTCTCATTAATGCGTATCCGTTCTTCGCATATAAGGCGGATCCGAAGAAAATTTCTCTTGATTTCGTCCTCTTTCAGCCGAATCAAGGAGTCGTAGATCCATCTACCAATCTCCGTTACGACAACATGTTATTCGCACAAATCGACGCTGTCTACTCGGCGCTAGCTTCGCTAGGCTTTAAGAAGGTTCCCGTACATATATCAGAGACAGGATGGCCCTCGAAGGGGGACGAAGACGAGTTCGGAGCTACGCCTGATAATGCTAGAAAGTATAACGGGAATTTAATTAAGTTGATGGCGTCGACCAAGGGAACGCCGATGAGACCGGACACCGATTTAAATATTTTCATATTTGCAATGTTCAATGAGAATCTGAAGCAAGGGCCATCGTCGGAGAGAAACTATGGACTCTTTAAGCCCGATGGAACTCCAGTGTACTCACTTGGGATCTCCGGAGTTCAAGCGCTGGGGAATACGAGTGGCGGTCAATTCGCCACCGGTTGGCAACCGACAGATAGCTCCTTGAATGGATACTTATCGATTTCCTCCGCCACGGTGAGCGAATCAACCAAATTTGACGATCACTTCAAAATACGAATGAATCGTTAAACATTAGCGATTACCTTAATAACGAAAAAACTAAATCAGAACTAACAGTTATGATTTTGAATTGCAGGTGAGACATCCATGGGTCGCGATGTTGTTGGTTGTATCGGTGGGGGCTATCTTGTTAGTTTAGGTCTTTGTGGATCTTGAGCTGCAAAGCTAGCCAGGCAAGGAACGTCGGTTCGCCTGCTTACATGATTGAGAGAATTTATTGGTTGGTTTTACAAGATTCATTAGAGCAAGGTGGATAGCTAATTGAATTGGTTTGTGCTCCTTGTTACTTTGTGATAACCGCCACGTCATGTATCAGATTATATATGATCGAGATCATCTATAAGATAATTCATTGCATTCTTCTTTCAAAATTACATCTCTAAATTCAACTTGGATTATTATTGTGGGATTATAAATCCCAGATAATCTATCCCTTCTACCGAACACGTAACTCTCTTACACAAATATTAGGAATCGTTTGGTTAGAGTGTGGAATTTCGGAAATGAGATTTGTGAATCAAAGCTTCATCCTTGGAAAGTGTTACGCGCCATCACAATAAGTATACATGGTTTGGTGACACCAATGATGGGTACTTTGCTTCAAGTGGCCTTCAAACTCGATTTTCAAAATTTAGCCAACCACCCAATATTATCTAATATATATTCTAATCTGATTTTCTAAGTGGAATTCATATATAACTTAAAATAAACGTTAGCATAACGCTTCATAATGAAGACTTGTATATAAATATAGATAATAATCACATCTGTACCTGAATTTTAGGGTTCGTGACTTAAAATTCTGGGGCACATTACACTTTGGAAATGTCAAAAAGAGAAAAAAGAACATATTCTTTTGGAATATAGAGCCAACCTCCATAATAACAAACTTAGTGATGGGCAGTGGGCACCTCATGATGACAGTGATTGATCTTTGCTGTACTAAAAAAAACTATTTTCTTGTACATACATTATGTGCCACAGGAAATCCCTTCTTTGAAAAGAGAAGAAAAAGACAGAACAAAGAGAATCAAATTTTCTGGTGCAAAATTGGATATGCCACTCCTTGAGAGAGAGTGTTGATAGGATGGCAAATTATAACAGCTACTGGAGATGGTCTCTAATCTCTATACTAATCCATGAAGTGTTATTATACATCAAAATCTTATGCATTCAAGCAAGCACCAATCTACCATCAACTCAAATTCAAGAAAACAAAGCTAAAGCCAAAATGAGAATGAATGTATGTTCTAAAAGCTACTGCGCAGCTACAGATGGCCTTTTATGCCAACAACTGAAGGTATAGAAGCCGATTCTCATTAGCGCTATGCAACCCTAAAATCGAAATTTTTGACAGGTTAAGCTAAAGAAGTCTATATACAATAGAAGCTATCTGTTATCTAGGCTTTCTTCATAGCGTGTTACCTGTCTCGTCTGAACTAGCCGAATCCTCGCTTCCAGCGTCACCAACTGCATCTGCATCATCCCCTTGACTATCATCCTCAGTATAAGCACTTTCCTCGCTCGAATTGGAAAATGATGGGGATTCATCGTCTGATATCACTTTTGACTTTCTTCTCGTTCTCACGTCTTTTACATTTCTCCCTTGCAAAGCCAATCTCCTGCGTTTACGAGCATTCCGCTTGCCCTTGGGGAACTCATCCCTACTGGATTCGAGATTTTTGCTTCCACCCCCCTTTGGAGTTCTTCCCTCGGCATACCCATTATCGTCTGATTCTGTATTTTGTCCCTCTCCATCAAGCTTGCGCCTCTTCCTACTAGCATTAGTCTGCCAAGAATTTTTTCATTATTTAAAATGTCTCAGTGCAACAAGTATCACATCAAGGTGGTACTTCAGGTGAAAATATGACACTAAAATTTAATTTGCTAACGAATTAAGGTCGTTAACGAATTAAGGTCGTTTGGATGCAAAAGCATGTTCTACAAAGTTAATTTTTATGCCTTCAATAACAGTGTTGTTTGGATGTATTAATGTCGAATGGGAAACACTGCTTTCACTTTGATGGCATATGACATGCACTATCTATACTATATTTTCCGTCCAATACTGCATATATATTCTTAATGCTTGACGCTAACAATGTGTTGCAATACACGACAGTAAAAGAAACCCAAAGCTCAGTCCAGGATTAGATAGATGAAGACAGATAAAATAACGAACACAAGAAATAAACTGCTTCAAGGCTTACCTTTGGGCCACGATCAACTAACTGAGCCCACTCAGCACGATTCCTCAAACAATCAAGAACAGCCTGAGATGGACTAGAATATGCATATCTCTCCCCATTATGCTTCCTCAAATTTTGCCAGTGCTGCAGCATATTACCAGGAAAAATCAGAAGATGAAAACGCTAGATCTTCCCTCATTAACGAGATACAGGATCCTTTAAAATGGAAGCAAACATACTGGGAGGACTGCATTGCATAGGTCTTCGTAGGCCATGCGCTTTCCCTTGCTCATAATCTCTGCAATCAATCCTAATGAGAGGAAAAGGAAATGACAGTTTAAAAACACGGCTCAATTAGATCTCATACAAGGACAAGCCAATCTACAATATGCCAGGAATATAGAACACCTGGAAGAGTACGATGAACTACTGAGCCCTTTGTGCCTGCATCATCATCAGAAATATTACGAGGAGAATCAGCTGATGAGGATGCAACATTGCTTGCAGCTGGTGCAGAGGATTGTGGAGTATTTTTCCTGCCAGAATCCAGTGCGTCACCGTTGACTTCTGCAAGATTTGAAGTATCTGCTGTTTTTGACGAATCAGGTGATGACGGCACCCTGTCCACCTTCTTAACTTTGTTCTCCTGCTCCCGAGAAGTGCGAGGCCCATCCTTGTGTGCTTCCTTGTTTTTCCTTCTAGAGAACTATAAACATCATAATAGGACTTGTATAAGTCTGGATATTATAGAAGATTGTGAGTGAATTAATAACAATCAAGCAGTCAAAAGTTTCCTTTCATTGTACCGTATTCTGATCTTTGGAGCTGGAACTAGGTGACCTCTTTGCAATCATATTTGTCACAGCACCAGGTGACATAGGTAAGCTTCCAACTTGACGCACTCGTGGAATACGAGGAACCCTAAGGGAGCTATTGAGTTCTTGATGCAATAGCAAAGCAAGCTGCAATGCATATCATTAAAACAAATTCAAAATACATATCATGGAAACACATCGAAATGAAAAGCCCATTCAATTTCATAAAATCATACTGTTACCTCTTCATCACTCAATCCTGCAGGAGGAGTTGCTGATGGAGCAGCAGTATGCCCCAAGGATGAATGGCTTCCTTTGGAAGATGGAAGAGAGTTTGACTTGACACCTTTTTCAACTTTTGATTGCACGGCTGAAGCCATGCTTTTATTTTGTAAATCAGGTGTACCCTGTGTTTTTGATGTACTAGTTTCACCAGCTGTTGAAGGAAGAGGGGTTCTTTCAACTGGAGGTGTTTTTGATGATGTGTGCTTTACAGAATCCTTTGCATCCCCGGTACAGTGTTTCAAAGAGCTATCTGGAGTCTTCGTCGAAATGGATCCTTTCGGCGCATGATTGACAGACAATTTCGGACGCTCTTTTGCATTTGTTCGAAGCAGTTCATGTTTATCTTCATTCTTCACTAGACCAGCTGTGTGCTTATCCTTCTTCGTGTAGATATTGGAGTTAGATAGTGCTCGCTTAATAACGGGATCAGATTGCTGAGAACTTGAGCTTTTGTATTTATCAGTTGATGAAGATCTTGATATTGCAATATTTGATGAGCTTGAAACAGATTTCCCGAGAGCCACCAGCTTACGTTGACTACTAGAGGCTGAAGAGCTCAAGAATATACTATCTAACTTTGATGTTTCTTCAGCCCCTTTGGTAACTTGTTTGGCTTCTGAACAGAATTTCTCAGTCTCTATGGAGCATTCAGATCCTAATAGTTCCTTCCGTGCCTGAGAAGAAATTCCAGGTACATCATCACTTGCTCTCCCATTACCTTTGTCGTTCTCTAGTTTCTGTTCAGCAATGTTTGAACTACTAATTACTGCATCAGTTGCCTTGCAATTTTCAGAAATATGTTTGGAAGATAGGCCTGGATTTTCGGTCAAGTCTTCCGTGCCATCCATCTTCACATCCACACAAGGAGAATAACTCTTTTGAACCCCTTTGGAATTAACACCAGCATCTCCTGATGTCCGTCTCTTACTATGGACTAAATTTAAGACACCGTTTTCTGACTTCTTTGGACCATTACTATCTCCAATAGGAACACTGCCTATGTCTGTCTTCAACTTCAGTGAGTCAACTTGATCAGCTTCAGAAGAGGCTTGCAAACTGTTTTCCAGATTATCCAAGGACATAACCTAATAATTAAAGCAAGCCATCAGTCAATCAGAGATAAAATGGTCCAATGGGCATAAGAAGGCTTCTACATCAAGTAACATGATCACTCTGACAGCATTAGGACAGAGCCAGAGAAGCAACCTCATGTACCAATATTTTAACTTCACTCCACAAGCAATGTTTCATTCATAGCAGGCCGGATATACCTTGTAAGGCTCATTCTCTCAGCAATTATACATCCTTAGTTTGAAGGGTAGAAAATTCCTATATTCTAGCACAGCAAAGGTCTTCTATGGCAGATGAAGAAACATGTCAAATGCAAATAAATACTAAAGTAAGAGTATTTTCCAATAGGTTGTTGCATGAAAAACTAAATAGAAGTCAAAATAATGAAACAATGGCTGACAATGTCTTGCATGATATTCACCAAGTTAAGAGAAGCTAAATAGTGGCATACCTCTTTTTTAGGTGGAATGCTAACTTCGTGATCCTGCACAGCTACAGATGGAAGTGTGTCATCAGTTTTATGAGAACGGGTGACATGATCAGAAGCACCATTTCTGTTCTTGTCTAACTTGACTTTCTTGTCAGTAATGCAATCATGTCCAGCCATATCAGATGATAAAGCTTCCAGATTGCTATCCTTAGTTGCAGGACTGCTTCTGAGCTTGCCTTTGTCAGGACCATTAGCATAGGCATCAGATGCAGCCTCTGTTAAAAGAACTTCCTGCCCTCGACCATGTTTGATATCCTTAGCACGAGCTTTCTCAGCAACAGACTCGGTAGTTCTTGCAAAAGTTGGCGGTCCAAATGCTACAATAAAATTAAACATGTAATGAAGTGAGCCTATGCAAGCCATATGCTGTGATACAAAAAAAAGTCATCAAACACACTTCATAAAACGCATAAAAGTATCAAAAAGATCAATACGCTGGATTTACCTGTTTTTAAAGTGTACGATGATTTGTTCTTCTTAATCTCATAATCTTTGTTTTTCTTCTTGCTACTCCTCTCCTTCAGTGTTCCTGTATCATCCCTCTTTCTTTTTCCATTATGAATAATGATAGGGCGAAGCAGGCTCCTTTCTTTCTCAACAACACTATGCATTCTCTTGTTGTTTGCATCCACACCCTCCAATCTCTTCCCTTTCATTGATTTCTTAGCAGTGCTACCCACATCTACCTGGGACCGCACACCTGCTACTCCTGCTATAGCAGCATCAGGAACTGTAGCCAAGGATTCCTTTGACAACGAGTACAACACACCAGCTCCTCTATCAACCATATTTTCACTGTCATCAGCAACATTATCATCGACCTTTTTAAGTTCATCCCAACATGGAAACTCCCTATACTGAAAGTTAAACTTCTTAGGCATGTAACCGGAGCACTTCCAGAGTTCTGCACTGAAAATTGACGAAATACCTTGAAATAGAGAGGGATCACCACCAGGAATCCCTTGAACATGAACCCTGTCCTCCATTGGTCTATCAGTCCAGAGTCTATAGGGAAGGCGTGCAGGGGGGTTATTTATAGGGGTCCTGTTGTTATTACTCATCTTCATGGTTTTCGTTGGCAGCTCAACAAGCAGCTGTGCAACCTCAGTTTCTTCACTGTCATTCCTACTGTTCTTAATCTTGCACTTATCACAAGCAAAGGATTTCTCACCCTTGACGTAACGAGAACACCTTGTGTGAACCCACACCCCACACTCATCACAGTTAACCATCTCCTCCCCATCATCAAAATTGACACCACAAACGCAATCAACTGTCCAAGAACCATTCACCCAGTCATCAGGTGGGTCGTAAGCAGGAAGACGGTGCGACCTGCTCTTCATACTCTTTACCTTCAACTTCAGTATTCCTCAACACTAAAAACCTAAGCAATATAACCCCTAGCCCTAAACCTAGTTCTCATTCTCAAAATTTCACCTAATCCGAATAATAAACGAAGTAATTTCTATCAGATTTCACTCGAATTCAGATTCAATTGTTCGGGAAATTAAAAAAACTCGAATACAGAACGGATGAACTCGTTTTTGAACTAAAAAACACAATCTTGATTTCAGGGGAAAGCGAAAAGCTTACAAAATTGTTGTCTGTGGCACATCCTTCCACAGCGAAATAGTTGACGGACAAAGTCTTGAAGCTCAACAATGACGGTTCACGGCGCTTTCGGCGGGGAGAACAAGAAGAGATAAAGGGAGGAATTTGGCAGGGGAAAGTGCGATTGAAGCTTCACACCACCAAGGAGATCTTTGAAAGACACGAAAACTAAGATATCTTCCCTCTTCTCCGGACCTGAAAATTTTAATTAGACAAATTGAGTTTTAGAAGTGGTTCGCGTCCGAGCCGGTTTCATTGACTTTCTCTTCTCTACCCGTTTTCACCAGAAACCGGATTGAAACCGCTAAGCCGGGTTCACCGATTGTTTAGTTTACAATAATGCCCTCAGCATCCATCAAAGTAATTAAAAACCTACAATTGAATATCTCGTCGTTTATTGGAGCCCCAAATGCTCCAACCTTGTCGTTTTGTATGTCTACGTAGATTAATATAACATTGGAATAGGGATTTTACACATCTATTATAACATATTAAAATAAAAGGTATTGAGACCACACGACAATCACCTGAGATATACGACTAGGGATGTAATGGATCGGGTCGTAGATGGATGACCCTGTTCCACCCGATCCGCGAACATATTTCATCCATCTCATCCGCTAAACCTCTCATCCGCGTCCAATCCACCCCATCTAACGGGTGGAACGGATGAGATTTCGGGTGTGCTACGCATAGTAGTATTAACTCGGATCGAATGCAAAAAAAAAAAAAAAAAATCAACCCGACAACGTCTTATCCATAACAAAACACGATAAATCTGAAGTCAACGCAAATCATCCAAAGAGAAATATTACAACAAGGGTTATAAGTTGACGTTCTTACAAAAAAGAGAAATTTTAGAGTTTTCGGTTTCTGAAAAGATAACGCACAACATATTTGAAAATTTGAGTGATGCATGCAACACAACCAAAAAAATAAGCACGTAAAAATCAAATATAAAATGAACATATTACCATTTGAGTAGGGATGGCAATGTACAATATCAAGTAAAAACTACTCTAAAACATCAAAAATAGCAACAAAAAAAAACAGCTTGCACATACTTATTCAAAACAGTGGAAAGAAACTACATATTTGTCATCCGTGACACTTGATTCACATGTCGAGAACATCTTCGCCAACGTATTCAAGTATGTCATACAACGCATATGAAAAGTAAGTAAAAATATTAGAATATAAACTATATCAATGCATATACTATAAATAAGAAGAAAACAAATTTAATTACATCAAATTTGACATTTTGAGTTTCGAAATCATCATCCGTATAAGGGGCACAAGCTTGAGAATTTCGATCAAGTCCTATAACAAAATCAAATATTTATAACACAAAATAATATAGTATATATATATAACATATAAATTAAGTAAAGTTTTTTGCTTAATTAATGTTCTAATTCAAAGTATTAATATCCTAGTTTATCACATGCTTAACTCTCTTATATTTTTTTTAACTCCTATGGATTGTAGCTTCTAACATGACTACTCAATTAATTCTTCTAATTTAACTCCTAAAATTAACTAGCAATTTTGTTTTTGTAACTCCTAACATTGATTACCCAATTAAATCTCTCAATTTAACTCCTGATTCCAAAATATTTTTTCAATACTTTTTCACATTTAAACTATTCAATTATTGTCTCTCCTTATAAAAACTCCTCTGTTATTCTCTTCATTCAAACATTCCTCTATTGTGTGTGTTTGTTGTATGAGAAGAATTGACGGAAAATGTAATTTTAGTATGAAGAAGAACACATGCTTATGTATGATTTGATCCTAGCATGTGTTCTTCTTTGTTCGATATCCTTTTGATATAGTCCAATTTCATCAGTAAGAATATATCTACTTTGTTACTTTATAATCATTGTTTACTCTAACTTAGAAAAACTTATGTATGATTTGAAGACAGATGGTATAGGCCGTGTTACAAATGTTGGAAAAATCAATGTAACACCCCAAATCCGTAGGACTCGAGGTGCTACTAGGCTAGGATCTCACAATGGATCCTGACCCTAGCCTGACAACAAGTTCACTGAATCTTACAACAAGGCATCAATAGATTAAAACAAAACATAAAACTGATATATATATATATATATATATATATATATATATATATATATATATATATATATATATATATATATATATATACATATCAAAAAGGTGATACAGAGTAACTGTTGAGTACAAAGTCAAAACAGAAATCTGTACAACATAAATAACCCATATCCCACGATATCGCCCAGTGTACGGAACCCTCAACAGATCACCCCTCTGGATCACTCTGCAGCTCTCCTAACCTGCAAAGGATCTACAACACGGTATAAAACCGTTAGCTAACCATACACATATATAAGAAGATGCTAGAACACAAACACACATCAGAAATTATAACATATCAACATGCTTTCACACATTTACCCGGTTTATTATCTTTAATAAGTCCAATCACTCAATCGTATAAATAGATTTATATGAATATATGTGACACGAGGAATGTATATAACCCTCGCCTCTGCGTGCAATAGCTAGCTGGAGTGGTATCAACGCACTTTCCTGTATACCATATGGAGTGGTAGGTGCCCTTCCCGTATACCAGGTCTAACTAGCTTACACAGAACTTCCCAGACTTCACTACGGGATGAAAGATAAGTTGTCACAACCACTACAATGGGTGGTCAATATAACATAGGTCGGTAATGAACCATATCGCATGCTACAAAGCATATAACAATCACCACTCAAGCATACATCCAATATAAGGATAGTAGCTAAGTAAGTCTGATGGACTTACCTCAACCTCAGGAGTAAACTCAACCACGATCAACTCTCAGATACGTCCACTCCAATCCGGAGGACAACACTGCCTAATATCAAGGCATATAACATAAATCAAACTCATATCCATCAAAGGGGTCACACCTAGACCCAAGGGATCCATAAGGATCATAACCTAACTCATAAACCTCAAAGCCATAACCGGCATAAAGATATATCACATCCTCAACATTCTATCCTCATACGCGTACCTAGCATGCTACTAACCCGCTCATACTAGGAAAGAAAATGATCTATCTAACTCTAGGTAGACCTGGGACAAGACGCACCTGCGTGACAAAGAGACGCAGGGGCGGAGTAAACAATCCGCAGGCGCGGCAAGACTCAGCCGCAGGCGCGGGGACAGCGGCTGCAGGCAACGCAGGCAAGGCGTGGGCGCTGCGGCACGGCTTCCGCAGGGGCGGCGGCTTCCAGGCACGGGGGCGGCGATGGTGCAGAACGTGATCCCGCGACTCTTCTTCAGCTCTTCACGTGATCAAATCACGTCTTCTCTCAACCAAAATCATACACATGCATATACATTCATATACTAACATTAATCTATGATCAAACATCTAATCCTAAGCTAAGGGAAAAGAATCAAAGGAAGAAAGAAGAGAAGAGGAAGAAGGGAGCTTACCACAACTGTGGCTTAACTAGGAACTGATCACCACTAACACCTCAGCTAGCTTCCAAGCTCAGCAATGCACATTAGCTCATCAACAACCACCAAAAGCCACACAAAACTTTTCCAACTCTAAGGAATCCAAGATCAAGCTCAAGAAGGATGAAGGAGAAGCAAGGAGGACGTGAAAAGGTTGGATTGGGAATGAAAAGTGAAGTGAAACCCTTGCTCAGCAAGGTAAGAAGTAAGGGAAAAGAGTAAAGCACGAGTCAAGAAGTCAACAAAGTCGGCTGCAGCCGCAGGAAACCGCGGGGGGGGGGGGGGGGGCGGGGGGGTTCACTGGGCCGCGGGAGCGGAAACCCGTTGGGGCGGCTAAGGTAAGCTAGGTCCAAAAAGACTAAGGCTCTTACACCTCACCCCCCTAAAAACAAGTTTCGTCCCAAAACTTGTAAAATCCTCAAACCACTCGGACTCACAAGCCGAGGTACAAACTCTCTCTATAACCTCAAACATAAGCATGGAGGAAACCATCAACTCCAGTAACAAAACACTATCCAAGGCATAGGGGAAAACCATCTCTAGCCAAACCATAACACATCACAAGACATAGAGGAATCACATCTCTAGCCGCATCATACTCATGACAGAAAGGCATGGAGGAAAAACATCTCCAACAACACTATGTCCATCAAAATAGCATGGAGGAATAACATCTTCAGCTGAATCCTAAACGTATTACAATAGCTTGGAGGAAAGAGTCATCTCTAACTATAAACAAGAATCATACTAGCACAACAAGATCTAATAAGATCATATATCATATCAAAGCTAGTATGAAAATAAACACATCATAGCACATAAGCATATAAGCATATAATACTCACCAAGGTAGTACTAAGATCTACTCGGTGATCCTACTGGTGCATCTAACTCAACATATAACTCTGGATAGTTCCTATGGATATTATCCTCAATCTTCCATGTAGCCTCATCAGGTCTTCGTCTCGACCAGTGTATCCTCAACATTGGAATATCCTTCGAACGCAGGCGTCTCATACCTCGTTCTAGGACTGCAATAGGGTGCTCAACAAAGGTGTGGTCCGGCTCAACCACTAAATCATCATAACTCACGATGTGTCTCGGATCTGGTATGTACTCCCTCAGCTGAGACACATGAAATACAGGGTTAACACCCTCTAATCTCGGAGGCAAGGCTAATCTGTAAGCTGCGCTCCCAACCCGATCCAGAATCTCGAACGGTCCGACATATCGGGGGCTCAACTTCCCCTTAATGCCAAAACGCCTAACACCTTGTGTCGGGGACACTCTCAGCCACACATGGGCTCCAACTCTGAACTCTAGAGGTCTACGCCTCCTATTAGCATAAGACTTCTGACGGCTCTGCGCAGTCAGCATCCGCTCTCTAATCAGTGCTACTCGAGCCACATCATCCTGAATCTGATCAAGTGCCAAACCACTAACACTGCTCTACTCATCCCAACATAATGGGGTACGACATCTCTGTCCATACAGTGCCTCATATGGGGTCATCCCAATAGATGCATGTCAGCTGTTGTTGTATGAGAACTCAACAAGTGGGAGATGATCCATCCACACTTACCCCCAATCGAACACACAAGCTCGCAGCATATCCTTCAAGGTCTGAATAGTCCTCTTTGACTGACCATCTGTCTAAGGATGGAACGCAGTAGTGAAGTGCAAACTCGTCCCCAGGGCAGTCTGAATCTACTGCCAAAACCTCGAGGTAAACCGTCTATCTGTGTGTGAGACGATCGTCCTCGATACACCATGGAGTCTCACTATCTGCCTAGTGTACTCCTCAGTTAATCTGCTCACCGGCCACGTCTCCCTAATAGGAATGGAACGTGCCGTCTTCGTTAATATGTCCACAATAACCCAGATAGCATCAAAACTCCGGCTCAGTCTCAGCCCGGTCACAAAGTCCATGGTGACGTCCTCCCACTTCCTCTGTGGAACAGGAAATGGATGGAGCTCACCTCCAGGTCTGCAATGCTCTATCTTGACCTGCTGGCAGGTCGCACACTTTGCCACAAATCTGACCACATCGGGCTTCAGCCCTCCCCACCAATATAAACGTCTCAAGTCCTGATACATCTTACTCGTACCTGGATGTATAGAGTAAGGTGTACAGTGAACCTCCTGTAAAATCCTATGTCTCAGCTCTGTATCAGCAGGTACACAGACGCGACCGCGACATCTCAAAACTCCATCTGCTCCTAGCAGGAACTGTGGTGCCTCATCCTGAGACATCCTATCTCGTATCCTCAACAGTGTCGGGCAGGTCTCCTGCTTCTGTTGGATCTCACCTAATAGATCAAGAAGAACCTCTAATGTACGCAGCTGGGCATCCTCATCAGGAAGCTGGATGTCCAAATCTAACCAGATCAGGTCTCTCTGCAACTGATGTTGAAATGTCAATCTCGCAATCGCCTGCTCTCGAGGCGTCTTCCTGCTCAGGGCGTCGGCGACAACGTTCGCCTTCCCTAGATGATATAGAATCTCTAAATCAAAGTCCTTGATCAGCTCGAGCCACCTACGCTGGTGGTTATTCAATTCCCGCTGCGTGAAAATGTACTTCAGACTCTTATAGTCTGTGAAGATCTGACATGTAGCACCATACAGGTAATGTCTCCAGATCTTCAGTGCATGAACTACCGCTGCCAACTCCAGATCATGAGTCGGGTAGTTCTCCTCATACGTCTTCAACTGTCGAGACGCATAAGCAATCACTCTTCCCCGCTGCATCAACACACATCCCAAGCCTAGCTTGGATGCATCACTATATACCACAAAATCCTCTGTACCCTCTGGGTGTGCTAAAATAGGAGCAGAAGTCAGACGTCTCTTCAGCTCCTCAAAGCTCTGCATAAACTGATCAGACCACACAAATCTGGTAGTCTTCCTCAGCAAACTCGTCAGTGGACGGGCAATCACAGAAAATCCCTCCACAAAGCGTTTGTAATAACCGGCTAGGCCAAGGAAGCTACGTACTTCCTTGACGTTCGTCGGTGTAGTCCATGCTGCTACTGCCTCAATCTTCGCTGGATCAACCTTGATCCCTTCAGCTGATACCACATGACCCAGGAATGCTACCTCTGGCATCCAGAACTCACACTTAGAGAACTTAGCATAAAGTTCTCTATCCCGCAAAACCTGCAATACAGTCCTCAGATGTCCTGCATGCTCCTCTCCCCTGCGAGAGTATACCAGAATGTCATCTATGAAGACCACCACAAACTGATCCAGGAAGTCGATGAAGATACTGTTCATCAACTCCATAAAAACTTATGGGCATTTGTAAGCCCAAATGGCATCACCACAAACTCGTAGTGGCCAAATCTAGTCCGGAATGTTGTCCTGTGCACATCCTGCTCTCTCACCCTCAGCTGGTGATATCCTGAGCGCAGGTCAATCCTGGAAAACACTATGGCTCCCTACAACTGATCTAGCAAATCATCAATACGAGGCAAATGATACTTGTTCTTGATGGTCACCTTGTTCAGCACTCTGTAATCAATGCATATTCTCAATGATCCGTCCTTCTTCCGTACGAAGAGGACAGGTGCTCCCCATGGGGACACGCTAGGGCGAATAAAGCCCTTCTCAACCAGCTCCTCAAGTTGCTTCTTCAGCTCCAGCATCTCGACAGGCGCCATCTTGTATGGGGCCTTCGAGATAGGTCTCGTACCAGGCCCTAACTCAATTTTGAAATCCACACTCCTTTGAGGCGGCAAACTGGACGGCTCAACAAAAACATCTGCAAAATCACAAACAACTGGGATATCCTCTAATGCTGGACTCTCCCCATCCTTCATGACAGAACACCAGAAGGCATCACAACCCTGTGCAATCAGTCTCGCAGCCCGTATCGCACTGATAACCATGCCAAATTTTCCAAGGTCTCAACCTCGGAAAACCTCTATCTGACCTAACTCGGTAGAGAGGGTAACAGTCCTCCTACCTACATCTAAGACTGCAGAGTGTCTATCCATCCAATCCATACCTAGAATGACTTCTTCATGCACTAATGACATGACAAAGAAGTCCACAAGCAAAACACGGGTCCCTATAGTAATGGGGCAGTCATGAATCTCACGGCTACCTATGATCCTACCACCATCGGAAAACCCTATAATAAAGGGCCTCCCTTTGCTGTCCCTGTATCTGCTGCTGCTGAGGTGGCCTCTGCCCACCTCCCGCTACACTGGCAGGGGAAGAACCCTGCTGAGATGAAACTCCGCCCAGGCGGCAGTAAACAGCTCTGTGACCCTGCCTACCACAGGTGTAGCAAGTCACTAGGGGCCTCGTGCACTCGGGCCTCATATGTCCTGGATCACCACAGTTAAAACACTGACGTCCCTTATCTGCAACCAGTGCAGATGAGGGCTGACTCTGGCGTCTCTGACCACGTCAACCACTGGCAGCACCACCCGTACCACTGGTCTGCCTTGTACGCTGCCTCTTCTCAGATCATCCGGTTTGAGAAGCTCTCCTCTGACCAGCTCGCTCCCTCTCATAGTCGGAAGCTCTCTCCTGATAATCAATCAAGGTCTCACAATGAAACCCTGCCATGTAAGTCCGGGTAGTGTCCCTCAATCGTCGAGAAAACAGATAAACATGCTGATCTGCAGGAGGTGCAACTGGACCTAGTAAAGCCAGCTCCTCCTGGAATATCCTGATGGCCTCTGAGACTGGTACATCCTCAAACCCAGCCTCCACAAAATCCCGCAGTTTCTCCCTCCTCAGTGAGGCAGGGCAGAAACGCTCTCTGATCATAGTCCTCATATGCTCATAACTGGTAACCTGACCCCGTACTGATCTCCACCAGTGCTGTGCCAAATCCCGGAATAAAGTCTTAACCAACTCAATTTGTTTGTCCACTGGACATCTAATGGATTACAGAGCTGAATCCACATGCCCAATCCAGAGCTCAACCTCTAACCCCAACTTCCCAGTTAAAAGGGGTACACCCATCTGATGAAAAGCCTTCAACCAAGTTCTGGTCTAGGCCCTCTATGCTCCTCTCGAACCTGAGGAATCTCAGCAGCATGTGCCTGTACAGATGGCACCTGTGTAACCTCGTGGGATCTCTCACATGGTCCCTTCTGTGCCTGTAAATCTGGGGCACGTCTACCGGCTCTAGCAGCCTCCTCTACTCGTCTAATATAAGCACGGAACTCGGACCCCCATGGAGACACGATCAGAATCACCAGACTAGGTTCTTTGTGCCCCCTGTCTCTCAGTTGCACCGTTCCTAGTCTCAGGAACGACGCTCTCAGCAACCTCCTCATGTATCTCTCCCGCTGCATGTGAACCGTCAGCAGGAGTCCTACCCCGTCCTCTACCTAGAGGGGGTCTACCTCTACCTCGTCTAGCTGCAGGTAAGGCTCTAGTTTGAACCATCTGCAGAAGACGTAAACCTAACTTAGAAGGCTATATATATACCGTATGTATAGATATATATCAAATCAATCACAACAGAATATCTATATATATCTATACCGTCGAGATCTTCAGAGGGGCGATGGCTCACGTACACGGTATCCCAAAACATTTGTACTTATTTCAAAACCAAAATCTTTTGAAAAGTCAGACCCCTTTTCGGGTTTTGTTTATTTATCTATTTGACCTTTATCGCAGATTACAAGTGCCATTGTTGTCAACCTGGGCTCTGATAACAACTTTGTAACACCCCAAATCCGTAGGACTCGAGGTACTACTGGGCTAGGATCTCACAATGGATCCTGACCCTAGCCTGACAACAAGTTCACTGAATTTTACAACAAGGCACCAATAGATTAAAACAAAACATAAAACTGATATATATATATATATATATATATATATATATATATATATATATATATATACATATCAAAAAGGTGATACAGAGTAACTGTTGAGTACAAAGTCAAAACAGAAATCCGTACAACATAAATAACCCATATCCCACGATATCGCCCAGTGTACGGAACCCTCAGCAGATCACCCCTCTGGATCACTCTGCAGCTCTCCTAACCTGCAAAGGATCTACAACACGGTATAAAACCGTTAGCTAACCATACACATATATAAGACGATGCTAGAGCACAAACACACATCAGAAATTATAACATATCAACATGCTTTCACACATTTACCCGGTTTATTATCTTTAATAAGTCCAATCACTCAATCGTATAAATAGATTTATATGAATATATGTGACACGAGGAATGTATATAACCCTCGCCTCTGCGTGCAATAGCTAGCTGGAGTGGTATCAACGCACTTTCCTGTATACCATATGGAGTGGTAGGTGCCCTTCCCGTATACCAGGTCTAACTAGCTTACACAGAACTTCCCAGACTTCACTACGGGATGAAAGATAAGTTGTCACAACCACTACAATGGGTGGTCAATATAACATAGGTCGGTAATGAACCATATCGCATGCTACAAAGCATATAACAATCACCACTCAAGCATACATCCAATATAAGGATAGTAGCTAAGTAAGTCTGATGGACTTACCTCAACCTCAGGAGTAAACTCAACCACGATCAACTCTCAGATACGTCCACTCCAATCCGGAGGACAACACTGCCTAATATCAAGGCATATAACATAAATCAAACTCATATCCATCAAAGGGGTCACACCTAGACCCAAGGGATCCATAAGGATCATAACCTAACTCATAAACCTCAAAGCCATAACCGGCATAAAGATATATCACATCCTCAACATTCTATCCTCATACGCGTACCTAGCATGCTACTAACCCGCTCATACTAGGAAAGAAAATGATCTATCTAACTCTAGGTAGACCTGGGACAAGACGCACCTGCGTGACAAAGAGACGCAGGGGCGGAGTAAACAATCCGCAGGCGCGGCAAGACTCAGCCGCAGGCGCGGGGACAGCGGCTGCAGGCAACGCAGGCAAGGCGTGGGCGCTGCGGCACGGCTTCCGCAGGGGCGGCGGCTTCCAGGCACGGGGGCGGCGATGGTGCAGAACGTGATCCCGCGACTCTTCTTCAGCTCTTCACGTGATCAAATCACGTCTTCTCTCAACCAAAATCATACACATGCATATACATTCATATACTAACATTAATCTATGATCAAACATCTAATCCTAAGCTAAGGGAAAAGAATCAAAGGAAGAAAGAAGAGAAGAGGAAGAAGGGAGCTTACCACAACTGTGGCTTAACTAGGAACTGATCACCACTAACACCTCAGCTAGCTTCCAAGCTCAGCAATGCACATTAGCTCATCAACAACCACCAAAAGCCACACAAAACTCTTCCAACTCTAAGTAATCCAAGATCAAGCTCAAGAAGGATGAAGGAGAAGCAAGGAGGACGTGAAAGGGTTGGATTGGGAATGAGAAGTGAAGTGAAACCCTTGCTCAGCAAGGTAAGAAGTAAGGGAAAAGAGTATAGCACGAGTCAAGAAGCCAACAAAGTCAGCTGCAGCCGCAGGAAACCGCAGGGGCGGTTCACTGGGCCGCGGGAGTGAAAACCCGTTGGGGCGGCACACATGCCCGCGGGGCAGCTAAGGTAAGCTAGGTCCAAAAAGACTAAGGCTCTTACAATGAAGATGGTTGGAAAGACAACAAAGCGAAAAACAGAGTCTAGCGCTCAGAATTTTCACCTTATTTACAATAAGTATGACTCTCTTTAGTTTATGAGCTTTTAACAACTCTTTTTCCTATAATTATTCAAGTTAAAATGACATTTTAAATTATTATTTAAAGTAAAGGAAAAGAATGCTGGGAGTTACATTATGGGGTGATTTAAAGGATGAACTTCTCAAAATGATTACAACCCAAGAGAAGATTGCAGCAACATCATTGTTGTACCTAAACCTGAACACCAATCAATTATGCAAAGATCAGTTCTTGACCTCCTACAATGGTCTAAGGCTGATAAAAAGATATTTTGTATTTTTTTTAATTCATTGCCTACTTTGAATTTATAGAAATAAAACACAAGTTTTGGTATGTCTAATGCAAAACATCATATCCAAATCATTTTTAACTATGACCTCACATCAATCATAATTTAACACGTGTTTAAAATGTTACAAGGTCCCATCAAAGACGTACCAAAGTTCAGATGAGATTTGTAAGGCTTCAATTGACGCATCTAAACAAGAGCACATGTATCCAATTGAATTTCTAAATTCTCTAAAATTTTCAAGTAAATATATTCACCTATTTAGTATGATTAAAATGGTCTAAGGCTGATAAAAAGGTATTTTGTATTTTTTTAATTCATTGCCTACTTTGAATTTATAGAAATATAACACAAGTTTTGGTAAGTCTAATGCAAAACATCATATCCAAATCATTTTTAACTATGAGCTCACATCAAACATAATTTAACACGTGTTTAAAATGTTACAAGGTCCCATCAAAGACGTACCGGAGTTCAAATGAGATTTGTAAGGCTTCAATTGACGCATCTGAACAAGAGCACATGTATCCAATTGAATTTCTAAATTCTCTAAATTTTCCAGGTAAAGATATTCACCTATTTAGTACGATTAAAATATCATAACTTATTACATTTATAATTTACTTTACGTAAAATGTTCAGGAATGCCACCTCATATCCTCAATTTGAAGGAAGGATTACCCGTTATGCTTCTCATAAATGTGAATCCAAGTAATGGATTATGCAATGGAACAAGGTTGATTCTATCTCATTTAGGGGAATGAATTATTGAAGCTGCAATAGTGATCGGGAGCAATATAGGAAAAAAGTACAAATTTCAAGGATAACAATGACATCAACTACGTCTGAATGGACTTTTATAATGAAGAGAAGACAATATGGTCCGACATCGGTGCCAAATACGGAGACTCTTAGAGTATTAGAAATTAAATATTATGTTACCACAACTTTTATTAATCTCTCGTAGTATTTAACCAAATATATATGACAATATTAAAAATAAGAATATTATTAAGCAAAATACTTATTTTGAAATAAACACGGGACATGCTCTTATTTTTAATATTGTCATATTTATTTGGTTAAATACTATGAGAGATTAATTAAAGTTATGATAACATAATATTTAATTTTTAATATTCTAATAGCCATAATTCTACATTAGACATCATGAAAAGTTATTTTACCACATGCTATATAGTTATGAAAAGAATGGATTATTTAGAACCTTTTTAGTTAACTAGATACACAATAGACCTCTAGTAAAAAAAAATTTAAAAATCTAAAAACAGGGGCATAAGGGAAAAGTGGAAATTTAAACACTATAAATTGCAAGGTGAATTAAGTTACACGAAAATCCTAGCAGCCGTCAAGTTCTCGTATGTTTTTCTTACCGCCGCCTACCTCTATGGATCTACAACCACCGCCGCGGGACACCGCCTCCCCCTCCGTTACCGGAATCGTCTCCGGTTACCTGTCGTTAGGGCTGTGCAACCGGTCCAGACCGGACCGGACCGGTGGACCGGATTTTTCTAAACCGTGGACCGGACCGTTCCGGTCCAGCCTATTCCGGTCTGGACCAGCTTTGGACCGGTTCGGACCGGAACTTGGCATCCTTTAACTTTTTGCCTATTCATCCTCGGACCGGACTGTTCAGTTGATAAATTAAAAATGCTTGAATACAGTAAAATGAGTAAATTAGTCATTTGGAATGAACAATAGAATGAATCGATAGTAAATGGAGCAATCTCATATTCTCATTAAATCAATTGATAAGAGTTGTTAAGAAAGTAGAAATAGAAATGTTTAATACAGTAAATCAGTAATCAACAATAGCATGAATCAATTAGTAACCTTCTTACTTCAGTCCCTCGTTGAGTTGCTGTCTTGCTCAATGTTTAGGATCGCCGGCCAGAAATGGAGCACCGAGCCACCGATGTGAGAGACGAATTTCTGAACCAATGAGAGAGTGAGAGAGGTAGAGGGTAATCACGGGCAGGGCAGTCACGGCAAAGCACCAAAGCCAAAACTCGAAAGATATACTGGAAAGTGGATGTTTAGAGTTTAGACCGTGTAGTTGCTTACCAAGTAGGGGCACGAAGTCGAAATTGGAAGCGGAACTGGAATCACGCCGGAACTGGAGCACCTCAGGTCCTCAGCACGGCAGTCGGCAGAGCACCAAAGTTGAAGTCGAAACTCACGGTAGAGCACCTCAATCAGCACGCTGTCTACTCAGAACTACAAGAGGAATTGGAAGCACGCCGGAACTGGAAGAACACCGTCTTCTCGGTTGTCGCCGGCCACGAAATCGATGGGATGTGCAGTCACGGACTCGCAGCGTCGCCTACTCGCAGTCGGCCGTCACTTTTCTTACCCTTGGAGAATGGAGACTTTTGTAAACCCTAACGGCTGCTATCACAGAGTAGTAATAGCACACCCAGAATAAAATATTAAAAAAACCGGTCCGACCCGGTCCACCGGTTTTTTCCGGTCCAAGACAGGGACCGGACCGGGACCGGAAATTTATAAAATCGTGGACCGGACCGGTGCCGGTCCGGTCCGGGTTTCCGGTCCGTTCTATTTTTGCACAGCCCTACCTACCGTGACCAACTTTCAACAGAATAGAATGCTCTTAGAGAGGATGATCCATCAGCAGACAGCAGTGGATGTCAAATACTTGTAAGTTCTATATCTTCTCCTGCTCCATAGACAATTATCTTGCTTTCGGTGTGTTGTATTCTCCTTGACAATGGAAGCAACAATTCTGAAATAAATGCTTGTCCATTGAGTTGCAAATGTGAATCATTCTTAAATCTCGTTGCATCATTCACACGTCTTTTTCTCATTGCGTGTTTGGAGGCAGGAAGGCATGAGAAAATTGTAGCCTCAACACAAACATTGTAGCAATTGGTAATGGAGGTCGAAAATCAGCATGGAAAGAGGGCAACTCAATGGACAATTAATGAGCAGGAAATTCCAAGTCTTTTTTCTGAAGTGAATGATGCAACGATGAAATTGAGATTTGAGATTTGTGAAATTGAAATTGAGGATAAAAGTGAATGATGCACGATGAAATTGAGATTTGTGAATGATGCAACGAACATGAAAATGAGACTAGTAGTGGATGTGAAGAAATCTCCCTAAGAAGTTTTTGATGCTATGAAGAACTAATATTTTCAGAGTATGTACTGATAGCTAATGTGCACTTGTATTTTCTTTGATCTAATAGTTTCGTTTCAATTCAGTAAGCTAATGCATGTGTTGTGAACTATGGCAGAGCTTTGCCTCACCAGTGAGTCAGGTTCAGAGGATAATATGGTTGATGCACTGGAGCTTATTTATTTTTTTCAACATTGATAACGGCAGGACACAGATCATTGATCTGTTCAATCAAGACATTTTTGTCGCTCTACTTACCTAACTATTGCTAATATGAAAGAAACTATTATCACTATTCTAGTCTTGTGTAAAAACTTGTGTATAGTCTTATGTAAATCGAGGGGCTTGTTTGTGTAAATCGAAAGGCTTGCTTGTGTAAATAATCGAGAGGGTTGCTTGTGTAAATAAATCGAGGGAGTTGCTTGTGTAAATAAATCGAGAGCTTGTGTAAATAAATTGAGAGCTTTTGTAAATAAATCTGATGCTTGTGTAAATAAATCGAGAGGCTTGCTTGTGTAAATAAATCGAGAGGCTTGATTGTGTAAATAAATCGAGAGGCTTGCTTGTGTAAATAAATCTTTAGGCTTGCGTAAATAAATCGATAGGGATTGCGTAAATAAATCGATAGGGCTTGTGTAAAAAATTGATACGACTTGTGTAAATAGATCGATACGGCTTGTGTGAATCGAGACGACTTGTGAAATCGAAAGAGGTCTTGGGTAATTACATTTTTTATAGAATCGTTTGTGTTACACTAGTTTGTGTAAGCAGACATTAAGATTAACATTAAAAAAAACAATAGATTACCAAGTTCAATTAGTCCAGCTAGTATAAGGGCGAGAGGGAGGGTCAGTCATCCAAAGTTCAAAACCCACTAAATGCAAGATTTTTATTTTCGACGTACCTTGTGTACCCCTCGAACTTGTAGGGATCCCCTTTCTTCCTCTATCACCCTCTGCACCCTCCTCTCCGTCAGTAGTCGTGTAATAGAGTACACTATCTAGCCCGATTCAAAGATCACCACCACCTCACACCGACGCCGTCTCCGCCGGCCACCAGATCACCTTCATCCAGTGAGAATACCGGAACACAACAAACCTCTCCTCCCGTGGTGGTGTGAAGGATCGATGACCGGGATTATTAATAGTGGGAAAAGAAGACGATGAAGACCAGTGTGGGAGGGGGTAAGCTTCGAACCGGCGACTTGACGCATCTCCTGTGAAAAATGCCAACCCCGTATGCTTCCCTGGAAACTCGAACTCGTGACGTATAAGTTCCTTCCGTCTGGTTTTAAAACGAAGTGGTGCCACTCACAAGGATTGAACCTGAGAGCAAGAGAAAAAAGAAGAAGAAGGAAGCACGCTCTTTCTTCTGCTGCCAACGGGTTTCAATCCCTGCCGCCTTGCCTATCACTCAGCCTCGCAGTTTCTGCCCACAAGGAGGTTCGAACTCATGACCTCTTACACAGATTATTGTAGTTGGGGAGTGCCGAAGAGGGGAATCAGAATCAGAACCTGAAGGTACTCTAGTTTGGCCGGGTGTTGGCTATTTCTGTCTCCGGGGTTTGAACTCATGACCATCCGACACCATCCGACGTCGTTAACCTTGCAACTAACCCGTTTTCGGTTAGATCTGAATCCGATTCTTTTTTCGTTAAATTAATATTTCCGAATTAATTTAATCATGAGTATAATTTAGTTAATTAATAATTTTTGCATGATAATTTAGTTATGTATTAGTTGAGATTAGCAAGTTGAAAGGCGAGATGAATTATAAATTCTGAATAAGTTTAAAAAACCGGAATGTTGGATATAGCAGAATTGAGAAGGTGTATGAATGAAACCGGAATGAGAATGTTAAGCAGATGGATAAATGAGAACTTGGAATGAACGTCTAGGTCTGTAAACCTAGGACGTAGAAAACGTCAGGGTATCGATGTTAGATATCATACCCTAATTGATTAGAGTGATAAGTCGCGTAATTTTAAGGGTTGAAATAGTTCTAAGGGTTGATAAATTTTGATCAGGAAAACCGGATCTTTGACTAGCAAGATCGCGAGATGTTGAGACCAGTACTGATAAGGTGAGTTCATATGACTCACTTAGCTACCTTTTAATATTGAGTGTGCACTAGGGTAGTGTGTGTTATGATTGTGAAATAAAATGAATGAACTAGATCACTACTTTTAAATTTATAAAGAGAGGAACAAATGTATTACAACGTGCCGTAACTTTCTGTCCGGGCCGAGGATACCGGAAGATTTCCCCGCGACCAGTCCAGTAGTGTACACGGGAAGATGCATTAACACCAGCCATACTTGTGAAAGGGGACTAGGGCAAGAGTCGATGGGACTCTTGTGCTACCTTGAAAAGTTGGAAAATAGAATGACTAATTTCACCAAAGAAAGGATAATAAACCGGGACATTGTGTGTCGCATGCTGATTGATTTACAGTACTTCCTTATATGTGTGTGTTTTAGTGACCTTAATATTAGAATTGTAACTAACAATTTTTACCGTGTTGTTAGGTTTTTGTAGGATAGATCTCTACCGAAAAATCGGGAGTAGAGTGACCAGCCGGATTTACGTACTAGGAGTTGTGGGTGTTGTGTTTACATAATTATGTGTTATTTTATTTATTATTACAAAAGAGTTTATTTAGTTCTCAGTTGGCTGACGCACTAATTCAGAGTCTGTCGAGTTTAATATGTATTTTTGAAAAGATTTTATTTAAAAATATTTGTGTCTTGTTGCAAGATCCGACGTTATTGACATCAACATAAGGCCGGGACTAACTGTGAGGTCCTAGCCAGTAACATTCCGAATTTCTAAAATTCGGGGTGTTACATAAATTATATGACTTATAAAAATAGATATTGTGAGATCTATTTTAGTTGGATATAGTAATATTTTAGGGATGACAATTTTGTAATTAGTGAGTGACAATGCTGTAAATAAAAAGAAAAAAAAAATCTTAGGTGGATAGTCTTAAGAATTTATACATGGCAAAATGTGAACAACTTTAGTAATATATATATATATATATATATATATATATATATATATATATATAAAAGATTAGAATCGGAATATATTTAGACAGTTAAGTGTAAATTTTATCCTTTTTTTTTTCTTTCTTAGAACCGGGTTTCGTATTTATGAAATATTAATTAAATGATTCAAAATCACCAAATGGCTTTAAGGGTTGTTAAATGTTAATGAAAGGAATATGTTGTTCTATTGTCGGTAAATAAAAGTATAAAAATGGTTTTATGCAAATTATCCTTTTTATGATATTTGTAGGTGACCTTTTTGTTAAAAAAAACCCCTAGTATTACTCTTCTCGGTTCTCAATATTTGATATAGATATTAAGAAAATTAAAAGTACAAGGTGAAATATTTATAAATGGTCTTTAATTTAAAGTATGTGTATTAATATAATTGTAAAATTTGAAATTTTATGTAATAATCGGAAAATTATCGTTTTATTTATTATATTATTTACTCAGAAAATCCGATCCGATCCGATCGAGACCAGACTGACCATCTCATGCATTTAAGAAGAGAGGAGTTACGATCGACATTGATGGACTCAACTGAACGCAGACATTGAAGAAGAGAGGAGTTACGATCGACATTGATGGACTCAATTGAATGCAGGCGTTGAAGAAGAGAGGAGTTACGATCGACATTGATGAACTCGATTAAATACGAGAGTTGAACCGGCCGATCTTCTCTCCGCTCACGTTTCTCTTTCCTTCCGAAATTCTCAATAAAGCCCGGACATTCACTCTACCCTCGAACCACAAAGACTATCCGCCCTTGCCTAAGCCGACCCATCTGCCACCTCTCTTTCTCCCCCTCGACACCAACTTCTCGATCTTCTGTAACCCATATGTAGCCACCTAGTGCCATCTGACGCCGTCAAGCTTTGTAACTAGATTCGTTCCGGTTAGACTCGAGATCCGATTATTTTACGTTTTTAATTCCAAGTAATAGATAATTATACCATTCTATAATTATTTATTTAATAATTAATGGTATTTTCATTAGTGGATTGTCGATTTGAAAATTGTTGAAGAATTAGGGGAATGATCGGATTGATTTAGAGAATTGGAAATAAGTCTAGAGAATAATGTACAGGGAGTTGGAACGGAACCAGAAGTAGTTATGATGAGAAATAATGATAGACGAAGTACGGGACTTCCGAGTTAGCGGAATGTTAAGTGAAATGAATGTGATGACGATATAAGAACTTGAAATGGACGTCTAGTATTAGAATTGTAGCTAATAGTTTTTACCGTGTTGTTAGTTTTTTTACAAGTTAGATCTCTACCGAGAAATCGGGAGTGAAGTGGTCAGCGGGGTTTCCGTACTATGAATGAGTTTTATTTTATGCATCTATATTTTATTGTCTTCAGACTTGCTCCATTCCAGATATTGGTTGTTGATATTGGTTGTTGTGTTGAGTTGTGTCTTTTAGAACTTATTGTTATTTTATAAAGATTTGTCTTTTAATATTTGTGTCTTGTTGCAAGGTCCGTCGTTATTGTATTCAAACTAAGGCCGGCACCCACTGTGAGGTCATAACCAGTAACGCTTCGAGTTCCCAGAATTCGGGTGTTACATTTTGTATAAAAATATAAGAAAAAAAGTATTTTAAAAGTATAAATTATAAATAAAAACATAAGTTAAAATTATATTTATGAAATTTTAAGTATAAATAATTTATAATATAACATATTATGAATTAAAAAATTTTAAACTTTAATTTCAAAAATATATGAACGGGAATAATCGTTAGTTTGTTGCTCAATATGCATGCAAAGTACGCAATGTAATATAACTTATCCCAAAATCATATGAGATCCATGAAGTTGAGGCGTTGAGGTCCTTGAGGAATGTGTGCACATTGCAAAGCTTGTATTATAATCGCTATTCAATTTGTTAAATGCACGGCGTTTGTTATACAAACACACATGTGACATGTATTGAGATTATGCATCAGAGATTTGATACTGACGCGTAGATATTTTTCTTTTTAAATTTCAGTTTTTTCCTCAAATTTTCTCTCTCTTTATGACAGACGCGGTTTCATTCCGGTGTACATGATCCTTTCTCTCTCTCACCCTCTCTCTATATATATATATATTAAAAAATTAAAAAAAAATTAAAAAATAAATCAAGCGTAAAAAGATATATACTCTTTTAAAAAAATAAATAAAATTAAATGTGTTAAAAAAGTAAAAATTGAAATAAAATTTCCAGCCCAATCCGACATTTTTCCAGTTCTTAATTAGAATCGGAACCTAAAAAATCTTTGACCGTAGACCGAATTCGACCGATCATGGACTTAGACCGAATTTTTCCGATACAGTCGGGATCAAATCTGCACAGTATTGTTATTAAATCCAACCCGATCCAAATCTGATTTAATTAGGGTTACTGCAAACGTCACTTCTGCGTCATCATTTACTAAAGCTTTAGTTTATCAAATGACCAAATTTACTTTGGACTTGGATTGGACGCTATATTGAATTTGAATCAGTGCCACTCTCAAAAAAAGAATTTGAATCAGTGCCACTAATTGCTCAGCTACTCATGATTAAACATTTTGCCACTCAATATTGCTTCTTTTAGTCAATTTTCTTATTTAAATAATTTAACTTTCAAGAGTACAATGTGCTATACTTTGTAAGAAATAATATGGTAATAAACTCCATAATAATTTATCGGAATAATCTCTTGAGATTCCGATAACTTGATAATATCCTTCTATTGAACACGTCCATAATACATTATTTTTGTATATAGATCGTGTATGAAGTTATGGAAGGTTAATGAAGTATAGAATTTTCAATCTATGTTGTTATTTTGTGTTACGAAGATCCAAACTTATGAAATTTACAGAGAGAAAAAAGTTAGAAATTAGTTGTTTGGAGTACAAACTTATATATATATATATATATATATATATATATATATATATATATATATATATATATATATATATATAATCATTTCATAAGCTGCTTCGAAAAGCTTACGTAAATTCTGATAGCTTGAATGATATATTACAAATATAACTCGTTTATAATTTTACACATACATCATCAACTTTAGTTAGCTTTGTTCTCTCAAAAGCTCGTAAACTTTTTTATTTATTTAAAATAAACTAGTTCAATTAACTACTAATTTCACCTACTCAATAAGCTTTAGTTTTAATTTTATCTATCATAATCTTCAACTATCATAATCTTCAAATTCAATAATCTTAGTGTTCCCAAATGAACGAACAACGAGCGGACATGCATATGACCAAATCAAGAGCGTTGATAGTATTTTATCCATTGTCTCTTACAAGTTCTCACTTCATATTGTACAAAAAATCTCTTGCTTTGAAGGAATTGTGTTTGCAAGTATTGATTATGTTAATCGATAATACATAGAGATATATAATATGACGATATTAGGTAAATACATGGTTTTTGCTAGAAGTGAAGTATGATTTATATATGTTTATTATATGACAAAATATATATAATATTATTGGGTTCTACGAGATCGCACTTATTAGGTTGATAGATTAAATCATTTAATAAGAAGGTATAATATAAAAGTATATGTATTATAAATGTTATATTTTTAGTATATACTTATTAGATAATAATACGTTGTTTTCAAATAAAATTAATATTAAAGGATATTATTATTTAAAAAATAATTATATCCACAACTAATCGATGCATGACCCTAACTACACAAAAGCTCTCGACTACCTTCTCAGTAGTCTCACGGAGCATTCCGCCGATCAAAGTTATTGAAATGGGCAATTGCCTGCTTGCTTTCTCCCTTCGATCTTCTTTTCGTTTTCGATCCTTACACTAATATTCAAAACTAAGACGATCTATATTTTTACTCTAATAATGTAAATAATGTAATCCTTATTTATACACTAGTAAAACTTGTTTTCAAAACCGTTTATACAAATCTAAAATCCCAATATACTTTCCCCATACATAACAACAAAATATATAACTTATATCCTTGAATGTTATGGCAATGTCTACTCATATACCCACCTTCTAGAGATGAAAAACATTGTCAATCTAGTAATAATTTCAATATCACGAGGTGGATAAAACGTGAATTTTACTAGTTTTTATTTTATTTTATTTTATCGTGTAATAGTAATTAGTCAAGAGAAAATGGAAGAGATTAATTATATTGTGTTTTCAAAAAGGTGAGAAATCGTTATTGTTGTTGTTGTTGTGCTATTTATTTGTTTGGAAAACATATGTTAATGGTGGGGTGGTTTAATACTTAATTTGGTCTTAGTGGCAAGAAAAGTACATCACATTAGGAGGTTGTTTCAATTCATTGTTGTTATAGTGAGTATGATGGAGGTGGCTACTTGATCATTTCTTAGTTGAAGGTGTTATCAAGTATATGATCATGCATAAAACTATGATTTATGCTCGAGTTTAATGAGAAAATAGTTGAATGCTCAAAATATTTGTCGTAATGCATGGATGACCAGCTTAGAGTTTAAGTTAAAAGAGTTTCTAATTACATAAGAAAATTGAATTGCACGGAGTTGCGTAGAAATATAGGTAAATACCATATAATATACGTCATTCTTTAAATAACACACATGTATTTTTTTAATCATCTTCCTAAGTCCGTACTCAAAGTGTAAAATTAGTGTTCAATTAATTTCGTTCTTGTGAGCGAAAACGAAATAGAGTTTAATTAATTCTGCATTTGAGGTCCGAAAGCGAAATTAATTTTAATTAATTATGCATTTATGTCTGAAAGTGAAATGAGTTTTAACTAATTCCGCACTAAGACCCAAAATAAAACTTTAGTTTTATTTTCATAATTTTTATTTTTTTAATATATATATATATATATATATATATATATATATATATATATATATATATATATATATATATATATATATATATATATTTCTCAATGTTTAGTATTAATGTAAAGTTCGACTAATGTTGTCTTAGTAAGATGACTATGTAAAATTATCTCATATCAATGGTACAAATAGATCAAGTTTAATATATTAATTTAGTTGATTATACGTTGTTTGTGTTAGGCGGGTAGTGATTCGGGATACGAGGCGTTAGTGGTCTTATAGACGACGATGGTCAATTAATACAAGAATGAGTCCAAAATAAATGTACAATGCGAAGTGCGGAAGTATAGAGTATGATCAAATCACCATCTTATGTCGTATTTAGATTATCGTGTATCTAAGATTGATAAAGACTACCCCGTTTGATTGTAACTTCAAAAACATAAACAGAATGGAAACGAATCTAGTCCACATATGTACATTGTTCATGAAATCATTCCGGTTAATTTCATGCAAAATGTACTTGATTCCCCCTACTTTGTTACTCTGTGGGGTATTAAAACTAATCAAATTCTACTACAATTAGTTCAAACCACAAGAAATGATTCCTAACAACTTCATGAACAAGGGTGTACGTATAGACTAAATTCGTTTCCATTCCGTTTCCGTTTCCGGAGTTTAAACCAAACGGACCCTTAGAGGAGTTAGAGGTGATACTTTCCGGGTTCAAGTTGAATTCTGGCGGGACTTTGAAATTTTTTTATCCGTTTGTCCAAACCAGTGCCAACCTCGGTGTAACACCCCAAATCCGTAGGACTCGGAGTGCTACTGGGCTAGGATCTCACAATGGATCCTGACCCTAGCCTGACAACAACTTCACCGAATCTTACACAAGACACTGATAGATTAAAACAAAACATAAAACTGATGTAATATATATATACTGATCAAAAGGTAATACATAATACTGCTAAGTACAAACGTCAAAACACAACTCCGTACAACATAAATAACCCGAAACCCCGATATCGTCCATGTGTACGGAACCCTCAGCAGATCACCCCTCCGGATCACTCTGCAGTTCTCCTAACCTGAAAAGGATCTACAACACGGTATAAAACCGTTAGCTAACCATACACAAATATAAGATAGGCAAGAGCACCACCACACATCATATAAACGATAACACATCAACATGATATCACACATTTACCCGGTTTATTATCTTTATAACGTTAAGCACGCAAGAGTATATAAATCAATATATGAAAATAGGTGACACGAGGAATATAATCCTCGCCTCTGCGTGCAATAGCTAGCTGGAGTGGTATCAGCGCACCTTCCCGTATACCGTAAGGAGTGGTATTAATACCTTTCCCGTATACCAAGTCTAACTAGCGTACAGAGAACTTCCCAGACTCCACTACGGGATGAAAGGGTAAGTTGTCACAACCACTACAATGGACGGTCAATATAACATAGATCGGTAATGAATCATATCGCATGCTAATAAGCACATAACACACGCCACTCAAGCACACATCCAATATAAGGACGGTAGCTAAGTAAGTCCTATGGACTTACCTCAATCTCAGAAGTATCTCGCTACAAACAATTTCCAGAAACGTCCACTCCAACTGGAGGACAACACAGCCTATACAAGGCACACACACATATATATATATATATATATATATATATATATATATATATATATATATATATATATATATATATATATATATATATCACAATCCTATCACACACAAAGGGTCACACCTAGACCCAAGGGATCCATAAGGGATCAAATCCAACTCGTAACCTCAAGGCCATAACCGGCATATCTATATCATACTCGTCATAAACCGATACCTAGCATGATACTAGTTCCCTCATACTAGAAAGGAAAGGAAGTACCTAGCAATAAGTAGTCCCGGGACAAGACGCACCTGCGTGAACTAAGGTCGCAGGGGCGGAAAAGATCACCCGCGGGCGCGGCAGGTAGAAGCCGCAGGGGCGATGACACGGAACGCAGGCAAGCGCAGGTACGCTACTGGCACGACGCAGGCGCTGTGGCACGGTAGCCGCGGGGCGGTCCGCGGGGGCGGCGACAGTGCAGAATGACACTTCGCGGCTTCTCTTTAGCTCTTCACATGATCAAATCACGTCTTCACTCATCCAAAACCACATACAAAAATATACATACACGTTCCAACATCAAACTATGATCAACATACATCTAAACCTAAGCTAAAGAGAAGGAATCAAAGAAGAAGAGAAGGGAAAGAAGCAAAGGACTTACCACACTTGAATCCTAAGCTGCACAGAGGATCAACACACCACACCACTAACTCTGGAGCTCAACAAAGCATCCCACATCGTCAACATCATCATCCACACACTTAAACACATCCAAGCTCAAGGATTCTCACACACAAACTCAAGGAGAGGGAAGAAGAAGCAAGTAGGACGTAAGTGAGTTGGAAAGGTGAAGTGAAGAAGTGAAACCCTTGCTCAGCAAGGTAGGAAAGGGTAAAGACAAGGGTTAAAGCACGGATCAAAGGAGTCAACAAACCGGCTGCAGCCGGCGTAAACCGCAGGGGCGGGAACCCGCAGGGGCGGCATACGTGCCCGCGGGTGTGGCAAGGCCAACCTCGGCGAAAGCCAAAACTCGGCTAAGACGATCTCGGTCCAAAAGAGTAAGGCTTTTACACCTCACCCCCCTAAAAACAAGTTTCGTCCCGAAACTTGCAAAAACCTCGAACACTCGGACTCACAAGCCGAGGTACACTCTCTAAAGCCTCAAACACAGGCACGGAGGAATCATCAACTCTAGTAACCACATCACTATACTATCCAGGGCCTAGAGAAACCATCTCTAGCCAGCTATAAACACATCACAAGGCATAGAGGAAGCACATCTCTAGCCGTAACATAATCACAACAGAAAGGCATGGAGGGAGAACATCTCCAGCACTACTATGTCCATCAAAATAGCATGGAGGGAAGAACCATCTCCAGCTAAACCTAAGCGTATCAAAATAGAATGGAGGGAAGAACCTCTCCAGCTATAAACAGGAAATCATACTAGCATAATAAGATCTAGTAAGATCATAATCACATCAAAGCTAGCATGAAATAAACATATCACAACATATAAGCATGTAAGCACATAAGACTCACCAAGCTAGTACTAAGATCTACTCGGTGATCCTACTGGTGCACCTATCTCGGCATAGAACTCTGGATAGTTCCTCTGGATACTATCCTCAGTCTCCCATGTAGCCTCCTCGGGTCCTCGTCTCGACCACTGTATCCTCAACATAGGGATGTCCTTTGAACGCAGGCGTCTCATACCTCACTCTAGGACTGCAATAGGATGCTCTACAAACGTGTGGTCCGGCTCAACCACCAAATCCTCATAACTCACAATGTTCCTCGAATCTGGTATGTACTCCCTCAGCTGAGACACATGAAATACAGGGTGAACACCCTCTAATCTTGGAGGCAAGGCTAACCTGTAAGCTGCGCTCCCAACCCGATCTAGAATCTCGAACGGTCCGACATATCGGGGACTCAACTTCCCCTTAATGTCAAAACGTCTAACACTTCGTGTCGGGGACACTTTCAACCACACATGGGCTCCAACCCTGAACTCTAGAGGTCTACGCCTCCTGTCAGCATAAGACTTCTGACGGCTTTGTGCAGTCAGCATACGCTCTCTGATCAATGCTACCCGAGCCATATCATCCTGAATCTGATCAGGTGCTAAACCACTGACACTGCTCTGCTCATCCCAACATAACGGGGTACGACATCTCTGTCCATACAGTGCCTCATATGGGGCCATCCCAATAGCTGCATGCCAGCTGTTGTTGTAGGAGAACTCAACAAGTGGGAGATGATCTGTCCACACCTGTCCCCAATCCAACACACAAGCTCGCAGCATATCCTCCAGAGTCTGAATGGTCCTCTCTGACTGACCATCTGTCTGAGGATAGAACGCAGTCGTGAAGTGAAAACTCGTCCCCAAGGCAGTATGAATCTGCTGCCAGAATCTCGAGGTAAATCGCCCATCTCTGTATGAGACGATCGTCCTCGGTACACCATGGAGTCTCACTGATGCCTAGTGTACTCCTCAGCTAATCTGCTCACCGGCCACATCTCCCTGATAGGAATAAAACATGCCGTCTTCGTCAATCTGTCTACTATGACCTAGATGACATCAAAACTCCGGCTCAGCCTCAAGCCAGTCACAAAATCCATGGTGACATCCTCCCACTTCCTCTGTGGAATAGGAAGGGGATGAAGCTCACCTCCAGGTCGGAAATGCTCGATCTTGACCTGCTGGCAGGTCGCACACTGAGCTACAAATATGGCTACATCGGGCTTCATCCCTCCCTCCCGATATATAAGTCTCAAGTCCTAATACATCTTACTCGTACCTGGATGTACAGAGTAAGGTGTACAGTGAGCCTCTTGTAAAATCCTCTGTCTCAGCTCTGTATCAGCAGGTACACAGACGCGACCGCGGCGCCTCAAAACTCTATCTGCTCCAAGCAGGAACTGTGGTGCCTCACCCGAGACATCCTATCTCTAATCCTCTGTAAAGTCGGGCAGGTCTCCTGTTTCTGTCGGATCTCATCCAACAGATCAGGAAGGACCTCTAATGTACGCAGCTGGGCATCCTCATCTGGAACCTGGATGTCCAACTCTAACCAGATAAGATCTCTCTGCAACTGATGCTGAACTGTCAGCCTCGCAATCGCATGCTCTCGAGGCGTCTTCCTGCTCAGGGCGTCGGTGACCACGTTCGCCTTCCCTGGATGGTACAAAATCTCTAAATCAAAGTCCTTGATCAGCTCAAGCCACCTAAGCTGGCGGTTATTCAATTCCCCCTGCGTGAAGATATACTTCAGACTCTTATGGTCTGTGAAGATCTGACATGTAGCACCATACAAGTAATGTCTCCAGATCTTCAGTGCATGAACTACCGCTGCCAACTCCAGATCATGAGTCGGGTAGTTCTCCTCATACGTCTTCAACTGTCGAGACGCATATGCAATCACTCTGCCTCTCTGCATCAAGACAAATCCCAAGCCTAGCTTGGATGCATCACTGTAAACCACAAAATCCTCAGTACCCTCTGGCTGTGCCAAAATAGGAGCAGAAGTCAAACGCCTCTTCAACTCCTCAAAACTCTGTCTGCACTGATTAGACCACACAAATCTGGTAGTCTTCCTCAGCAAACTCGTCAGTGGACGGACAATCACAAAAAAACCCTCCACAAAGCGTCTGTAATAACCGGCTAGGCCAAGGAAACTACGTACTTCCTTGACGTTCGTCGGTGTCGTCCAAGCTGCTACTGCCTCTATCTTCGCTGGATCCACCTTGATCCCCTCAGCTGATACTATATGACCCAGGAATGCTACCTCTGGCATCTAGAACTCACACTTAGAGAACTTAACATAAAGTTCTCTATCCCTCAAAATCTGCAATACAGTCCTCAGATGTCCTGCATGCTCCTCTCCCCTGCGAGAGTATACCAGAATGTCATCTATGAAGACCACCACAAACTGATCCAGGAAGTCGATGAAGATACTGTTCATCAACTCCATAAAGACGGCTGGGGCATTCGTAAGCCCAAATGACATCACTACAAACTCGTAGTGGCCATATCTGGTCCGGAATGCTGTCCTATGCACATCCTGCTCCCTCACCCTCAGCTGGTGATACCCGGAACGCAGGTCAATCTTGGAGAACACAGTAGCTCCATGTAACTGATCTAACAAATCATCAATGCGCGGCAGTGGATACTTGTTCTTGATGGTCACTTTGTTCAGCTCTCTGTAGTCTATGCAAAACCTCAGTGATCCGTCCTTCTTCCGTACGAAGAGGACAGGTGCTCCCCAAGGGGACACGCTAGGGCGAATGAAGCCCTTCTCAGCCAACTCCTCGAGTTGCTTCTTCAGCTCCAGCATCTCGACAGGCGTCATTCGGTATGGGGCCTTCGAGATGGGTCTCGTACCAGGCTCTAACTCGATACTGAAATCCACACTCCTCTGAGGCGGCAAACTGGACGGCTCTCAACAAAAACATCTGTATACTCACAAACAACTGGGATATCCTCTAACGCTGGACTCTCCCCCTCCTTCATGGCATAACACCAGAAGGCCTCGCAACCCTGTGCATTCAATCTAGCTGCCCGTATGGAACTGATAACTGTACCTGTCTTTCCAAGGTCCCAACCTCGGAAAACCTCTATCTGGCCTAACTCGGTAGAGAGGGTAACAGTCCTCCTACCTACATCTAAGACTGCAGAGTGTCTATCCATCCAGTCCATACCTAGAATGACTTCTTCATGCTCTAATGGCATGACAAAGAAGTCAACTAGTAACACACGGGTCCCTACAGAAATGGACGACAACCGTGAATCTCACGAGTACCTCTGACCCTACCACCATCGGTTAACCCTATAATAAATGGCATCCCTCAACTGTATCTACCAAGACGCTCTACACAGGCATCAGAAATAAAAGAGTGCGTAGCACCAGTATCAAATAAAACTCTAATAGGTAAACATGAATCAGAATGGTACCTGTAGCAGTAGGTGCAACTGGCTCCTCTGCACTCCTCAGCTCAAAAACACGACCCTATGGGCCTCTAGTATCAGTGGTGCCCCCACCACGACCTCTGCCTTCTACTCGGCCCAGGAGCAGATCCCTGAGTCGTAGGGCAATCTGGGAGTCTTTGCTGTCCCTGTGTCTGCTGCTGCTGAGGTGGCCTCTGCCCATCTCCCGCTGCACTAGCAGGAGAAGAACCTGTTGAGATGAAGCTCCGCTCTGGCGGCAGTAAACAGCTCGATGACCTTGCTACCACAGGTGTAGCAAGTCACCAATGGCCTCGTGCACTCGGCCTCATATGCCCTGGATCTCACAGTTAAAGCACTGACGTCTCTTCTCTGCAACGGCGCAAATGAAGGCTGACTCTAGCGTCTCTGACCACGCAACCACTAGCAGTACCACTGGTCTGCCCTGTACGCTTCTCTTCTCAGACCCTCCGGTCTGAGAAGCTCTCCTTTGTCCAGCTCGCTCCTCTCATAATCGGAAGCTCTGTCCTCCTGATAATCTGTAAGAGTCTCACAATGAAATCCCGCCATGTAGGTCCGGGTAGTATCCCTCAGTCGTGGGAAAAGATAAACGTGCTGGTCTGGCAGCTGGTCCCAGTAATGCCAGCTCTCTTGAAACCTCCTGATGGCCTCAGAGACTGGTACATCCTCGAACCCAGGCCTCCACAAAATCTCGCAGTTTCTCCCTCCTCAGAGAGGCAGGGTAGAAACGCTCTCTAATCATCGTCTTCATCTGATCATAACTAGTAACCTGACCCGCACTGATCTCCACCAGTGTTGTGCCAAGTCCCGAAATAAGGTCTGAACCAGCTCAATCTGTCTGTCAGCTGGACATCGAATAGACTCTAGAGCTGAGTCTACATGTCCGATCTAGAGCTCAACTTCCAACCCCACCTTCCCAGTGAAGGGGGTACACCCATCTGATGGAATGCCTTCAACCAGGTATCCGGTCTAGGCCATCTACGCTCTCTCCGGTGCTCTGGCAATCTCAGCAGGCAGGTACCTGTACAGCTGGTACCTGAGTAACAGTGTGGGACCTCTCAAATGGTCCTCCTGTGCCTGTAAGTCTGGGGCACGCCTACCGGCTCTGGAAGCCTCCTCAACACGTCTGATATAAGCCTGAAACTCTGACCTACCCATAGAGACGCGATCAGACTCACCAGAATGGGCTCTCTATGCCCCTGTCCCACAGCTGCCGCCGTTCCCAGTCTCTGGAACAAGCGTTCTCAACAACCTCCTCGTGGATCTCTCCTTCTGTCTGGGAACCATCAGCAGGTATCCTACCTCGTCCTCGCCTAGAGGGGGTCTACCTCTACCTCTACCTCTACCTTGCCCAGCTGCAGGTAAGGCTCTAGTCTGAACCATCTGGCAGAGGTCGTAAACCTAGCTTAGAAGGCTATATATATGCCATATGTATAGATATATCACAGATCAATCACAACAGAATATCTATATATATATATCTATATTGTCGAGATCTTCAGAGGGGCGATGGTTCACGTACACGATAACCAAAACATTTGTACTCATTTCAAAACCAAAACCTTTTGGAAAGTCAGACCCCTTTCGGGTTTTGTTTATTTATCTATTCGAACTTTATTGCATATTACTAGTGCCATTGTTGTCAACCTGACTCTGATACCAACTTTGTAACACCCAAATCCGTAGGACTCGGAGTGCTACTGGGCTAGGATCTCACAATGGATCATGACCCTAGCCTGACAACAACTTCACCGAATCTTACAACAAGACACCAATAGATTAAAACAAAACATAAAACTGATGTATATATATATACTGATCAAAAGGTAATACATAGTACTGCTGAGTACAAAAGTCAAAACACAACTCCGTACAACATAAATAACCCGAAACCCGATATCGTCCCTGTGTACGGAACCCTCAGCAGATCACCCTCCGGATCACTCTGCAGTTCTCCTAACTTGCAAAGGATCTACAACACGGTATAAAACCGTTAGCTAACCATACACAAATATAAGATAGGCAAGAGCACAACCACACATCATATAAACGATAACACATCAACATGATATCACATTTACCCGGTTTATTATCTTTATAACGTTAAGCACGCAAGAGTATATAAATCAGTATATGAAAATAGGTGACACGAGGAATATAATCCTCGCCTCTGCGTGCAATAGCTAGCTGGAGTGGTATCAGCGCACCTTCCCGTATACCGTAAGGAGTGGTATCAGTACCTTTCCGTATACCAAGTCTAACTAGCGTACAGAGAACTTCCCAAACTCCACTACGGGATGAAAGGGGTAAGTTATCACAACCACTACAATGGGCGGTCAATATAACATAGATCGGTAATGAATCATATCGCATGCTAATAAGCACATAACACACGCCACTCAAGCACACATCCAATATAAGGACGGTAGCTAAGTAAGTCCTATGGACTTGCCTCAATCTCAGAAGTATCTCGCTATGAACAATTCCCAGAACGTCCACTCCAACTAGAGGACAACACAGCCTATACAAGGCACACATATATATATCACAAATTCTATCACACACAAAAGGGTCACACCTAGACCCAAGGATCCATAATGGATCAAATCCAACTCGTAACCTCAAGGCCATAACCGGCATATCTATATATACTCGTCATAACCGATACCTAGCATGATACTAGTTCCCTCATACTAGAAAGGAAAGGAAGTACCTAGCAATAAGTAGTCCCGGGACAAGACGCACCTGCGTGAACTAAGGTCGCAGGGGCGGAAAAGATCACCCGCGGGCGCGGAAGGTAGAAGCCGCAGGGCGATGACACGGAATGTAGGCAAGCGCAGGTACGCCGCTGGCACGACGCAGGCGCTGTGGCACGGTAGCGGCGGGGCGGTGACTCTTGGCCGCGGGGGGGCGACAGTGCAGAATGACACTTCGCGGCTTCTCTTTAGCTCTTCACGTGATCAAATCACGTCTTCACTCATCGAAAACCACATACAAACATATACATACACGTTCCAACATCAAACTATGATCAACATACATCTAAACCTAAGCTAAAGAGAAGGAATCAAAGAAGAAGAGAAGGGAAAGAAGCAAAGGACTTACCACACTTGAGTCTAAGCTGCACAGAGGATCAACATACCACACCACTAACTCTGGAGCTCAATAAAGCATCCACATCGTCAACATCATCATCCACACACTTAAACACATCAAGCTCAAGGATTCTTACACAAACTCAAGGAGAGGGAAGAAGAAGCAAGTAGGACGTAAGTGAGTTGGAAAGGTGAAGTGAAGAAGTGAAACCTTGCTCAACAAGGTAGGAAAGGGTAAAGACAAGGGTTAAAGCACGGGTCAAAGAAGTCAACAAACGGCTGCAGCCGCTGTAAACCGTAGGGGCGGATCACAGGGCCGCAGGGGCGGCATACGTGCCCGCGGGTGCGGCAAGGCCAACCTCGGCCAAAGCCAAAACTCGGCTAAGGCGATCTCGGTCCAAAAGAGTAAGGCTTTTACACTCGGATCCCTTTTCGTACATGTCTTGTAGCGGCCCTTTTTTTCCCTCTTTCTTTCTCTTTGGTTTTTAAAATTTTTTTTGATATATATTATTATTATATATTATTATTAAATTGATTTAAAATGTGTAAGGTCAAAAACAAAAAATCCTTGAATTGAAGTGAATAACACAATTTAGCTCAGTAGTTTATTTTTAGTCGTTTAGAAGCAAGTCAAAATTAGAAACAATCTTCCATAATTAAAATTACCAAATATGCGTTTTAATGTGAGAATGACTTGTAACAAAATCCGACGTGGCGTAATATGGTGTCGCAAAATGGCAAAAGCTTAGGGGACTTAGTGTGAGGACGATAAGTGACCTTATTCACTTTTGTTTTAAACTTTTAGTATTATATAGTAGATTGCGGATCTTGTACATACGGCTACCAGGCAGACGGGCTTGAGCAACTATTGAGGCCCGAAAATAACGGGCTAGGTCAATCCCACCGGACGCTTTGACAGTTATTTATTTTTATTTATTTGAAATTTTTTTGCCCGACTCTAAGTCGAGTTGCTTCCAACATAAACAAGTCTATAATAGTCTAGTATGGTGATCGAGATGTCGCAAGGCTTTCATCAATCATACGTACTAACTACTAAGGTATCCATTTCCGCTATATTTAATACGAAGTTAATAAAAACGCTACAAACTTTCTTGTTTTTTTTCCTTATAATTTTCTTATCGAACACCATACTTTGCTTGGTCATTCGAGAGACATTTTATCTTTATTATCGAATGTTGTTATGAGTCGACTATTCTTATACCTTTTACATCAATAAAATGATGTTGTAGAGAAAGAAAAAGTTGTCCAAAAATATATACCGGAATGTAATTCAATTTAGGTAAAATATCAAGTGTTGGAGAATGAGTGAAAATCATGCAGTAATTAAAAAGTTCTTGTTATATGGACATACAAAACATGAAATGAAATTAAACGTCTACAAAATATTAATATTTTGTTAATATCTAGGAACAATTTTTTTTCAAATTTTAAAATGAATTTTACTTAGCATCTAATTTATTATCTCATAAATCTTTTTAATTATCATTACAATATTTAGTTGGCTATTTTTGGTCAGTATGCAGGCTTTTTATACCATTAAGAAAGTGTGCATTTTTTTTAATACCCAAGCGCTAGGTATGCACTTATAAATAGGGCTAGGTTAAAATATTAGAAATCAATTATCCCTCATTAAAAACGGCACTCAAAATTTCCTCCCGTCAAAATCAACATACGAGGAACATTCTTCATCAAAATTGATCACAAATGTCTTCATCAATGCAGGAAAATCGAGGAGATTCTTCGTCATAATCAGCAAATCGATGGGATTCTTCATACATACATTCAACTCTGTTGGCTTCTTCCAAATTGTCGTTGTTTGTCGTCAATCTCAAAAAAAATGGTATTGTGGCTGGGTGGAAGAACAGATTGCAAGAGCTTCTTCAAAATTCATCTTTAGGTATTGTGGTTGGCTAGAAGAATAGTTGTGGTTGGGTAGAAGAACAGATTGTAACAACAACTCCAACAAAGATCTTCAGGTATTGTATTACAAAGATTTGGTGTATAAAATGTGTATATGTTGTTGAAACATTCTATATTGGAATTTGTGTTTGAAATGTTATTTTATGGAAAGTAATTTGTGATTGAAAGTTGCTTTGGGTAATTGAAACCCAGTTTTGTTGTAAACTGAGTTTCTTTGGGTAAAATTACATAGTTTGGGCTCAGTTTTATAGTGTTGGTATAGAAAATGGGTTTGTAGCTGTAGAAACTGGGTTTGTGTACATTGTTTGTGTACAAAAAAACAGAAATAAGTGTTTGTGTTTAAATGCAATAGTTGAGTTGTGTGAAGTTTGTAAATGCAATCAAGTATCAATTGTGTTTGTGTACAATGTTTGGGTACAAAAAAGAGATTATGTGTAATTAGGAGGAAATTAGTGTGGGTATAGAAAGTTGAAACTGGGATTGGATAACATATATATGATTTTTTTTTTAAATTTTATTGGAGTATATGTATACATGTTTTCTATATCATAACATGATATAAAAGCTTTGATTTTCTCACGGTTCAAAATATGTCTCATAACATTTGAAGTAGTGTTATCTTACAAGAATCTTTTCAACTGCCCATTCGGCTATTTGATGTTAACTCATTAGAGGATTTTGAAGCTTTTGTGAAAATTACTAAAATGGACAAGTTTTCTTTGAGTATTCCATTGTGTATCAAATCAATTGAAGTTGGTAATTGTTCGGGCAAAGTGATAAACGCTGAAATTGTGGAAGAGTCAATTGAGTATGTTTGACACTTCTCTCGCAAACAATGGATTTAGAGCCTCCTATAGAATTGAGTAATTATGATTTGCAAAACTTACAAGAACAAAATAAAAGTGAAGAACGCATTGTGTTTAAATGCAACAGTGGAATGTTCTCAATATAAGACAATAAAATCAAGAAAGAGGTCCGTAACAAAGTGTGTTGACAAAGAATGCAAATGGAGGGTGTGTTTCAATATTCATGACCAATCATCAACCTTTATCACATCAAAGTTTGAAAACGCACACACTTGTTCATTCCACTTGAGAGGGACAAAGAAGAGGAATCCTTCGTTTTATCTCATAGCTGAAAAGGTGAAAACAATGTAAGGCCTGTTTGGTATCATATCTAGATATCAGATATGGGTATCAAGATATGAGTATGAGGTATCAATGTATGGGTATGAGATCGATATTTGATACCTTTTGTTTCGGAGAGGAATAATAGAAGAGGGATGATCAATTTTAGATATGTGATACCTCCAGTTTTTTGAGTATATCAAAATAGGAGAAAATGTGTACAAGGAGTATATCAAGATATCAGTTTGATATTCATATACTTGTATACGAAACATAGAATGAGTTTTTTTTATTTTTTATATCGATACCCATATCTGATATCTAGATATGGATACCAAACAAGCCTAAGTAATACCCAATTTTTTTTAACACAATATGTCAACACTTAATCTTGTAACCATATGTTGGAATACCAAATCATGTTATATACAAGCCTATTACCGATGACATTAATATATCAATACCCAAACTTGTTACCCAAAGATAATACCCAATTAGTTTTATTTCAATCATGTTACCCAATAGGTTAATACCAAAGGTTGTTACACAATATAATACACAATTTGTTTATACACATGTTACCCAATAAGACAATACCAAACATTATTACCCAATATGCTAAATTAGAAACTTGTTATCCAATACTAAAAGGAAATATGTTAATACCCAAGCAGATTACACATGTTATAATTGATTTTATCTTGATACCCAATCATGTTACCCAATATATCGGAATTAAAAACTATGACCCAACCTTAATACCCATACCTATGAATGTTACCCAATATTGAATAATACACAATCATGTTACCCAAAATGTTAATACAAAAAATTATTACCTAACTTTAATACCCAATAGGTTTGAGTGCAATTGGGTTACCCAATATGTTATAATTTGATATGTTGATATAAATCCACATTACCCATTCCTGTTACCCGACATGTTATACTATGTTATGTTAGGTTTATGTGTACGTATTGTATAAGTATGGTGATGCAAATAAGTTACCTTCGGTCAATAAATTATCACATCTATGAAAAATCTACACCATTTTGATGCTAGCTACTGAAAGTGTTGGAAAACACAAGAAATTGTAACAAACATGATAAGAGGAACCTCAAGGATATTACAAGGGGTGTCACCATACTTATACATGTTGGTGTATTCCAACCCTTGACCGTTGTTCATCTTGAACGTGATGCTAATAATCGATTCAAGTATTTATTTATGGCCTTTGGGCAGTCTTTTAGAGGATATGAAGCAATGGAAAGGTGAGGAATGTCCTTCAGTTGTTAGTTCATATAATATGTTGGATATCTTATCTTTAATTATGTTTTTGAATATATATAACAAATGGAAAATTGAATATATATATATATAGGTAATAACAGTAGACAACACTCATTTGAAAGGGAAATATGGAGGTGTGTTGTTATTTGTTAGTGCACAAGATACAAATTAACAAATATAATTGCATTTGCAATCGTTGATGTGGAAAGTGATGTCTCGTGGGAATACCTTTTCAGAAACATGAAGCAAATCATACGGGACAACATTGAACATATGTTTATTTCTGATAGGCATAATTCTATAAAAAAAAGTATTGCATACCACTATGAAAAAGAGCATTCCATGAATTTTGCATATGACATCTTAAAGTAAATCTTAGAAAGAGTAAACCATCAAATAGAGTCCTAGGCAAGTTCATAGATGCTGCAAAAAGTTATAAAAGAGAGAAGTGCATGGAACTTCTTAATCAAATAAGAATTGGTTTGATTATATTAACAATCAATTTGTATATGTATTTTGATTTAAGTTGTAATTTTTGATTTAGCTAGTTCAATTTGAATAGGAGAAACCGAGGGTTAGAGAGTTACTTCAAGAGATTGGCTATTCAACATAGACGCGTCCATTCTATCCAGCTAAAATGTACAACATTATGACTAGTAGAGATGTCAAAAGTTGACCCGACCCATGAAACTGACCCAACAAACTGGCCCCGAAAATTTTGAAAAAGAGAATCTCCGGACGTGATCCGTTTGAAACCGATTCAATCCGAAGTAATTTATGACCCGATAGCCGAATAACCCTACCCGAATGAACCGATAGCCCGAAGTAAACCAACCCGAAGTAACCCGACTCGAAGTAACCCAACCAAAGTAATCCGAACCGAAGTGGTCGAAGAAGATGTTTGAAGAAGTGTTGGAGAAGATTCGCGGATGATTATCCGATCCGACTAAAGTCATTTTTAGATACCATATTTTAGAATATAGATCAAACGAATTAACCGAATATCCACGGATTATTATCCTATTCGGCAAAATATGATAATTTTTATTATACATTTTATAACAAACAAAATAGGAAAAACATATATGGATAGGTCATATTAGATATTTGGATCAAACAGATCAGTCGGATATCCAGATCCAATTAAAATCATTTTCAATCAACAAACGGGCTAACATCATTCCGATCAAATTAATATCTTCGCATAAATTTTATAAAAAAAATTACACAAACTCGAACACAAATTGACCTGAATCAATATATTACGCAACCCGATCCGGTTTCGATCCAACTCGAACATAAATTGACCCGACTCCAACCCGATTGACTCGTCCGATGGACACATCTACCAAAGCCATTATAAACTGAAGTAACCCAACCCGAATAACCGATAAACGAACTAAATCGACATGTTATATATGAACTTATAATTCAAGAACGAGGTTATCCGATAACCCATATTAACCCGAACAATTAATACCCGATCTAAACCGGCCCGGTCCGAAATAAACGATAAAATGAAAAGATTGTATTGACCCGACCCGTTTCAACCTGAGCCTGTTATAACCGACTGATTCCGCCCGCGCCCGTTATCTACCATTTTAAATATTTTTTAGTCATTAACAATTTATTTTTATAAATTTCCGCATTAGTATCCATTTTACCCGAATAACTCACCTCATGTGCAAACATAAGAAGTCAAGTTAGGGTTTATTCAAACATTGTTTCTATGGAAGAAGAGCTTCTTCTTGATAGTCGATCAGTCACCACCAGGGGATGATATGGGCGGTTCCGGCCGACATGTTCTTCGCTAACTACAAACAAACGCATAAATTTACATGACCAAACAAGCTTATTGACTTCAATGCCCACCGCTGAATTTGCCGATGACTTTATTTACAGGAAGGGCATTAATCATCAACTTATTCTCTTCAAAGGGAATGATTAACTGGGTAGCTTCCTACTCACGGTCATCACTAATGCGCATAAGGGCGTCATCAAGTTTTAAGTTTGACCAATTTTGAAAGCAAGTCATCTTAATCGTCTTTTATTACGGTCGAAGATAATAAATTATGGAATCTAAATTGGAAATCGGTAAGCCTAGTGTACAACAGTACAAGGTTGGGGAAATACATATCATATTGTCAGTTGATTTTAAAATAAATTTCACTGAACTTATATATTGAGTTTGGACCGGCGTACGTTTCGTTTACGTACCATTTTCACTCTATAGTCGGTAATAATGTTCAGAAATCTAGAACAAGTATGCTTTGCAATACAAAGAATCACAAAAAAAAAGGGTTTTGTTTGTTGTTGAATCAGAAGATAGTGAAGGCCGAGGAAGATGGATGACCTAAACGAAGATTATAAAGTCCGTACGGAGTACTAGAGCACAACTCTTCACATGCCTCGATCATTACTTAAAAAATAAGCACAGCCGGCCACCGGAGGATGAACGGCGGATGATCCATGTTATTGGTTAATTGCTAACTAACACGCGCATATACGCTGAATTTGATGATGACGTACTTATTTACAGGAACGGCGTCATCAAATCATCTTCTTCAAGGGAATGATAACTGGGTAGCTGCTAGCTCACCTCACCCACTAATATTGCGCACAAAGGATACGTATGCATGCAGTATAAACTTTTAACGTATTAGTGTATTCGGAGACCATTCTACGTGGATTGAGTAGAAAATCAAATAAGACATAATTTTTGGCTTTATTTTTATGAATATATGTCAAATGAAAATTTCTTTTAAAGTTTAGTTTGTAAACATTTTGAATTGTCTTGCGACTTTAAGTAATAGGTTGTATTGTTTTCAAGTAATTTTCTCAGAAAAAGTGTCCACATGCATCATGCATGATTGCATGTATATAGTGTTTTTACGTGGATTAGTGTAAATGGTATGGTTAAGCTTGAAAATAGACTTTAATTTAGTATTTGCGAAACCTATATTATAGAATGGTAATGAGACTGTTATATATAAGTTCATCGGTCCTTTCAAAAAAAAAAAGTTCATCGAACTATTTCCATTATAGTCGATATATAGATTTTAGTTAAAATCTTATTGGAATTGTACGATGACTATGCACGTAATGCGTATGTTTATTCGAATATTTCACTCACTCAAATTTCAGGTGGTATATATCACATCTATAGAACCTCACTTGACTTGTGCATTGCATTTTTGTCACATGTATACGTGCTCAAACGTGCGAAACTCCTTGTGTTATAGTTGATCTACCAGAATTTCACGTACGTCTATTTTATAACGTATATCATAAAATGAAGCGAGTATTGATAGTAATTATATTTAATTGTTAAAGAGGTTTAAGTACGAGTTGGATTTCTACGTGGCAAACGAAGAACCGATACTAAAAAGGGTGTGTTTTTAAATAGGCTCTAAAAGATTATCGTTCATGGCATAGAATTAATTAATTCACACTAGTTAAAAGCAAAAAAAAACCCTTTTGTTGTAACACATGTTAAAAAATTACTACTTTGTTTTACCTACTACGCTTCTTTTTTTATCCTTTAATTATATTTTTCTTCCCGATAATTCTTGTAGTTTATTGTCTGTCTCGGCCTCTTATGGATAATATTTATTTTTATCGGTTCAATTTTCTTCTTTTAGCTACGGTTAGCCCGTAAGTTATTTACACGAACCCTCGAGACTCAAGAAAAGTTAGTGTCTTAAATCTTTTTCCTTTTACTAGAAAAAATTTACAAAAAAACCAACTTTCAAAATACTACTTTATAAACTGAGTCATGAAGTATTTAATTAGACGAGATCGAGTGACATGTACCGATCAAATTGGATGCATGAGACAAATATTCCCTTTTGTGTTTCTCTTTTATCGGTTCATTGTGTAACATTTTCTCGATCTTTATCATCCGATTTTTAAACATGACGGTCAATCCATCGACCCCTCAACGACTTATCAATTCACTTTAACCCTCTTGGTTGTAACTCCGGAAATGGAAACGGTATGGAAACGAATCTAGTCCACATATGTACTTTGTTCATGAAATCATTCCGGTTGGTTTCATGCAAAATGCACTTGTTTCCCCCAACTTTGTTACCTATAGGGTATTAAAACTAATCAAATTCTATCAATTAGTTCAAACCACAAGGAATGATTCCCAACAATTTCATGAACAAGGGTGTACGTATGGACTAGATTCGTTTCCATTCCGTTTTCGGAGTTTAAACCAAACGGGGGCTAAGTATAAAAAATTGGCAAATACACCGTACATAAAGTTGAAATACAGAATTAGGTAGTAAAAGGCGGAAGTTAGTTGTTGAGTCATTTTTGGATAGTTGGGGCAAAATCATGATTATGAGTGGAATTTGGGAGGGTATGAATGATAAGTCATAATTACTGCCTAAGACTTTTAATTAATTTCTACCATAACGGAACTCTTTGCTTCCATCACAGTGTTTAAAATTAGTGCTAGCTGGTGCTCTCTCTTAGTGCTAATCGTTACAATGCTATTCTTATTTTGTTCAAAGTTAAGTAATTAAAATGCAATAAATGTTGAAATTATTTTATTTTATTATCTATATTTATATATGCATAATCTATAACAGAATTCACTTGCCGCCATGGAAGATTAAGGGCAAGAGTATTTAACTTAAATATTTAAAAAAAATATAACTAATTAACTCTGATTTCGTCAGAAATCAAAAAGGTATTTTTGATCATTTTGGAGTTGACAAATATAATGTTGACAAATTAATAACGATTAGATTTGGATAATATTAAACTATATGTCTCACCTAGCTACCTTGTGTTTTAAAGATTTTTTTTCTCCGTCAGAATGATTTTTTTTTTTTGGTAAACGTCTTAATTCATAGTTTAACTCCTTTATATATTATTTATAATGTAAATTTCCATTTTTCATGCATCTTAATTCTTGAACATACAAGAAGGGGATAAATAAAGTGTTTTAAACAATATTTTTAAAAATAGATCGCATTATATTGAAAAAATCATATATTTATATTAAAATGAATTAAAATATTATAAATTTCAAAATTATAAATTTTTAGTTAAAAATATAATTATTATTCAAGTTAATAAAATAGTATTTATTTTTAAATTAAATAAATAAAGTGTTCTTAATTTTAAAGTTACTAAATCAGAATAAAGTATTATTAATTAATATAAGAAATTAATAGTTTTATTGAACAAATATTAAATTAATTATAAAAATACTACATATTCAAATTAATAATAGCGACTATATATAAATCTTCCCATGTACTTATAAACTAGTTTAATGACTGTCAATACAATTTACTTTTAAATTCTAACAATAAATAATCAATATTAGAAATTTTTACCATGTTATATATTGTTTCTAATAAATATGTAATTTAAATTAGTTTCATTTAAAAACTCTATGATTTACTATAAAACATTTTTTTTATATCATATGTAAAACGTTTCGCATTGGATATGCAAATTTTGTATTTGACCAACTAAACTAAACACATTAAAACTATCTTAAATGGATAACTTAAAACTTTATAATGTTAAATGTGGATCTAATACATATGCTTAAATTACTTTTTTGTATTGACACATGAGATATATTATTTTAATTTTCTTATTATACATTGGTTGAATACCGGTTAGACATGTTCAATCAGTTACTCTTGGATCTAAATCGAGTGGATAATTTTAGATTACAAAAATGGGTCGGTTTAGTCGAATTTAACCGTAGATCGACCGAGTTGGGTCGTTTATGACTAGGCTCACCATACCTCGTGTTTATGGTTAAGAGTAACAAAGTAACATTTATTTTAAGCGTATGATAATAGATGAGTGCGTGATTAAAAAATTTTAAGCGTAGAAAATATATATATATATATATATATATATATATATATATATATATATATATTGCTATACCATTTTCTATTTTTATTAGTGTACTCCTAGGTGGTTGTATACAAGCCGATTTTTAATTTTAAAAAATAAAATAAAATGTGTCCATATTCAACACATTTAAAAAATGAATGAGTTTGAACAAAACTTTTCCTAGTAGTTTAGTTAATGCAACACCGTACTTATTTTAGCTTGTTATTTTAGCCGAACAAGCTGATCATTGACATGCTTAAACTTTACTCGGTTTCAAAAGAATCAAGTCCAAGCCACACTTAAGTTTGATACAACTTTAAAAACATATTTATATCCTTCTCATTAAAAAATAAATGAGCTCCAACTGAAATAATAAAAACCGAATCTAAATAACTCCATCTCTTACCCACATACCCCATGCCTTTACCCTAAAAATATGAGCTACATCTTACCAACATTATTATAACATAACAACATAAAGATGAAAAAATATCTAAGATTTTTTCCCATAACATGGAGTTAACATTTCACAAAAGGGACAACACACTTGAGCTGGCCAGATTCTTAAAAACTATAAAGCTTTTCATTTGAGCACTTTTGATGAGCTGCAGCACAGAAAGTTGTTTGTGATTAGATGTCTTTGGTCTACTGTTCTCTCAATAATTCTCAGTAAACCATAGCAAAAAAAAAAAGTTAATAATATATTTGATGATAAAAGTGTAACAAAATAAGGTCAGTAATTATGGTGATTAGAAAGGGATAATGATATTGCATGTGGGTTGCCTTTGCCACTAAACTCTTTTTTTAACTAAATAAATCACTTATATAATTCTTAGTTTTTTGCTCTTGTAAGACTAGAAAAGGACTTGTACCATACACAAGAAACTGCCGCCCTAATTGCAAATATTTCACCAAGAATGTAAAAAAAAAGGATTTTGATAAAGTTGAGAGGAGACATATATATGTGAAGAATCATTTTCACGGAGATAAGAAATTATCAACAGAAATCAAAAAACCCTTATGGTTTTTCCTTTGATTGGAAAGTGATGGGGCCATGAAAGCTCAAGTCTTCCAACCTCATGAAGATTTTACCTTTTTAATTATCTCAATTTTATCGCTAATGACTATATCAGATGTTCAGATGATCATATATATTAGTCGTAAAGTGAGCATTATCTAGAAGATTCAAGTTCGAATCCTCTTAACAATACATACGAAAAAATTATCATTTCTTCAAACTTTTTCATGTTTCCTATCCCATATTTCGGTTGTTTTGTATGCTAAAAGGATTTTCGAATTGTAATTTTTGATACTTAATTATCGTAAAAGTCTCTGTCCACTAAAAAAGTCACATTCTAATTTTTAATATAGTTACAATATATGGTTGCATACTCTTCTTTTTTCTCCAAATCTCTCGATTTTGAATTTTATGGTTTATATATTGGACAAATTCAACGTTTATGGGCTCAAAACACATCCCATCAAACAAAACAGGTTGTCAAATTGAAAAGAGTAATTTCACATATAATGCTCATGTGTTGTCTAATACCCACATTGACCTCCAACATTATCTTACCGTTTCTACTACGACCACCCCATATAAATTTTACGATATGTAAAGTCATTTTAATTAAAACTTTCAGGACTTCGATTTTTTTTCCATACTCCTTATCAAAATGGAATTACAAAAGACAAGATTTTTCAATACGGTTGTTCTCGATAATTTTTGCACTCAAACTACTATTCTTTTATTTTCATTCTTGAATTTCTACGTGAACACTTTTGTGCCAACCCCGTCGAGCTACAAGATGTTAGCTACAATGTTAAAGTGTAGTGAACCAGTCACGTAGAGTTCATGTACATTCTACATTACATAATGTAACAATCACTATAAGTTTGATATATAAGTTCAACAAGATTTTAATCTAAAATCATTTACAAACACATACTTATTTCTCCCATTTTACATATTAGATTGATAAATTTTCACTTTCTAGATGAGCTTTATATCTCTATGTACTGTCACATTGTAATTCAAATGAAGCTACATTTTTTTCTGTAACAAGTACATTGTAAGGATAAGCTGGTGGATGTTTTGGCTTCAAAAAACCCTATCACAAGTGCTTTTCTAAGAGATTTTTAAGGTCATATGTCATACTTCATAGCATGGAACCCACATTTGCTCAACAAGACTGTCACATTTTTTAGGTGGAGGGTTGGCCTTCTGGAAGCCTAATAAATAAAATAAAATTAAAATTAAAATAATAAACCTAAATTCATTTTATTTTCCTTTTTTCTTTAAAATCTGTGTTTTATGCCCATGATACCAGAACCTTTTTCATGCATCTTTTGGAAATAGTTCAGTAGTAAGTACTAACCAACCTTTCTATATATATATGTAAAGTATATCAATCATCAAATGACCATAAGCCACATTTTCAAAAGCTTTCTTCAGCTTATAACAAAGCCATGAATTTGTCAGTGAATGACAGTCTCAAGTGCCACCAGGCTTTAGATTTCACCCAACTGAAGAGGAACTTCTTCAGTATTACTTGAAGAAGAAAGTAACCAATCTGAAAATCGATCTCGACGTCATCCAAGACATTGATCTTAACAAGCTTGAGCCTTGGGACATTCAAGGTAAGTTTTTTTATGTTTCCTTTTATGGTAAGATTTTAAGGATTTACAGCAACTTCATTTTACTGATGTTTTTTTTTTGGTTTGCTGTGAAGAGAAATGTAGGATAGGTTCAGCACCACAGACTGATTGGTATTTCTTTAGTCATAAGGATAAGAAATACCCAACTGGGGACGAGAACTAACCGAGCTACCATAGCCGGGTTTTGGAAGGCGACGGGGCGTGATAAGGTCATTTGTAGTAGCTTGAGTCGTATTGGGATGAGGAAGACACTTGTCTTTTACAAAGGAAGAGCTCCTCATGGGGAGAAATCGGATTGGATCATGCATGAGTATCGGCTTGATGATAACACACTTGATTATAATGTAAGTATTATAACATACTTGGATCATTTTGTGTTTTCTCTTCTCTTTACATTGGGATATATAGAGTAACACATTATGTTGCTCAAACAAGTCAAGCTTTGGTATGTTCATATCTTTTCAAAAATTCGAGCTTCAAAACATACTCCTACTCGGTTTGTTTAGTAACCAAACTCGACAAATATAACAACTCTATTAAAATTGTTGTTCTGGTTGAACGAGTCGAGTTTTTATATTCTCATGTTCATCTCGTCTAGAACTCAGCCGATCTTTGGTCAAGCTTAAAACTTTCAAGACAAACGTAGAGCTTAAATGACAATTATATATATACATATCATGAGATAGCTAGTGTAATGAAGTGAATGAAATTTGCAGGGATCTAATCTCAATGGAGATCAATCAGCATCAACAGAAGAAGGCTGGGTAGTATGTCGAGTTTTCCGAAAGAAAGAACTATGTGAAAGCACTCGACAGTCCAACGAATCGAGACTCATCAAGCTCCATAGATCTAAAGACCAACATACTCAGCTCAACAACTCATGATCTTGATCAAGTACTGTCATACATAGGAAAAAACAAAACAACCAAAGACGAAAACAAACGAATGGATCCTAATTCTATGGTAAACATGATCAAGTACAACCGAAATAGATCAAATGGAAAGCTTCATTCATCTTCCTCAACTACAATCTCCAGTTGATCAAAATGAGATGATGATCAACTATGCAGCAAACTCGGGTTCCGTCAACTGGGCCGAGCTCGACAGATTGGTGGCTTATCAGCTGAACGGGCAAGAGGCTAATTCAGAGTCAACTAAGCAGCTGTCATGCTTCAAAAATGACAGTACAAGTGACAATAGCATCTTGCCTTTCTGTCTTGTTAATGAAAATGATGGATCAGCAAATAATACTACAATTGAACAATTTATACGTTTGCAAACTTCGCGAGTATACGAAAACGAGAATCCGAATGATGATCAGTTTTGGAGCTTCACCAAGCAATCATCTTCGAACAATGGATTGGATCCAATCTTGCATTTCTCAGTATGATTGGTATTGGCTCCATCGCGACGAACTGGATACTTACAGAAGTACGTAATGATGCTTTATGGTTAATTAGTTACTATATATAATATACAGTATATTACATGTTTGGAGTTTATATGAGACTAAGACGAATAATTATCTGTAAATCATATATAGTTGAGATTGCATTTTCAGGCTTGTCATGAGGTTTACTTTGTAGACAGAGATCCTGACTTTTTATTCGAGATATGTCTATATGCTTACTTTCTGTCTGTTGTTCTCTTCAAACCAAACATGGGTTTTACTTTGATTATTGAAAGCTTTATTCTATGTCACTGATCGTAATTCATACTTTTTTTAAGTATCGTGTATATACACAAACACACATATACATCATCGTATACGTTAACCTCTCGTAAACTAGTATTAATACTTAAAAATTTATCATATATGCTAACACTGAAGTAATTTATGTCGAAACCAGATTCTCTAAGTCTTACGTACGTGTCGATCGTTATTAATTCCTCCATCTGTTAAATTCATTTTTAACTTATTATTTTTACAAAATCACCTTTTTAAAATCAACCATATTCGAATTAAATTTTATTTTAATAGTAGATATTTATAAAATATTTATGACTTATTCTTTAGATTAATATATTTTGATTTTCATTGATTAATTTTATCGTTTTAAAAAATATTTCTAACAAATTTGATTTTTCAATGCTACTCTAAAAAATCTAATATTAAATAATGTTGGTGAAAATGTTTTACACCAATAAAATAGTTAATTTTACTCATTATTACGCTTTAATGTAAGAATATTTTTCACTGAAACCTGACTATATATATATATATATAGCATCTGATTTGGGTGGGAATAAATTTTACGGAAAATAAAAAGAGAACCAATATAGGTCACGTACTTGATTAAGATATAATTGAACTGTCAAATTAGGTTAATCCTAGACGCTAAAGCTGACATTTTAAACTCCCTTATGTAATAATGCCCTTTTCATAATTAAAAGATTGTTATCAATGTTATTTTATTGTATGTGAATTCAATTACCGCGTTTAAAGAAGATACTTTAGTGCAACATCTATACCGGCGTCTGAAGAAGAAATATTCGTGGAACTTCTCTGACTTTATTTCGTTATGAAATAGAACATAAACATTTTACGTGCATTTGAACATGCAAGAAGAAGTGCATAAGACTAATCTCGTGCATGAGTTAGTATATACGACTTAATTATGTATACGGTAGTGGAATCCATAGTAAATACGTTTAGAATTGTTTCTTGTGGAAGCACGACTACACGAGTGAAGATGCCGGCCAAACAATTTCAAAATGATTTCTTGTTGATGCATGAGTGAAAACGACGGCAAATCAATTTTAGAATTGTGACTTGTGGATGCAAGAGTGAGGACGCCGGACATGATTAGAAACAATAAAGTTACGCCGATAGGGAAATATGAAATAATTAAAGTGCAACTTAATTAGAGTCGAACAATACACTTTCTATTTTTACAAATACCTTAGTTAAGTTACCTTTCTGCATGAATGAATATTTAATTTCAAATAAAACCCGCCATAATGCAACGACGACAAATCATAGTACTTCATTCTTATAACACTATATATTCTCTTTTTTTTCTTACTGTAGTATATGTTCTCTTCGAAATTTAATGATATATATATTTATTTGTTTATTTGTGTGTGTGTGAATTTTACGGTAAAGAGTGAATTTTACTGAAGTGATATGCATGGGATGAATTGAGGGTTCGATTTTGAATTTGATTTGAATCTGTTTTGGTATTGTAGTGAAGAATTATGATGACGAAAGACAATATTATGGTGAAAGATATGGTCTCATGTGAAGGCGATCTTATCCCACTACTACCAACCACCTATAACAAAGCTTTCCCAATTGGAAGTACGTATACATGATCTTCATATTTCAATGCTCAACAAATTAATCTCACCAACTTTACGTAGAAATAATTTTTATCTGTAGCTTTCAGCTTTTGTAGTATGAAGATTTGTTATACACTTTTACAGCCGTTTGGTTTAAACTCCGAAAACAGAAACGGAATGGAAACGAATCTAGTTCATACATACACCTTGTTCATGAAGTTGTTGGGAATCATTTTCTTGTGGTTTGAACTAATTGTCGTAGAATTTGATTAGTTTTAATACCCTATAGGATAACAAAGTAGGGGGAAGCAAGTGCATTTTGCATGAAATCAACCGAAATAACTCCGTGAACAAAATACATACGTGGACTAGATTCATTTCCATTCCGTTTCCGTTTTCAGAGTTACAACCAAACGAAAAATTAATTTCTTTGGACCCTCCTCACATGCAATGCAAACCCCATATGTTTTTCTTTTCATTTCTTTCTATTAGAATTCAACACTAATTAATAATTTAATGATGGATACAAAAAATACATAGAATATTTGAATATATTGTCCTTATGTGTATAAGAATATTATCTCGATATATTACATTAATCTAAATTTAATTTTATCATTATAATATTTATTATTCTCTTGAAGATTCATCTAAATACAACACACATACTTTATTTAATATATTATTTAATTTTCGGGGTGGGTTAGCCCAAACGCTAGCCATCCCTACATATGTACATGTTATCTTCTTACTCTCATATATGCATGTAATCCGTTATATACGGATATAGATGTTATACCTAAATCTATCAACAGAGGATCATGTAAACCTAGAAACCCAATACGGACATATACCAATAGTTTTAGGTTTTATTTGATACTTAGACGTACAAATGGATTTAAAAATAGACTTTAATCGTTTTGATATATATCAAAAGTTCCAAAAGGAACAAATACAAGAATATTCATGTAAGTAGGAGCAAACATAAATTAGAAGGCAAATAAAAAGTTCAGAAGTATTTCATTATGAAATTAAGTGATATTTAAAATAGTTGTTTTACTTTTAGGGCATCTACTTCATCACGCATGTATGATGTTAAAATAATGTGTATACTATCAAGAGTAATTATTTATATATTAAAACATGTGATATATATACATGATGCCAAATATATATATGGACGTAGATATAAATTTTTGTTGTTTTGGGGATTGGTGTATTATTTATGCTCATCAATTAATTTAGATGGAAAAGGAATTTGAAAAAGAATCGTACGTAGACATTGACAAGTTAAATGACAGATATATAATATAAGTCGTTGATTTACTATTATATATTCAAATTAATGATTTATCAAAGGACTAATTCTGAAATTTCATTTCAAAGGTCACTCTAGTGATAATGATATGATATTTCGATATTATACATATAATCTAGACATTGCTCTCTCATGTGTTGCTTTCTTGATTTGAGAAGTCTCCATTTTTATGAAACAAACTAAAGGCGATTTGCATGATTCAGTAAGTACGTGTTTTTGAGTCTGAAAAATATGTATTTGTGTGGACCAACTATTTACATTTTGATTCATCACTCGTATCTTTCGATTTATAGAGACCACGTCTTTCTTGAGGCTATTGACTGTGTTGAGTGATAATAAGGGTCTCCACTATCACTATGGTCGAGTGGCTTTAGATCTCGGATCATTCTAGATCCGAGCTAAAACTCTAAAAATTCACTAATAAGTGGTTTGTGATTACTAATTACCGTATCTTACAACAAGATACAACAATGGACAATCTTGATATTCATGAAGAGTTGCAAATTAACCGCTGCTACGAGTCTAGTGGGAGCCACTTTCGGCGTACTGGTCTTTGTGATTTGGGTATTTTGTATGAACCATTATGTTTTCCTCTTTTGAGCCGAATTTGACACTTACTCACAAGACAACTTCTTAGAATTTCTCGTAGGATCCGAGTATTATATAATGACTTATTTCGTACCCTAATTGAAATCATCCTATTTTATAACTTAAACACTCTTCCTTTTCATAATCATGACCCGTGGAGACAACTATTCTTAAAGAATCACATAATTTGTGTGTTTATTTTTTTAAGCCATTAAAATGAAGTTCATTATCAACTTGACCGGATCAAAACCGCATAATGGCATACAATCATCTAAAAACCAAAGTTTTCTTGAGCAATTATCTTTAGAATGCAGCTAAGTTTGGGGCCACAAAACAAATAGTGAAGTAGGGGCTTTCACATCTAACTTAGTATGATTGATCTTTTACTAGCTTGTAGAAATTTATGGTTAAGAATGCAACAATAAGGATGTGATGTTAGAGCCTAAATGGTTGAAGGAGATAAAAAGCTATAGTGTAGGGCCATCAAACAGTAAGGTTCTACCGACAACCCATCGATGACCCCTCAGAAAAAATGATGGACAAAAGTCCATGCCAATGGTGTTCCTTATTTGTGGTTTTCGGTTTTTTTTTTGTATTCGTTTTCTCGCATAAAATAGACGTTTCATTTTTGTTCCTACGCAGCCATGAATCGACAGCTTTGTCCCTCTTCGCTGCATAGTTCAAGCCTTCTTAGTAACAGGAGTCGATGAAAAAGAGATTTACAGAGCTAAAAATCTGCACGAAAACCATACTAATCAATATGCGGCATTGCTCGATAATAATTTTGGTGAATTCGTGTCCAACTCATTTATAATTGAGTCAAGTTTGAGAAATTTGCTCTTACCCGGCTTGTTTAGATAATAAACGAGTTTGAATCGAGCTCGAGTAGGTCATCACATATAACAACCCTACTGAAATTGACTCGTTGAGCCACCTTTAGGGTTGTTGTACCTCAAACAAACCGAGCTTTGGTTTGCTTAGATAAAGTGAACGAGCTCGAGTAACCCGGCTCATATAACTGCTAGCAACAACAAAAGCAACCTAGAAAAGACGCTACGAAGATGACGGATTCATTGACAGGCTAGAGTAGGATTCCAAGTGCTGAACAAACCAGTAGAATGAAGAAGCTTCATAAGATATCTACATCAGCAGGTGGGAAAGGTACAAGCCATTATACCTAATTGGAATGACTGGAAAGCTTTCCAAATTCCATAAGTTTACTTGTTGATGATTAGTTTTTTTTTTTCAGGACATCTTACCCATATTGATTCCGTTAGGTAAATGGTGTTGCTTTACAAGACATAACAGTGACATTCGGCGTTGAAATTTACGCGCAAATGTGACTGTCATGACCTTAATATTATAGGCTATAGCTAGCTTCGACGAAGATTAGTGCGCAGCAGCTAACCCTTGCACCCATATTGACTATCAATAAAGTGAAAACAGAAGTGTTTCACCTACAAGAACAGCCGGATTTCATTAACCTGTTCACACTTTGCACTTGATCAGAATGATAGACTTATACTTCACTGGTAAAGATTGACAATTTCCTTCACAAATGTATATGAGTATCACTGTTAAGTTTTATTCTGGAATGATTGATATACTTATGGACTACAAACAAAAAATAAGTAATTCAGAGATATCATCTGGACACAGCAGTAAAATTGCAAAAATATGAATAATGGTATGTGGGTTATGCAGTAATTCAGAGATATGACCTGGACACAGCAGTAAAATTGCAAATAGATGAATAATGTTGAGGTGGGTTATGCAGTAATTCAGAGATATCACCTGGACCAGCAGTAAAAACTGCAGTAAAATTGCAAATATATGAATAATGGTGATGTTGGCAATGCAGTAACTCACAATTACAAGAAGAGAAGACAGCCAGAGGACACCATAATGAATAATGCTGATGTGTGTATCCTCATATCCTTAGATATGGCTTCTGTATTAAGTTATTAACTCGAAAGGGAAGATTTACCATCGAGGATAGAAGAATACTGATAGTTTTACACAAGGGTACACAGTTGCACATTACAAAACACTGCCCTTTGTGAGTTCCTGGGGTAACATAGGTGACCAGTCTTCTTCTTCCTTTTTCTCTAATATAAATCATCTTTCACAAACATCACCATACTACAACTTCAGTAGTACTGAAACCAGGGGAGAAATGTTAACCTTCAGTAAGCCGGATGACCCAAGTCAGCCATCTTCATACAATCTTCAAAAGCCAGTGCAACAAGTCCCTAAACCCAGGTATGAAGATCGCGGCATGGGAGTTCAATTCAAATAGTACTATACTACTACATGCCAATGGAAAAGAAAACTAGATACAGAATCCAGGTTGTGTGAAATGAGCTTATGGTTAAAATCAAATGAAGCAAACAATCACCAAAACCAGATATCCATACATAAAACAAACTGGAACAGTATGATATTTGTTTGATATACAAGCACCTATAAAAACAACTGAAAATTTACAAGCACGAACCGCGGCACGTGAAAGGCATGACTAGGAAGTTTACATATCATATGATCCTCATTTATGCACACATGTAAAGGAGACATACTAAATACTACCATTCTTGTGGACCATTTTAGTCTGTGATAGTAAAATTTGCGTTAACATCTGGTCAAACAAATAACTATTAATGATGCAGAACATGTTGATTTACTCACAATGGCACTCAAACGATAAGATTAAGAAGTTATGCAAATAATGTAGCAGGAACAGAGAAGATTTGTCTTGCAATTATTGACACAAACATACAAAAATCAATGTATACAAAGCAGAGCTAATCATCATGAACCCTCTTTGAAAGAGGATCATTGACATCCAATGTTTTCCATATCCATAAAAAAAAAACAAAATTTGAACAATCTTCTTTAATGACAAGCAACATGAATAACCAGATAAACATATAACTATGATTCCTCTAAATCGAAAGCAAGAACCCCAATTCCTCATCAACCTGTGTTGTGTCGATCTCGTGTTTTAGGATTTGGCAACAATACTCACTTCCTTTAAACTACTCAATTAACATATTCTGAAGTTCACAGTTCAAACTCATCGTCCATCTTCAACTGCTCAGCTGCAGCTTCTTTCCTCGTCATCATCAAGAGCAAAGTAAGGATTATGTGCCTCGGGTTTAAACTTATAGCCGGTGAACACGTAAAAGGCCAATGTAGCCAACTCAGCTGCAACTACACTCGTCCATAGATCCTGTAGGACGTTATAGTTTCCAATGCATAGACCACAAACCTCTAAGTAAAGTATCTAGTAAAGTATATGTAACAGATCACAACAACATAGTAATGCCTGAACAATGTCAATTTCATCAAAATTCACAGCTGCCTTCCATCGGTCTTAGCAGCTTCTCTTAGATTCTTAATCGACCACACGATTGGGAACAAAACTGCACACAACAACAGATCACATCAACAAGAAGAAACACTTGCTTCCAAGTAGCCCAATCTTGGCCAAAAGGTCCAGATTCATCAATGGCTACCTGAGCAATATTGGCTACCACTTGAAGCGGAATCACAATCATTAATACCTTCTTCTCCTTATCTTGCAAGTATGGCTTCAAAAACGACCATCCAGTACCAATCAACACAATCAGAGTAAACAAAGAGATTCCTTTCAGGAAACTGAAGATGTAGAACAACACGTCCCATCCATGGGCGCTCCCTGTCTTCTTGATATACGACTTATCCTCCGCTTCACAAAAGCAGATTCGTAGCCTTGAGAATCAGAACCGCAAGCATGAAGAAATGGATTCTGAACACAGTCAATCTCTTCTTGTACAAAATCCAGATCCAGGTGACGATAAGGCCAAAGTAAACAATAGAAAGGAGAAAGTAAACCCTAGGGAGAATCGTTCTACCAGCGGAGAGATAATCGCGAACACCGTTTTTGCCTTCGAGATTATACATTGCAGATCGGACTTTCATCGAGACGCTAACTCCGGGAAAGCAATTGGCAAATACGAGAGTGTATTGATCTGCGTCCGGCTCAGAGAAAACAGTTCCGTACGATAAATCGCCATTTCCGTATCCTTGGGGAGAGCCAAAGAGAACTGAAAGAGAAGACGATGCGAAACGAGTTTGGATTCGAGAGGGCAAGCAATCTCGGAATCCTCAAGCTGCTGGACGACATGGATCCACGATTCACGAGTGCAGAGGAAGAATCCAAAGCTTAGAGAGATCGGCATTAGGGTTGGATAGGGAAATTGAGGAGGCATTTAGCTCGAGGCGACCGGAGTGCGTGAAGCCGAATTCATCGAAGGGGATGATTAGCCGAGAGTCGGATCGGATGTCGGTGTGTGTCGGATCTCTGCGGAAGAGGGCGAAATGGAGAAGGAGAGGAGGATGAAGATGAGGAGAGGAGAAATAAAGGGGATCGCCATGGATGGAGGACGTAAGGTTTGGGTAAGAGTGGAGAGACAACCGACGCTAGTTGTGGAAGTTGGAGTGTTACCTCTATAATGTGATTATGTGAATCATGCGATTTCTTAGGAAAAATATTTTCTTAAAGGGAATTTTCAATCAATAAAACTATTATTCATTGACTTACATTAGAAGAAATTGACAAACTTTTCATCGACAAATCGTAAGGTTTGGGATACATAGTTTCTTTAAGCATTTGCTTGCCATTGATGCATGGTTGTTTCCCTCGTGCTTTTTATTTTTATTATGTTTCTGGACCTTCCGGTCCATTTGATTGTCAACGAGTTAAAGTTGATAAATTTTATTCTAATAATCTATTAAGAAAATGCGATAAAAATGCACAATTCTTCCTTCGTCCCCTTAATTCATAAACTACCCATTATTAAACACAACTTTTTTCTCAAATCCACCGTAACATTAGTCTTTTGTCCTTTTAGTAATCGCAAACCAAAATCGCCGAATGTGTTACTTCAATAACATAAAAATCACATCATACAGGACAAAAAATCACAACATAACTTTTATCCTAATTATGAAATAAAATTTAAAAATTTAATTTCAAACTTTTCCTATATTCTTATTCCATATCTCAATCCTCTCAAATTTTTGCTACACCTGTCTTTAAATTGAACTCAAGGGTTGATTTTGTTGGGTCAAATTCAATGTTTGATGACTTAAAATAAATCTACATTGGATGATCTAAGTATTCGAAGCTTAATTTTTCTAAAAAGAAAACGATCAAAATGTACGTTAATATTAATGTTTAGGAAGGCATTGTCGTACATAAATATGCAACGAGAATAAGTTAAAATATACGCCAGTAGCACACGTGATATAATACTACTTAAGTTGGGAACAACTTCATGACTTATCCCCTCTTTAACTAGCCGGCCCTTAGTACCTTCATAAATGGCACGACTCTAATTTGAAAAATAAAAGCATTTTTATAACATAATATTAATAAATTCTTCTTATTTAACAAAAATATTTCCTATAATCTATTAAATGTTATCATAAATGATTTCAAGTTAAAATTCTTAATGGGAAATAACGTTTGTGGTAATTGAAAAAATGGTCTTGATTTTGATTATTTTCCCATTTGAAATCGATGAACATGTTGGCACAAAGTGCTTATGCTGCCCATTTTACGTGGGCCTTCTTAGCCTTATTAATAATGGGCCTCAGGCCCATTTCTTCCTAATTAACCTCTACAGTACTTGATAAACGCCCAAAGTGAACGGCCCACTAGAACAATGACCCAAAAAGGTTATTCATTTCACTCTTAAACGTTCATTTTATAGCACGTTATCTAAACAACCCACGTCCAATCTTGATGCTTGTACAACTACACAAACTAGAAATACCAATCAGGCTCAAGGCAAAACCTTGAAGTTGTAAAGCTCGCGAACGTTGATCGGAGAACTCGCGTTTTGATCCCCATTGAGCAACTTCTCGGCCATTATGATGTTCATAGCTTCTGTCGGATGATACGCGTCCCAAAACACATACTTTGATCTATCTTCACACAAATTCGTGCTCGAGTTTGTGATTAAGCTCCCTGTGCATATTTTCCATTGCCGCAAACAAATGGAGGAAATTTACCTCCACAACAAGGTTTTTTCACATCTTGAAACCCTAGACAAAAAACCAATTAAATCAAACACAAGACATTTATGTTGCACGTTATTTACTTGGGAGATTGAGAGTTACCATAATGGCGGTAATTCAATATGATATCCATGAAAATATCATAAGAGTTCACGTATACAAAAATGGCTTTATGTCCCATCTCCGTGTTCAACTTATCAAGCTCGCTTCTTACCCTTGTGTTATAGCTTTTCACGAACTCGTTCACGTAGTTTGAACACAATGCCGTGAACTCAAATTTGATGGCTCGAACGAAAGGTATGCACCCTAAGGGTCCAATTCCAACCACCACAAACTTCCGAGCTCCTAGCCGGTGCAACCTCTTCATATCATCAAAACCCGAAAACCCATAAAATAAGAAGGAAAAAAAAACACTCATAAAGTCTCAAATTTCATTAGTAACCCGAATTTTGTAATGAAAATTTGAATCATACATCTAAGTTCTTAGTTATACCTTGAGTTGAGTAGTGAAATTGGAGACCATATATTCTTGTAAAACATATGGATCAACCTTGGGAAGCTCTACAAAAGGGATTGATGGTTGAATGTAGTTGATTATATCATTGGATCCAATTGCAAGTGAGAAAATTGCATTTCTTAGAAAACTATAAGTGTTTTCCTCTCCCAAAATCTTCACCATGTAGTTTTGGCTTTGCTCAAAGTAATCAACTTGTTCTGGTAAGGAGATCCTCCCGATCTGTATTTGTATTCATTTTGCATCCACAATCAAACGGTCAATTATTACGTCTTTTTTAACATTTGTTTTATCAAAGTGTTATTTATTTACTAGATAACATAAATGCTATTGAGTATGATAATCGAAGTCTTACGTATAATGAACCGGTTTCGGCTAGTATTCCGGCTGATCCAGATGCGTAGTTGATGCCGCCGTGAACGGCGTTATGCAGAGCGTTTGGCGCCAGGAATGGTGGTGGGTAAGAAGTTCCTCCTAGTACTTCACCTTAATTATCAAGTGCGTCAGAATATCTACAGAATTAAGATGTGAATATGAGTGATTTCTTAGTAGGACGTACTCATACACATCTAATATCTAGAGATGATAACCAAAACCCCTAACGAGTTTTATATTGATATTATATATGTATTTATACATGGTGTTTCTAAACTATTCCAGTGACATACCTCAACAATTTTGATTTGATTAACAAAATATAACAGTTTTATAAATATGTTTTCTTTTTAAATTTCATAATTTATCTACTAATATTCACACTTAATGATAAATTTCAATACATTAACGCATGGTCACACATCTACAACACAAATAAATGTAGGTCAATACAAAAAACAAGTGAGATTCATCATATAAAATCAATCGATCATGGTAGTAATATGTCACATTGTTTAAATTTTGGTCCAGACGTGAACTTCTTGTTGAATCGGTTCACCAAAATTTAAAGTGATCGATTTTGGGTTAAAAAAGCCTAAATAATTTTTTTTTTAAAAACTTTATCCAATTAATTTGGACCTAAATAGGCCTAGCCCAATAACAAATTTTGATCCCGGACACCGAAGAACAAGCAACCGACACTATAATGTGTCACAATTACTATATTGCTATGACTTCAATCGATTATCACCAAATTTCTTAGTAGGAATTCAATCGAGTAGGAATTATGCGTGAGAATTATTACTAAAAATGCCTTATTACATGCTTATGTGATGAACGATCAAAGAGATACGTATATACCTATGAGATCAGCGACTGTACGGCCATTAGTGAACCGGCCGGTTGGTTCACCACGAGAGGAGGCGAAGTCGATTCCGTAAGGCGGGTTGTTAGCCTTAGCAAGTGTGAAGAGATAGTTGTTATTGCCGGTGTCAACTAAGGAGTCACCAAAGACGAAGGCGGTGAAACAAAGGCAGGGCAAAACTTGGAAGTTTAGAAAGTTTAGGGTTAGAAACGAGAGAAGAAGGAAAGTGTTGGTTCGGATGAAAAACATCATCGTATAAAGAATGTGTATTACAATTGGAAAAGAGTATGGGAAATAGGATTTGATGAAATCGAAATGTTATAAAGTGAAATATTGATGAAGAGTGATGAATCGATGATATGGGTGTGTGACGTTGCTAACATGTTTTTGAATAGGTCTATTGCATATGATTTCATGTGCATGTGATATTTTTACTGTTGGTTTGAATAGGTCTCTTGCCTTTTTTTATTTATTTATTTTTTTTATAAAGGAAAGCGGTTCGAAAACACTAGACGACAAGCCGTCTAGTGGATCGAAAGGCCGAAAAAAATCGGCAGACGGACTAACCGTTTTGAAGAGCCACAATAAAAGAAAAAGAAATACACAAAATACAACATAAAAACCCGAAAGCAAAGGAAGTCTTCAGGGAAAGTAGAATGATGATGCAGTCAGTATGAAGCGGCAAGCATAAAGTTTGTCTTCGAATGAAATACACAGGAAAGAAGCATGGGGAACAACTGTGGACACCTCATATTTGGACTCGCATCAAAGCCGTCAGGAGTCGATCACAAATCCATGCCCCCTCCTCGACAAACCACTCGAAACGCCACCAAAACAACATCGTCAAACTAAGAAGACGACATTGCAAAAGACGGGTGTCATGCCATATAAAAGTGTATAACTTTAAAAGGTAGTGAATAAAGGAGGTTTAGAAGAAGAAAATGCGGGTTTTACATAAATTTTTTATAAAAATAAAAATTGGACGATCCAGAAAAGTTACACAAAGATTTTCATCTTATTTTATGATGAATTGTTATAGATACACCTGAATTTTAATATAGAACATGAAATATATGTATCAATATAATTAAATATTCATCTTATCGTGTGTATTTAGCTTGTAACAATGAAAATGTTAAATTGGAACTATTCATCTAACAGAAAATACTTAATTTATTAATTATAGGTAAATTGTTATATTATAAGTTAATATTTATATAGTTACACATAAATTAATTGAATAAAATTTTATAGCAAGATAGGGGGAATATTTGATATCGAAACGGTCTCCTTGAATGAGTCACGAAGTATCCGATCAAACCTAGAGTGACGTTTATCGTTTGATTGAAACTTTGAAAGGCATGGAAAGGGAAGAAGATGATTTAGATAAATATTTGTATTATATAATTAAGTACTCATTGTGGGTTAAATTAAGCTTGTAACAACGAAAATTTTTAGGTTGGTACTGAATAGTCATATTGTAGAAAATACATTATATTTTTACCAATATTGATATATTATAGGTAAAGTGTTATATTACAATTTAGTATGCATATATTTACAAACAAACTAATATATGTCAGGTTGGTGGCGATTCTTCTCACAACTGTGGAATTTATTTTATTTCAGATTTTTTCTTCTGGTGTTTTTTCGGTGATTATAGAGGTAATTGATGAGGCCTGCAAACATCTCACACTATCGAAACCAAGGGACGGTTTTACAGGTTCCAACAGCGGTTACCGGTTCATCGTCTTCAACTTTCCCACTCTATCTCGCAGGAAAATTACTATTTGCGACTAAGCCGAACGTTAATGCAATCAAGACTGTCTTTACACAAATCTGGCATCCAATACCTGGCTTGGTTGTTCGAGAGATTGGCAATGGAGTGTAGTACTTCCAGTTCTTCTCTCTGTATGATATGCAGCTCGTGTTAGACAATGGACTATGCGACATTTTCGATGTTTCTTCTATTGTCGTGCTATTCGAACATAAAGTTTGACAAATCATCTTTATGGGTGGTGCTTAGGTGTTACCGTTGGGAAGGCGAGGGAGGGAAACGACGGAGGTTATTGGCAATCATTTGGGCACGTTCATGGCCGTAGATGGCTCAGATCTCCTCGCTTTGGCTACCAATCTTCGTGTTAGAGTTGAACTGGATGTTACCAAGCCTCTCTTACGATGTGTTAATTTGGATTTTGATAACACCAAAAACTTATCCTCTCAAATATGAAAGGCTTCCATTATATATTTTGCTTCCACTGTGGTTTGTTGGGTCATCTGGTTTAATGCTTGTCCAAATACATCGTCCCAACCCTCCCCTCTATATGGTCCTTGGCTTTGAGCGTCTCCCCTGTGTCGGCAGTATATGCCTTCAGTAGGCCAATTAGAGAAGGAGCGGGAGTGGTTTGCTAAGTTTCGTGCTCGGATGGAGGCAAAGGGGGGCCAACAAGATCCAGAAATCCCCACGGGTCCCCCTTGAATCATAGTATTTCAACCACAATTGTGGTTGTATTAGAGGCTTTGGCTGTTGTTGGAGGTTTGGAGGATATTGTCCCTCCTGTCGGTATTTGTGGCAAGCGTAAGGAAGGGTCTAATTCCTAGGCGGATGATGATAGCCAGGATGTGGTGATGCTAACAGATAGGAATACTCGGAATTTTGTCAGTCCCCAAATGAAGGGTAGTCCTCAAGTAACGAGCATGAAAGACCCCATTCTCGTGAAGGCCAATGAAGATATACGGGTGGAACTGTTGCGAGGTGGGTAAACCGCAAAACCATCACTGCCTTGTAGGGATGTATACGAAGAGATGGCCCTTCCATCATCTTTTTTGATGGAGAGATTTCAAAGCGAGATCTTGAAGATGTTATGAAACGATGTGGTTTTACGTGTGGGTTGTGTATTGCTAGTAATCGTCGATCGGGTGGTATGACTCTATGGAGGAAAAGTGTGGACCATACTGTTACTTCTTATTCTACCAATCATATACGAGCAAATGTTCGCCAATCGCCATGTACGTCCAAATGGTATGGTGGTTGACTGAAATTTTATGTACCCTACAAAAGCTCCAGGTTTTGATGGAATGCATGCCCTTTTTTACCAAAAATATTGGGAGATCGTGGAGAATAATATTGTGAAGTTTATTCAAGATTGGTGGCATGGGTAGTTTGATTTCAGAATGTTAGCAGGACTGTGCTAACACTAATTACTAAGGTCAAACCTCCGCAGTGCGCTATGGATTTTCAACCGATTAGTCTTTTCTCCGTTCTCTATAAAATAACTTCGAAGACAATGGCTAATAGGTTTAAGCCGTTCTTGGATCACTTGGTGTCTATAACCTAGAGTGCTTTTGTGCCATTCCGTCTCATTACAAATAACGCTTTGCTGGCTTTTGAGGCCTTCCATGCCATAAAGCATAAGACTACGGGATCATGGTTGTTTGGTTTGAAGGTTGACATGATGAAAGCTAATTATAACCGAGTACGTGGAATGGAGTTTCTTACAAGCGATCATGAGTAAATTCGGCTTCTCTGCAGCGTGGATCCGTTGAGTGATGAGTTGCCTTGTCACATTGACTTTTACGTTTAAGTATAATGGAGGTCTACATGGTGAGGTTATTCCATCCCGTGGCCTCCGACAGGGTTTCCTGCATGGGGTTAAGGTTAGTCGGCACTCTCCTGCTATCTCCCACTTATTGTTTGCAAATGACTGTATGATATTTGCTAATGCAAATCTCCAAGAATGCTTGACATTAAGTGATATTCTCAGTGTGTATGCGAGAGCATTGGGTTAAAAGGTTAATATGTCTAAGTCTAAGATATGCTTTAGTAAGAATGTCTCTTTTACGTACGGTTAGGAGTCTTATTACTATCTCCTTGCAAGTGAAGAAGTGGATAAATACTCGAAATATTTAGGCCTCTTCGATAGTTGGAAGGTACAAGAAGGTGGTCTTTGCTGCGATTAAGGATCAGATATGGAAGAAGCTGAGTGGTTGGAAAGAACAACAACCGTCTCAAGCCGGCCGAGAAGTACTCATTAAATCTTTGTTGCAATCGATATCCTTGTATGTTATGAGTGTTGTTCATATACTAGAGGTATTCCGAGTGAGATACATGGAGTGCTTGATGTACACAAACATTTATGTCGACCGAAGAAGGAAACATGTATGAGTTTCCGTAATCTAATGGTTTTCAATACGACCATGCTTGCTAAGCAGTTTTGGCGGCAAAATGAATAGGCCTAACTCGATGGTAGCAAAAGTTCTTAAATCTCGTTATTATCGAAGGGTTGTGTTAGTTGAGGCTCTATGATTCTTTGTCCAATTTTACATGGGCCGGTAATTTGGCTAGTACATCGCTTCTATTGGAAGGTTCATCTTGGAGGGTTGGATCGGGAGCGGATATTAGGGTTTGGCATGACGCTTGGGTTATTCAAGATGGGATTATCCGCACTCCAGTGTACGTTACCTACATCTTCTTCATCTCCGAGATTGCTTTCCTAATTGCCACCATATATCATCGACAACTTTGACGGTCAATACGGACGTGGCTCTTCTTGGCGACGATGGAACTGGTCTGGGTGTTCTTATTCGTAGCTCGTATGGGTTGATTTTGGCTGCAGGAGTACCGAGACTACCATATCAATTATCGGCTCAATTGGAGGAATATTCGGCTTTACTATATGCTCTGGAGCTAGTGCGGAGTGCGGGCTGGCATTCGGTGTTCATCGAAACAAATGCTTTGCATTGTGTTTTGCAAGTTACTAAAGCGGCGGATCCTCGGCGTCTTCTTTTTTGTGAAGACTTTAGCACAGTTTTTTAACGTATGTGTTTGTACTTTGTATGCATATCCGTCGTTCAGAAAACACAGTCACCCATTACATGCTCGATCGATCCCGATTAATGGTTCTGATCATACGTACTTTGCCGATTTCCCTAGTGGTTTACCGTCTCTAGCGGAAATGAATATATAGTATAATATCAGTCGTTTTCCTTTATAAAAAACAAAGTAAAATAAATAAAATTATTATACCAACGAATTATTACGACACGATAATTATACATATTTCCACAAAGTCTTGTCGGTGATAATTATACATATTAAGACTATATAAGTCATTTCAAAATATTATTTATGCATTTGACTCGGACGTTTAATTAAGTAGAGCATAAAATTGTATAAGTGGGTACATTGAGGATATAAGTCAACAAATTAAAAATCAGAAAGAAAAGAAAAAGTCTAAATGTAATAGCACAGTTAATAAATAATGTTAGTTATGATCACATAATAAATTGCCTCTTGATATAGGCCCCACAGAATAAGGTTAAATCTACATTGTACAATACATTATACATGTTTGAATTTTTCCCTTTAATTTTACATACGTACTTTGGATTAGTTGTCTTTGTTGACTCTTTCAGTGACTTGAAACCTTCAACATATTTCTCGTTAAGAAAGAGTGTTGAAAAATTTAAGGAGCTTTCAACACATTTTAGTTAAGAAAAACTACTACAACATCAAATACGGTGGCTTGAAACTTTCTGCATATTTTTCGTTAAGAAAAAATGTTAAGAAAGATATTAAATTCGATTGGTTAGTGTGTTGTTTTAAGATAGTCGGACAGTGGGGAGTAATATTAATCATTTTATCTAATGTAACATATTTAATACGAAATTAAATTAGTGATAAAATAGTTTTGGACTCTTGTCGATTTTAAGATGAGAGGCCATAAAGTACATAATTGGAACGTAAACAATACTAGTGAATTTTAATAACTACAAGTATTAATAATTTTTTAGTTACTTTGTATTTTTATTTGTTTGAAGTTTTTTATTTTTATATATAATGTGAACAACTTTTATTAAAAAAAAAATTCAGGATCCGAAAGCCTGATATAGAACCCGACTCAGACGGATAAGGACAAGGCTTTTACCCAAAAGTTTCATAAGTAAACCAGAAGGGTGAAAAAATCATTTTGTCCAATATCGAGGTTGTCCGATTCTACAAAGTAAGTTAGTTGCTCTTTTTATTGGACTAATGTGCAATAAAATGAGTCGGGTGTTGATCTTTTGTTAAATTCCATCATACTGGAGATTGAGGCTTGTGTACATACGAGCGTACTCGTACATTAGATTTAAATTTAACACATAATTAGTAGATTCTATCTAAAACAATCGACAAAACAACAATAAAAGTAAGTCACGTTTATAAGTGGTTCACAATCTTTCGGCTATAGATGTGAAAAAATTAGTAACTCAACATTTCACCACTAAACAAATATTTAAATCATCTAGGAACCTTTGACACATAAATATATATATATTTTTTGAAACAACACAGCAAGAAATTGGGTCGGACTATCTCCTAGAGACCATCCTTACCGGGCTTTGACACATAAATAAATTATAAACTAATTTAAAGATTATACTGAAATAAATATTAAAAAAATCTAAAATTAAAATTTAATACATGCCTAAAAGTGTCATTATAATGCGTATTCGTTTAAAGATTTATACATTTAAAAACAATTTCTTCAACTACCCCTCAACATTACAAAACACACTACTAATTAATTAAATAAGCTTACAAATTGTCTTTTTGGTGTCCTCAATCTCCGATTACTTAAAGGTTTGAACTATGGATTAGATAATACACAATGCAGAACATGTCTTATATGGACACTTTTTACTTAACCCATGGAATGAAATCTAAAAAGCTTCCGTCTAAGAAGAAAGAAAAGATTTAGTTGTCATTTGAAACCCTATTTAGCGGATTTGTGATAAGGGACAATGACGATGATTGGCTTCGGCGGCTTGCGTACAACTCATATCCTATGTTCCACATGCAAAGCTACGGAGTGTCTTATAAAGGCTTCAAGTGCTTGAATTAAGGGACTTTGTCGAGCGGTTTTTAAAAATGGGTCCAAAAGTCGATTGATTTTAGCTAGATTAAGGGCTCGTTTGGTACCGTTAAGAATCATTCCCGATAGCGGAATGATTCCGAATTAATAAAAAACTATGTTTGTTTAGAGGTATTTTAACACATGAAATTAATTCCATCAGTTCCATTTCCTTTCCTTCCCCTTATCCGATTTCATTCCGTTTTCATTCCACATCTCCAACCAAACGGGTACTAAAGGCTCATATCACCACTAGGGGTGGGCAAAACCAATCCGATCCGTCGATCCGGTCCGAAAAATCCATTGACCCGATCCGGGAAAACCCGATTTTTTAGTATCCGTTTTGATCCGGTCCGAATCCGATCCGATCCGGGTGTTTTTCTCGGATCGTCGGATCGGATACGGATCGGCATTTTAGGCATTCGGATATCTGGGTAAAAAACGGATATCCGCGGATATCCGGATATTTTCAGGTATCCGCGGATCGCCGGATCATCGGGTATCCACGGTCATCGGGTATCCGCGGATCATCGGATATCCGTGGGTCAGTCGGATCGTCGGATATCCGCGGATCGTCGGATCAGCGGATATCCGCAGGCTGCCGGATATCCGGAAATATCCGGTTAAAAACATTAAAATATAAAAAATATATATGTTATAAATATTAATCAAACATACCATAGATTTATACTTAAATAGCATAAAAATATTTGTATGTATACACTATACAATATAGTAATTTTGTACTAATATTCACATTTAACAATATTTAATCAAATAAAATAAATTTATACTTAAAAAAACTTGGATATTATAATTTTGTACTAATATTCATATTTAACAATATTTAACATATAGATGTGTATAAATATGATTATGTATTTGATTACAACTTAATAACTTATATATGTACACGTTAGTCTCGATAAAGCATTTCATCATAAGTTGATCTTGTTTTAACATATAGATGTTCATAATAATCTTTAATATAAGTTGATCTCGTTTTAACATATAGATATTTATGAATATGATTATGTATTTGATTACAACTTAATAACTTATATACACGTTAGTCTCGATAAAAACATTTCATCATAAGTTGATCTCGTTTTAACATATAGATGTTCATAATAATCTTTAATATAAGTTGATCTCATTTAATATAAGTTGATCGAATTTTAAGGTATAATATATTATATTTTAATAAATATAAAAGTTTATAAGATTTGAAATTTAATGTACAACTTTATAATATAAATTATAAGACTTATATTATAAAGTTGTACAATAATTTTAAATCTTACAAACTTGTATATATTTATTAGATTTTAATGAATTAAAAAAGTAAATAAAAATTATATCTTATACTATAAGTCTTATATTAAAAGATTTTAATGAATTAAATTTAATGTACAACTTTTTAATATAAATCTTATATTATAGTATTAGATTTTTATGAATTAAAAAAATAAAATAAAAAATAAATTTTCTTTTAAAAAAAAGAAAAAAAATGTATCTAGGGTTTTTGACGTTTTCGGCTCTCACTCTCGTAGGAGTCGCAGGACGCAGGCTTCTCAGTTCTCAATCTCACTTCTCTCAAACGCGACGGCTCTCGCCTGTCGCCTCTCACTGCTCTCAGTCTCTCGGCTCTCAGATCTCAAACCCGACGCCCCCCGAGTCCCAACGGTGCTTCTCAGTTCTCTCGGCTCTCAGATCTCGCCTCTCAGTCGCAAGCTTCTCAGCTCTAAGATCTCTTGCTCTCCGATTGTTGTCTTACTCTTCTCGGCTCTCAGTCGCAGGCTTCTCAGACTGTTGTCTTGTAACACCCCAAATCCGTAGGATTCGGAGTGCTACTGGTAGGATCTCACAATGGATCCTGACCCTAGCCTGACAACAATTTCACAGATCTTACAACAAGGCACCGATAGATTAAAACAAAACATGAAACTGATATATATATATATATATATATATATATATATATATATATATATATATATATATAATATATATATATATAGATCAAAAGGTAATACAATGTACCGCTGAGTACAAAACAAACCAAACTATACATCAAAAACCCATAACCCGATACCGCCCCTGTGTACGGAGCCCTTAGCGCGATCATCCACTCTGGATCACTCTGCAGCTCTCCTATCCTGCAAAGTATCTACAACACGGTATAAAAACCGTTAGCTAACCATACACAAATATAGGAAAATGCTAGAGCACAAACGCACATCAGAAATCTTAACACATCAACATATTTTCGTACATTTACCCGGTTCATTATCTTTATAAAGTCCAGTACCCAACTCATATATAATATCCATATAAACATAAGTGACACGAGGATATAAATCTCGCCTCTAGGTCCAATAACCAGCCTGGAATGGTTCCTGGAACACTACCCCGTGTACCCTAAGGGAATGGGAAGTGTCCGAACCGTTTACCAGGTCTGGCCTGCCTACAGAGAACCTCCCAGACTCCCAGCGGGATGAAAGGGCAAGTTATCACGGCCTACAACGGGGAAACAGAGAACCTCCGAGACTACCAGCAGGGGCGGAGCAAGCAACCGCGGGTGCGGCGGAACGTAGCCGCGGGGGCGGTGACACGGGACGCTGGAAAACGCAGGCACGCCGTTGGTACGACGCAGGTAGCCTCCTCAGGATAGTTCCTCTGGATACTATCCTCAGTCTCCCATGTAGCCTCCTCAGGTCCTCGTCTCGACCACTGTATCCTAAGCATAGGTATGTCCTTCGAACGCAGGCGTCTCGTACCTCGTTCTAGGACTACAATCAGATGCTCGACAAAAGTGTGGTCCGGCTCAACCACCAAATCCTCATAACTCACGATGTGTCTCGGATCTGGTATATACTCCCTCAGCTGAGACACGTGAAACACAGGGTGAACACCCTCTAATCTCGCGGCAAGGCCAATCTGTAAGCGGCACTCCCATCTCGATCCCGAATCTCGAACGGTCCGACATATCGGGGACTCAACTTCCCCTAATTCCAAATCACCTAACACCTCGTGTCGGGGATACTCTCAGCCACACATGGGCTCCAACTCTGAACTCTAGAGGTCTACGCCTCCTATCAGCATACGACTTCTGACGGCTCTGCGCAGTCAGCATACGCTCTCTGATCAATGCTACTCGATCCATATCATCCTGAATCTGATCAGGTGCTAAACCACTGACACTGCTCTGCTCATCCCAGCATAACGGGGTACGACATCTCTGTCCATACAGTGCCTCATATGGGTCCATCCAATAGATGCATGCCCGCTGTTGTTGTAGGAGAACTCAACAAGTGGGAGATGATCCGTCCACACCTGTCCCCAATCCAACACACAAGTTCGCAGCATATCCTCCAGCGTCTGAATGGTCCTCTCTGACTGACCATCTGTCTGAGGATGAAACGCAGTCGTGAAGTGCAAACTCGTCCCCAGGGCAGTCTGAATCTGTTGCCAGAACCTCGAGGTAAATCGTCCATCTCTGTCAGAGACGATCGTCCTCGGTACACCATGGAGTCTCACTATCTGCCTAGTGTACTCCTCTTCTAATCTGCTCACTGGCCACGTCTCTCGAATAGGAATGAAACGTGCCGTCTTCGTCAGTCTGTCAACTATGACCCAGATGGCATCAAAACTCCGGCTCAGCTTCAGTCCAGTCACAAAGTCCATGGTGACGTCCTCCCACTTCCTCTGTGGAACAGGAAGTGGATGAAGCTCACCTCCAGGTCTGAAATGCTCGATCTTGACCTGCTGGCAGGTCGCACACTGTGCCACAAATCTGGCCACATCGGGCTTCAGCCCTCCCCACCAATATATACATCTCAAGTCCTGATACATCTTACTCGTACCTGGATGTACCGAGTAAGGTGGCAGTGGGCTATCCTGTAATATCCTTTGTCTTAGCTCTGTATTAGCAGGTACACAGACGCGACCCTGGCGTCTCAAAACTCCATCTGCTCCCAGCAAAAACTGTGGTGCCTCATCCCGAGACATCCTATCTCTGATCTTCTGTAAGGTCGGGCAGGTCTCCTGTTTCTGTCGGATCTCATCTAACAGATCAGGAAGGACCTCTAATGTACGCAGCTGGGCATCCTCATCAGGAAACTGGATGTCCAACTCTAGCCAGATCAAGTCCCTCTGTAACTGCTGCTGAACTGTCAGCCTCGCAATCGCCTGCTCTCGAGGCGTCTTCCTGCTCAGGGCGTCGGCGACTACGTTCGCCTTCCCCGGATGATACAAAATCTCCAGATCAAAATCCTTGATCAGCTCAAGCCACCTACGCTGGCGGTTATTCAATTCCCGCTGCGTGAAAATGTACTTAAGACTCTGATGGTCTGTGAAGATCTGACAGGTAACACCATACAGGTAATGTCTCCAGATCTTCAGTGCATGAACTACCTCTGCAACTCCAGATCATGAGTCGGGTAGTTCTCCTCATACGTCTTCAACTGTCGAGACGCATATGCAATTACCCTGCCTCTCTGCATCAACACACATCCCAAGCCTAGCTTGGATGCATCACTATACATTACAAAATCCTCTGTACCCTCTGGTTGTGCCAAAACAGGAGCAGAAGTCAGATGTCTCTTCAGCTCCTCAAAACTCTGCATACACTGATCAGACCACACAAATCTAGTAGTCTTCCTCAGCAAACTCGTCAGTGGACGGGCAATCACAGAAAATCCCTTCACAAAGCGTCTGTAATAACCGGCTAGGCCAAGGAAGCTACGTACTTCCTTGACGTTCGTCGGTGTAGGCCATGCAGCTATTGCCTCTATCTTCGCCGGATCAACCTTGATCCCTTCGGCGGATACAATGTGACCCAGGAATGCTACCTCTGGCATCCAGAACTCGCACTTAGAAAACTTTGCATAAAGTTCTCTATCCCGCAAAACCTGCAATACAGTCCTCAGATGTCCTGCATGCTCCTCACTGCTACGAGAATATACCAGAATGTCATCAATGAAAACCACCACAAACTGATCCAAGAAGTCGATGAAGATACTGTTCATCAACTCCATAAAGACGGCTGGGGCATTCGTAAGCCAAAATGGCATCACTACAAACTCGTAGTGTCCATATCTGGTCCTGAATGTTGTCCTATGCACATCCTGCTCCTCACCCTCAGCTGGTGATACCCGGAACGCAGGTCAATCCTGGAGAACACAGTCGCTCCCTGTAGCTGATCTAACAAATCATCAATACGCGGCAGTGGATACTTGTTCTTGATGGTCACCTTGTTCAGCTCTCTGTAATCAATACACAGTCTCAGCGATCCGTCCTTCTTCCGTACGAAGAGGACAGGTGCTCCCCATGGGGACACACTAGGGCGAATGAAGCCCTTCTCAGCCAACTCCTCGAGTTGCTTCTTCAGCTCCAACATCTCAACAGGCGCCATCCGATATGGCCTTCGAGATGGGTCTCGTACCAGGCTCTAACTCGATACTGAAATCCACACTCCTCTGAGGCGGCAAACTGGACGGCTCAGCAAAGACATCAGTAAACTCACAGACCACTGGGATATCCTCTAACGCTGGACTCTCCCCTTCCTTCATGGCATAACACCAGAAGGCCTCGCAACCTTGTGCAATCAGTCTAGCTGCCCGTATAGCACTGATAACTGTGCCTACCTTTCCAAGGTCCCAACCTCGGAAAAACCTCTATCTGGCCTAACTCGGTAGAGAGGGTAACAGTCCTCCTACCTACATCTAAGACTGCAGAATGTCTAGCCATCCAATCCATACCTAGTATAACTTCCTCATGCTCTAACGGCATGACAAAGAAGTCAACTAGTAACACACGAGTCCCTATAGAAATGGACAACCGTGAATCTCACGGGTACCTCTGACCCTACCACCATCGGGTAATCCTATAATAAAGGGCATCCCTCAACTGTATCTAAACCCAGACGCTCTACACAGGCATCAGAAAAGCATTCCCTCAATGGTACCTGTAGCAGTAGGTGCAGCTGGCTCCTCTGCACTCCTCATCAAAAACACGACCCTGTGGGCCTCTGGTATTAGTGGTGCCCCACCACGCCTCTGCCTCTACTCGGCCCAAGAGCAGATCCCTGAGTCGTAGGGCGATCTGGGACCCTCTCCTGTCCCTGACTCTACTGCTGCTGCTGAGGTGGTCTCTGTCCACCTCCTACTGCACTAGCAGGAGAAGAATCCTGCTGTGATGAGCTCTCCCTCGTCTACAGAAGGTAGCTCTATGACCAGGTCGGCCACAAGTGAAGCAGGTCACTGGCTGCCTCGTACACTTTGACCTCATATGCCTACCCAAACTACACTGCACTCCTTATCTGCACCCGGTGCAGATGGAGGACGACTCTGGCGACTCTGGCTTCGCCCTGAACCAACAGCTCCACCAGTACCACTGGTCTGACCAGTCTCTGTCTCTTCTCAGACCCTCCGGTCTGAGAAGCTCTCCTCTGGCTATCTCTCTCCCTCTCGTAGTCAGAAGCCCGGTCCTTATAGTCGACCAAGGTCTCACAGTGAAAACCCGCCATGTAGGTACGGGTAGTATCCCTCAGACGTCGGGAAAACAAATACACGTGTTGATCTGCAGCAGGTGTAGCTGGACCCAACAATGCCAGCTCCTCTGGAATCTCCTGATGGCCTCTGAGACCGGCACATCCTCGAATCAGCCTCCACAAAGTCCCGCAGTTTCTCCCTCCTCAAAGAGGCAGGGCAGAAACGCTCTCGGATCAAAGTCCTCATCTGCTCATAACTAGTAACCTGTGCTCGCACAGACCTCCACCAGTGTTGTGCCAAATCCCTGAACAAAGTCTGCACCAGCTCAATCTGCCTGTCAGCTGGACATCTAATAGACTCCAGAGCTGAGTCTACATGTCCTATCCACAACTCCACCTCTAGCCCCACTTTTCCAGTGAAAGGGGGTACTCCCATCTGATGGAAAGCCTTCAACCAAGTGTCTGGTCTAGGCCCTCTATGCTCCTCTGGAGCCCGAGCAATCTCAGCAGCAGGTACCTGTACAGCTGGTACCGAGTAACGGTGTGGGACCTCTCAGATGGTCCCTCCTGTGCTGGCAGATCCGGGGCACGCCTACCTGCCCTGACGGCCTCCTCAACACGTCTGATATAAACCTGAAACTCTGCTCTATCCATAGAGACGCGATTAGACTCCCCAGACTGGGCTCTCTGTGGCCCCTGTCCCTCAGCTGCACCGTTCCAGCCTCAGGAACGGCACTCTCAGCAACCTCCTCATGGACCTCCTCTGCTGCACGTGGCTCAACAGCAGGAATCCTACCCCGTCCTCTACCTAGAGGGGGTCTACCTCTACCTCTACTCGTCCAGCTGCAGGTAAGGCTCTAGTCTGAACCATCTGCAGAGGACATAAACCTATCTTAGAAGGCTATATATATGCCATATGTATAGATATATCACAGATCAATCACAACAGAATATCTATATATATCTATACTGTCGAGGTCTTCAGAAGGGTGATGGCTCCCGTACACGTATCCCAAAACATTTGTACTCATTTCAAAACCAAAACCTTTGAAAAGTCAGACCCCTTTTCGGGTTCTGTTTAGTTATCTATTCGACCTTTATTGCAGATTACTAGTGCCATTGTTGTCAACCTTGGCTCTGATACCAACTTTGTAACACCCCAAATCCGTAGGATTCGGAGTGCTACTGGGCTAGGATCTCACAATGGATCCTGACCCTAGCCTGACAACAATTTCACAGATCTTACAACAAGGCACTGATAGATTAAAACAAAACATGAAAACTGAATATATATATATATATATATATATATATATATATATATATATATATAGATCAAAAGGTAATACAATGTACCGCTGAGTACAAACAAACAAACCAAACAATCAAAAACCCATAACCCCGATACCGCCCTGTGTACGGAGCCCTCAGCGGATCATCTACAGCTCTCCTATCCTGCAAAGTATCTACAACACGGTATAAAACCGTTAGCTAACCATACACAAATATAGGAAAATGCTAGAGCACAAACGCACATCAGAAATCTTAACACATCAACATGTTTTCGTACATTTACCCGGTTCATTATCTTTATAAAGTCCAGTAGCCAACTCATATATAATATCCATATAAACATAAGTGACACGAGGAATATAAACCTCGCCTCTAGGTCCAATAACCAGCTGGAATGGTGCCTGGAACACTACCCCGTGTACCCTAAGGGAATGGGAAGTGTCCGAACCGTTTACCAGGTCTGGCCTGCCTACAGAGAACCTCCCAGACTCCCAGCGGGATGAAAGGGTTAGTTATCACGGCCCTACAACGGGAAACAATATACCATAGGTCGGTGACCATCATAACACATGCTATAAACATATAACACACACCACTCATGCACATCATCCTATAAAGGAATGGCAGCTAAGTAAGTCACATAGACTTACCTCAAACTCGTAGTCGTCTCACTGGATCAACCTCAAATCAGTCCACTCCCAGCTGGAGGATAACATGGCCTATACAAGGCATACACAAATATCAAACTCCTATCGCACAAAGGGTCACACCTAGACCCAAGGGATCCATAAGGGATCATATCCAACTCGTAACCGTCAAAGCCCTAACCGGCCATTCCATAACATACTCATCAACATCCGAATCCTAGCATGCTACTACCGCTCAACTAGGAAAGGAAAGGAAAGGCAAGGAAAGGATCTACCTAACTCTAGGTAGATCCGGGATAAGACACACCTGCGTAAAACAAGGACGCAGGGGCGGAGCAAGCAAACCGCGGTGCGGGCGGAACGTAGCCACGGGGCGGTGACACGGGACGCTGGCAAACGCAGGCACGCCGCTGGTACGACGCAGGCGCTGTGACACGGTAACCGCGGGGCGGTGACTTCTGGCCGCGGGGGTGGCGACAGTGCAGAATGAAACCTCGCGGTTTCTCTTCAGCTCTTTCCGGGATCAATTCCCTTCTATTCTCTTCCAGATTCATACACAAGCATAACATACACAAATCAACATCATCCTATGATCACACATCTAATCCTAAGCGAAGGAATGAAAGAAGAACAAGAAAAGAAGAAGAAAGAATGAAGAAAGCAAGGAGGTAGATGCTCACCACGGCTGTAGCTAGCTAAAGAACTGATCACCAAAACACTTACTGGCTTCCAAGCATAGCAGTACTCACCATCATCAACCACCAAAGGCCACAACACATCCAAACTCAACCCAAACTCTTCCAAACCAAAACAAGATCCAGAGGGAACAAGGAGAAGCAAGAAGGACGTGAACTGGATTGGAAAGTATGAGGAAACCCTTGCTCAACAAGGTGAAACGAAGAAGGTAAGGAAGGGTAAAGCACGGGTCAAAGAGTCAACAAAACCGGCTGCAGCCGCCGTAACCCGCAGGGGCGGATCACAGGGCCGCAAACTCGCAGGGGCGGCACACGTGCCCGCGGGTGCGCAAGACCAATCTCGGCCCAAAGCCAATCTCGGCCATGGTCCAATCTCGGTCCGAAAGAAAGGGCTCTCACATGTCTTACTCTTGTTGAGACTGCTCCGTCCCGCTGCTCAGACTCTCATTCGGTCGGTCCTGCTGCTCTCTTCTCCTGCCTTAGTGCCTTGCTCTTGCTCTCAGTCGTCTGTGCTCATTGTTGTGCTCAGTCACGGTTCTCACTACTCAGTCCCGGTGTTCACTGCTCAACTGATTGGTGTTCTTGCTCTCATGGTAAAACACTAAAATCCTCTAACGATTGTTTGACACATATAGCTTCATATGAGTATGACAATTTGTTTGACTATGATTGAATATGAGTATGAAAGATTGTGTGTGACTATAAATACGAGTATGACAGATTGTGATGCTATGATAGTATGATTATGAATATCAGAATATGAGTAATGAGTAGGACAAATTGTGTGATTTATGTGTGATTATATATGATGATGAATGAGAGTCATGCTTGTGTAACAGATTAACAAATTGTGTATTTGTGTCACTTTGTGTGTATTGTCATTATTATGTAATATGAGATTCACTTTATTTTATATAATAATTGCAGGATTCAAAAATAGCTTCAACTGATTCTGAACCGGATAACGCTCTTGCGATTGTAGGGCATACCCAAGAAAGTCGAGCAAACGAGTAAAACTAAAGGAGCTAAGAAGCCCACCTACTTTAAAGGGTGAATCCTGTAAGAGAAAGTCTAAAACTTCTTCTTGTTGGGATCACTTTGTTGAAACGTCTGATGAAAACTTTGCTAAGTGCAAGTATTGTGATGCGAAAGATAGGTTGTTCATCAAAAAATGGTACTACTCTTTTATTGAACCACACTAGTAGATGCAAGAAACTTCCATCAAACATTGATAAAAAACAGAAGTTGCTTAGCATGAGTACAAAAACCTTTGTTCATGATAATGGAAAGGTAGAAACTATTCATGTGCCATCTACATGGCAATTTAGTCAAGAGAGATGTAGGAAGTCACTTGCTCGGATGATTATTGTGGATGAGTTTGCTTTTGCTGTTGTTGAGCGAGAGGGTTTTAGAGGGTTTTGCAATGATATGCAACCAGAATTTATAATTCCTTCACGATATACGGTTGCTAGAGATTGCTATAAAATGTATAATGAGGAAATGAAAAGGTTGAAGATAGTTTTCAGAAATTGTCTTCTAGAGTTTCTCTTACTACAAATGCATGGACTTCAAGTCAGAACTTAAGCTATATGTGTCTCACTGCTCATTTCATTGATGATGATTGGACTTTGCATAAAAGAATTGTGAACTTTTGTCCTCTTGCTGGCCATTCTGGGCAATTGATTGGTAGAGCGGTTGAAAAATGTTTAATTGAATGGGGAATAAAAACATTATGACCGTGACTGTGGATAATGCTACTTCCAATGATTTAGCTATTGAGTATTTGAGAAGAAGAATTAATCATTGGGATTCTAGTGTTCTAGGAGGGAAGTATCTACATGTGAGATGTGTTTGTCATATCTTGAATTTGGTTGTCAAAGATGGTTTAAAGGAGATGGATATTTCTTATTGTAAAAATCCGGACACTTGTGAGGTATGTGAGGTCTTCTCCCGCAAGACTTCAAAATTTAAAGATTGTGTAGTAGAGGAGAATTTGGAAAGTAAAAGTCTTCTTTCCTTGGATGTTGAGACAAGGTGGAACTCCACCTATTTGATGCTTGAATCTGCTATAAAGTTTAAGAAAGCATTTGAGAACTTGATAATGAGAGATTCTACTTGTGAAAGAGAGCTTAAGAAGACTTGTGGATCTGATTGTGTGATTAATGATGATGATTGGAATAAAGTTGCTAGTTTGATTTCAATTCTGAAAGTCTTCTACAATGCTACTTTGTCATTATCGGGATCTAATTATGTGACTTGTAGTCAATCTGCTCTTCAAGTATTTGGTGTTGGTATGATGATTTCTAATATTTGTAACAACGAGGAAGGTGAGAAAAAAACATAGCTATGAAGATGAAGACAAAGTATGATAAGTATTGGGGTAATGTTGATAATATCAACTTATTCTTGTTCATTTCTATGTTTCTTGATCCTTGCCGTAAATTGAAGTATGTTGACTTTATTGTGCGGAAGATGTTTGATGCGGATAAGGCTACTCTCTTGTTTTTGAACATCAAATTTACTATTGATGACTTGTTTAAGATGTATGCTTCTACTATGCCTCAAGTGAACAAGCAACATGAGAATTCATCCATAATAGTTCTAGTGCGGGATTGCATGATTGTGGTCAAAGTAATGGAGTTATTGATTATTCTGCATTGGTGAATGAAGAGTTTCAAATGGAGATGGGTTGTGATAGTGTTGATAACAAGTCTGAGTTGGAATTGTATCTAGAGGAATCATCTCAAAAGTCAATCTGGGAGTTTAGTGTGCTACAATGGTGGAAGGACAACCAAAAGAGGTATCCTATCTTGTTTAAAGATGGCAAAAGATGTGCTAGCTATTCCCGGTTTTTACCGTTGCTTCTGAATCTGCCTTCAGTACCGGGGGACGAGTTCTTGATTCGTTCCGTACTTCTTTGTCCCCAAAAAATGGTGGAAGCTCTCATTTGTGCACAAAACTGGTATCGTAAATCCGTCACTCCTATTATGTTAGAGGAGACTTTACTTGCAATGGAAGAATTAGAGAAGAAGGTAATTTTTATTTCTTTGTTACTTTTTTTATCGTTTAAATTACTAATAGATCATTGATTATATGTTTTGTTTTGTATTGATATTTATAGGGTTAAAGGACTTGATTTTGTAGCAACCAAATATATTAATCGATGAATCTCAAGACTCTTGATCAATGTTTCCACGACTTGTGACTAGTGAAACTAGTAAGTTCTATTTTTAAAAATCTTGTAATTTATCATTAGAAGTTACTAATAAAATCATTTTATGTTTGTTTCTTTGTATTGATTTTGTAGGATGGAAGACATGAAAGACTTCATTTTGATCTATATTTCCACTACTTTTGAGTTTTGAATCTTTTGGTTAATGATCTTAGACTTTGCAACTTTAAAACTATGTTTGTTTGGAATATTTGATGTAAATTTCTATTTCTTTGGACTTTTAATTTGGAGTGTCAAGTTTGGACTTGTTTAGACTTGCAAATTCATTTGAATTTCAGCCGGGTCGGTCGGGTCGGTCGGGTCAGTCGGGTCATTCGGGTCAACGCACAACCGTTCGGATCAGCCGGATCAGTCGGATATCCCGGATAACGACCCGACCCGATCCGGCTAAAAATCAAATTCGGATAGCTATATGCAGATTTCGGATCAATCGGATCGTCCGGATATCCGCGGATAATTATCCGACCCGATCCGACAAAAATTCTCGGATATCCGGCCGGATACGGATCGGCCTTTTGCTAAAAAAATTTTCCCGGGTATCCGACTATTCGGATCGATCGGATCGATCCGACGATTCTCCACAACATACATATAATAAATTTCAATTTACAATTCTACAAAATTAAAAGTAAGTTAGAGTTATGTAAAGACAATTTGGTTGATTGTCACACGTGGTTAGGACATTGCTTGCAATACATCGATATTGTCACCAAGATTGTCACGTACCCAAGATAGTTGCCGATTCATCACATCGAATGAAGCATTGAGGTGATGATATGCTGTTACTTAAAGTCAAAGGTCAATATAAGATATAATGCATACAACCATAACTCATAAAAAAACAAATCAATACATAAAATCAATCTAATACCATATATTAATACAAGTCGGGTTCACTAGACCCTAGAACAGAGAAATTACTCACAAATACCTCAGAATATTAAAAAAAACTTTATTTATGATCGAAAGGTGCACAAGTCGTCCGAACTCCAAAGGAAAAGGGGCAAAAAACTCTAAGAAACCGTAGAAAATGAATATATCTAACATAATGGTCAAAGAGCCTTATTAATAGGGTCCAGAAAGATCCAGGAAACCAAAATCTCCCTTGAACTTATCTTCATTAAGATATGATCGAATCTATGTACTCAATCTCATCTTCTATTAAGATATGATCGGACTAAAAGATAAGACATAAATGTAACACCCTGTATCCGTAGGACTCGGAGTGCTACTGGGCTAGGATCTCACAATGGATCCTGGCCCTAGCCTGACAACAACTTCACTGAATCTTACAACAAGGCATTGATAGATTAAAACAAAACATAAATCCGTACACTATAAATAACCCAAAACCACGAGTACGCCCTTGTGTACGGAACCCTCAGCAGATCACCCTCCGGATCACTCTGCAGTTCTCCTAACCTGCAAAGGATCTACAACACGGTATAAAACTGTTAGCTAACCATACACAAATATAAGATAGGCAAGAGCACAACCACACATCATATAAACAATAACACATCAACATGATATCACACATTTACCCGTTTATTATCTTTATAACGTTAAACACACAAGAGTATATAAATCAGTATATGAAAATAAGTGACACGAGGAATATAATCCTCGCCTCTGCGTGCAATAGCTAGCTGGAGTGGTATCAGCGCACCTTCCCGTAATGAAGAAGGGGGTTGGAAAAAGATAAGGGAAAGAGAATCAAATATTGTTTTTGGTGAATTTAATTGTTCGCAATCGAATGTCACCTTTGATCGAAAACAGATTTATAAAAGCAAAACAAATAAAAGATAATCAAATTAAAGGAAAGAAAATGAATTTCAAGGGTTCAAGGTCATTGTTTGTGGCATAAGGACTCAGACGACTTATAGGGATATATGGTAGAAAAGCAACAAAGATGAACAATTCTATTCTAATGATCTATTACCGGGTAAGTCTCAAGATCATCTAGTTCCAATCCTAACTACCTATTACCGGGTAAGTCTCAAGGTAAAAGGGTGGAAATTCACTACAAACCAAATTATCTAACTAAGGATCAAGTAACCCTTTACCGGGTAAGTCTCAGGAATTACCCAACTTAGAAAGGAATCAGACACATTCAAACCAATAAAGGTTTCACCTTTATTACCTATGGTTAATCACTTATGTATCTAAGAGGAAAATCACCGGTAAGTCTCAATTCCAACTTAGGTTGCTAGTTTAGAAGGTTCTAATCTAGATTCAAGTCCAAACTAACCATTAGGATTTCAAAGCTATTCGAAACCAATTCTAAGCTCAATCTAATCCATCATAGTCCAAGGCATAAGGAAATCTCTATCAACCTTGGAACTACAAAGTTCTAGCCAATAACAATCATATCAAAATCTATAACTAAGAAAGACAAACCAAACATGAAAGTGAAAGAAAGAACTCAACTTCAATGAAATCTCAAATCCAACTAAGTCTCCAAACAAATCCGAATGCGAAAGTGCGAATCTTTAAATCCAAACTGCAAAGAACAATGGTGAAGAAGAAGGGCAGGGTAGGAGACGGCTCCTCCCTTCTAGGGTAAACTCTGGGCAAATCCCAACACCCCTTGGAATGAATCCAAGACTTCCTTTTATACAGAAAACCTAGCTAAAAGACATTGGGCCCAAAAGGAAACAACCCGTAAACGAAATAAGACGCTCACAGAAGAATCTCGGGCTATATCTCGGCCGAGATCAGTCGGGGGGCCGAAATTTCGTCTTCGATCTTCAGCGTCATATGGATCTCGGTCAAATCGACCGAGATGCGACCGAGGTAAATGGATCTCGGTCCAGCCATCATTGATCTCGGTCAAATCAGACCGAGATATTGCAACAGAAACATTTATCTCGGGCCGAGGTAAGTGGATCTCGGCCGAGATGGCTCCTTGGTCGTTCCTTCATGCCTTTAGCTTGATTCCTAGCCCTTCCCGTGCACGTATGCTCGCTCTAATGCATCCACTTCGAGCCACAATAGTGTGTGTAGACATCTATTCTTGCAAAGTAGAACTAAAGAAGCATAAATGACACAAACTAAGCCTAAAACATGAATGTAGAAAGGGAAAATCTACATAAATGCATGACTAAACTAGGTCGATAAATCATGTTATCACATGATATAGATAAGTACTAAAAACTGAGGATCTTCTCCATCACTAGTATTTTTCGAGACCACACTTGTCTACACGTTCTTGTAGGCTGAAGCGAAGAAGGTGAAGTTCAATCCTTTTATTTTTAATTTTTATTATTAAAAAGTAAATTAAACCGTAATTTTGCCTTTTGGTTTTGAAATTTATGTAATGAAATATACGTTATTAACAGAATAATAAAAACAAAAAGGAAATAATTTAAAGTACGGGGACACCTAGAGAAAATTTTTTTTAACATGAGGATATCAAGAGTTAAAGGTAAAACGGTCACCAAAAGAAATTTCTCAATATAAAAATAGCTTATGTGAGTGAAAAAAATTCCAAAAAAAATAATGATATTTTCCCAAAATTATTGGAGACTAATATACAACAATCTCCATCTAGATTATTTTAAATGAAACTATCCATCCAATACTAAACATAGCCTTAGTTGTGCGAGAGGAAGGAAACATGGCTTCATATAATTACGGCATTTATTTGATGGAGTGATGTGTCTTCACAAATAGGTTGCATGTGTAAAATTGATGAGTGTGTACATGAAACTATATCAAGCGTTTGTTCACGAGTTGCTTTAGTACATAAATAGATAATAGAATAATAAAAAATTGTGTACGTAAAATTCTTGAAAACATATAATGGAAAATGATATCTTAATAAGTAAATACTCGACCTATCAATTTTTCACGTCGTCTCGTGTACTAAAATCTGAATTTTGGTAGACGTCAAGATAGGTTTGAGTGTGGAAATTGTCCCACATCGACAATATGAAACAAGTGAACCTAACATATAAGTACGAGGACTACTCCTATTGTCAATTGGTTTTAGGATGGAACCCCGAATGCTTGTGTGTAAGGTTCACTTTGGCGTGCATAATCTTCCACGTCTTTGACCCGGCGGATATAAACGAAAAATTAACATGATATCACAACGGGTCCGATCCGGGTCCATATTATCTGCTTGTGTTTGGGTTGTGATTAGCGAAAATTATGATATCCGCCCGTTTGGATAAGCCAGCCTTAAGGCTTTTGTGTCAAGTGTCAACTAGTCCAGGATAGTTGCACCTTGAGGGGAGTGTTGAGTGTGAAAATGTGTCCTATATCGACAATATGAGTATGAGGGCTACTCCTCTTATTGTCAATTGGTTTTAGGATGGAACCCGAATGCTTATGTCTAAGGTTCACTTCGGCGTGCATACCTTCCACGTCGTCTTTGACTCGGCGGATACTAAAAGATAAATTAACATGGTATCATGTTAGATTATTGGGTCATAGATTGTACCGTATATTTGGGTTTATCCTTTTGTCTTTTATCTTTATCTTTATTTGTTAGATTATCTTTATCTTATTTTTATTTATCTTGTCCATTATTCTTGTTAGAAATACTTTGTTCAATCAATGAATAAGACAAGCCTTCAGTTCACAAATCTCTAAATGGTATTAGAGCGTACAATCACCAAACACGTTTCCGCATAAATAAACCCTAAAACACAAACCCTAGTCGCGCCGTCATCACCGCCGCGACGGTGATGACGGCGGCGGCTATCCCGCTGACCAACCGGCGTTCTACAACCGACTTCTACCATATGAGGAAAAAGAAGAGAGAGGGATCCATCAAGTCCTCACAAGACTTACTTAGGACGCTAATCTACTTGCATTCTAGGGCCTAAAACGAACCTAGGACGTTAATCTACCTGCATCCTAGGACCCAAAACGAAGTCCTAGGATGCTAACTTACCTGCGTCATAAGGCCCAAAACGAACCCTAGGACGCAAACCTACCTACATCCTAGGGCCCAAAACGAACCCTAAGACGCTAATCTACCTGCGTCCTAGGGCCCAAAACGAACCCCTAGGACACTAATGTACCTGCGTCATAGAGCCCAAACGAACCCTAAGACGCTAATCTATCTGCGTTCTAGGCCCAAAACTTACCCTAGTGTAACACCCAAATCCGTAGGACTCGGAGTGCTACTAGGCTAGGATCTCACAATGGATCCTGACCATAGCCTGACAACAATTTCACTGATCTTACAACAAGGCACAAATAGATTAAAACAAAACATGAAACTGATATATATAAATCTCAAAAGGTTATACAAAGTACTACTGAGTACAATCAAAACATAACAAATATATACAAGATCAAAAGATCCCCAATCCCACGAGGACGACCTAGTGTACGGAGCCCTCAGCAAATCACCCTCTCTGGATCACTCTGCAGTTCTCCTAACCTGCGAGGGATCTAAACACGGTATAAAACCGTTAGCTAACCATACACATATATAGAATGAACATAAGCACAATCACATATCAGAAATAATAAACACTTCAGCATGATATCACACATTTACCCGGTTCATTATCTTTATATAAATAATCCATCACTCATACGATATATATATATATATATATATAATTCGGTATATAAACATAAGTGACACGAGGAATATAACCCTCGCCTCTGTGGGCTATAGCTAGCTGGAGTGGATCCGGCACACTTCGCGGAGGGATGTCCAATGGGAGTGTTCCATGTCCATCCCGTATACCAAGTCTGACCTATCCACAGAGAACCTCCCAGACTCCCAGCGGGATGTGATAGGGAAAGGTTGTCACAGCCCTACAGTGGGCATTCAATAGACCATAGGTCGGTAATAACAGTATCACATGCTAGCAAGCATAACATACACCACTCATGCCAACATCCAATATAGAGATGGCAACTAAGTAAGTCTTATGGACTTACCTCAGTCTCGGAAGTAATCTCAACTAGGATCAACTCTCAGATACGTCCACTCCAATCTGGAGGACAACACGGCCTATACAAGGCATACATATATACATATCAATCTACTATCACACAAAGGGGTCACACCTAGACCCAAGGGATCCATAAGGATCATATCCAACTCGTAAACCTCAAAGCCCTAACCGATATCTATATTATACTCATCATCATCCGCTACCTAGCATGGTACTAAGTCCCTCATACTAAGAAAGGAAAGGAGCTACCCAACTATAGGTAGTCCCGGAACAAGACTCACCTGCGTGATCAAGGACTCAGGGCGGAATAGACAACCTGCAGGCGCGGCAGGGAGCAGCCGCAGGCGCGGTGACAAGGAACGCAGGCAAGGCGCGGGCGCTGCGGCACGGCTTCCGCAGGGCGGCGGCTTCCAGGCGCAGGGGCGGCGACGGTGCAGAACGTGATCCCGCGACTCTTCTTCAGCTCTTCACGTGATCAAATCACGTCTTCTCTCAACCAAAACCACACACATATAGATACATACACATTTCAACATCAATCTGTGATCAATAATCTAATCCTAAGCTAAGAAAGGAAGAATCAAAGGAAGAAGGAGAAGAAGGCTTACCACAGCTGTGGCCTAACCAGGAACAGCTCACCACTTGTAACGTCCGGGAATTTTGGAAATAAAAGTACCTTTTTATTTCTCCTTCCGTAAATTATTTTAAGGAATTGTTCGGAAATTATTTCCGACCCGTAACCCGTAAATAAATTTTTACGAGAATGTCGGAAAATATTCCGACCCGTAACATCCGTTACGGAATTTATTTCACGAGTTTTTGAACCCGTCCTATATTTTTTTCTTTTTTTTTCCCCTCCATTTTTCCACCTCAGCGTGGGCCCCAGGCCACGCTGGAGCCACGTCACCCGGGCCCCACCGCCACGCGGGCTCCCTTCTTTCTTTTCTTTTTTCCCTTCCCGCTTCCTTTCTTCTCCTTCTTGGTTTGCTTTTGGAGCATGCTTCCGCCCCAGCTACCCTAGCCTGCTTCCCACCCGCCTCTGCATAGCCCTGCAGGAGCACCTTCACGTAGCCTGCGCCCGCCCCAGGCCCTGCACCACTCCCGTCCCTCGTCCCCCTGCGTGCCTAGCCGACCCTCGACCCTGCTCTTCTCCCGCAGCCTACCACTCCTACTCTCCTTGCAGCTTCTCATCTCTCCTCTCCACACACTGCAGCTTCTCACCCACGTTCTACCCAACTCTCACCTCCCTCTCTTTTTCAGTCGCCACCACAGGAGCACCGATGCAACCTCCTTCTCTTCCTCCTTTGTTTGGATCGAGTCGCCGGAGATGTTCGCCACCGGAGTAGCACCACCGCCCTCTTCATCTCCTTCTTCATCTCCCTTCCCTCCTCTGTGTCCAGAGTCACTCAAGCCACCGGAGAGCCACCAAGGAAGCCGTCTCGGGGGAGAAGCGGTGCACCTCGGCCGAGCTTCGTCTGCCTCGCCCCGAGCATCTCGGCCCTTCTGCATCTCGGCGAGCTTCGTCTGCACCTCGTCGAGATTCGTCTGTCCTCGCCAAGAACAGCACCGTAGGAGGGAGCTACCACCGTCGCCGGAGAGTCGTCTTAGCCTGCCGGAGCCGCCAACACACCAGCCCAACGTCCTCCTTGCTCACTCCCTCTCCCTGCAGCCACCCTTCTTCTCCTTCTCTGTCGTCGGAGAAAGGCCGCCACCGGGGAGCCGCNTTTATTTAATTACCTCGAGAATCCTAAAACAACAATAGAGTAATGGCGGTTCACATTATCTATTCAACATGGTTTCTTCCATCTACTACTGATTGCTGTCCCAGGAAGACCCGATCCGTATAGGGGAATAAGCATAATGGTCTCTTTAATGTCTTTGGGAAAAGACTATTTCTGTTCAACCACCAAAATGTATATATACAGAACAATAATATGAAAACAGAATGGTTCAGAAGATCTACAACATAATTGATCAAAACACAGTATCTTTACCAAACACTTGCAATCCACATAACATAAAAACTAAGTACTACACTCAAAACCCATTAGGCTAGCATGCATCAGAAATGTCTTGGGTGGTAGTCCCTTAGTAAGTGGATCTGCTATATTAGCACTAGTCGAAATGTGCTCCACAGATACTCTTCTCTTCCGAACTTCCTCCTTAACTGATAAGAATCTCATTTTCATGTGTTTTATGCCTTTGGAATACTTATCATTTTTCGAAAAGAAAACGGCCGCAGCGTTGTCACAAAAGATTCTCAGCGGTCTTGCGATCGAGCTCAGAACGCTTAACCCCGAAATAAAGTTGCGCAACCATAATGCATGATTTGTAGCCTCAAAGCACGCTACAAACTCGGCCTCCATTGTGGATGATGCAATAATGGTTTGCTTAGCACTCCGCCAGGAGATAGCTCCTCCCGCTAAGACAAACACATAACCCGAGGTGCTTTTCCTGCTATCCTCGCATCCTCCAAAATCTGAATCAGTATAGCCAATAACCTCAAGCTGATCAGAATGCCTATAAGTGAGCATGTGACTCTTAGTCCCTTGTAGGTACCTTAACACCTTTTTCGCAGCCTTCCAGTGTTCAATGCCAGGGTTGCTTTGATAGCGACCCAGTACACCAACTGCAAAACTGATGTCCGGTCTGGTACAAACTTGGGCATACATAAGGCTTCCAACTATTGAAGCATAAGGAATATCTTGCATTCTTTTATGTTCCTCATCAGTTTTGGGGCATTGCTTCAAGCTTAACTTATCCCCTTTCTGAATGGGAACCATACTGGAATTACATCCAGTCATATGGAATCAATCTAATATCTTTGAAATATATGCTTTCTGAGACAAACCTAATGTCCTCTGTGACCTATCACGGGATATTTCTATCCCTAACACAAAAGACGCCTCACCCATATCTTTCATCTCAAAGTTACTAGACAAGAAACTCTTGGTCTCTTTGAGTAAACTCAGATCACTGCTGGCGATCAAAATGTCGTCAACATACAGGACTAAAAATGCAAACTTGCTCCCACTGACCTTCAGGTATATACAATGATCAAAAAGGTTTTCCGTAAAACCGAAGGCAGTTATGGTATCGTGAAACTTAATATACCATTGCCGAGAAGCTTGCTTAAGTCCATATATTGACTTCTTTAATAAACAGACTAGATCCTCCTTACCGTCTTCAACGAAACCTTCAGGTTGAGACATGTAGACTTCTTCCTCCAAACTTCCATTCAGAAATGCCGTTTTCACATCCATTTGATGTAGCTCTAAGTCAAAATGAGCTACTAATGCCAAAATGATCCTTAATGAATCCTTCTTCGAAACTGGAGAGAAGGTTTCATTATAATCAATGCCTTCTTTCTGGTTGAAACCTTTGGCTACAAGGCGTGCTTTATGTCGCTCTATATGGCCAAGGGAGTCGCGCTTGGTCTTAAAGACCCATTTACTGCCGACTGCCTTATGCCCTATAGGTAGAGCAACTAACTCCCACACTTTATTTGCAGCCATCGATTTTAATTCCTCACACATAGCATCAATCCATTTATCAGAATCATCACCTTTTACGGCTTGTGAAAACGTTACTGGATCGTTATCCAATCCTATGTCAAACTCATGTTGTAGCATATACACCATATAGTCATCTGAGATTGCAGACCTACGAGGTCTTGTGGACCTTCTCACGGAAATCTCAGCTATAGGTGCATCTGCTGCTTCAATGACTTCAGGAATGGCAGGAGTCACATTAATGGGTTGAGGTTCATCATCATTTACTGGAACGTCATGAACAGAGATTAGAGGTACAGTAATAGGAACCAAAGTTCCCTCTCTAATCTCATTGATGATGACCTCATCAATTCTCCCACTGACTTCGCCATCCTCTAGGAATTTGGCATTACCAGTTTCTACTATTCTGGTGTTGTGGCTAGACAGTAAAATTTAAACCCCTTTGATCTCGAAGCATACCCAATGAAAAACCCGCTAATGGTTTTAGAATCGAGTTTCTTCTCCTGAGGATTGTAGATGCGCGCTTCTGCGGGGCAACCCCAAATGTGTAAGTGTCGCAGACTTGGTTTCCAACCATTCCACAGTTCAAATGGAGTCTTTGAAACTGCCTTACTAGGAACTCGGTTTGCGACGTACACTGCAGTCATAAGCGCGCATGCGTCCACAATGATTTGGGTAAATTAGCTTTACTCATCATAGCCCTTACAGCCTCTAGAAGGGTTCTGTTACGTCTCTCAGCAACACCGTTCATCCAGGGTGAACCAGGCATCGTGTACTGAGCGACAATACCCAAACTTTCTAGAAGTTTAGCAAATGGACCAGGGTTTTGCCCTGATTCATCGTATCTACCATAGAATTCCCCACCTCTATCCGACCTGATGATTTTCACTTTCTTTTCCAGTTGCCTCTCAACTTCCTTAATGTAAAGCTCTACACATTTACCGACTGAGATTTTTCATGCAACATGTAAAGATAACAGTACGTGAATAATCATCTATAAAGGTGATGAAATACTTCTCTCCACTAAAGGAGGGAACATCAAATGGACCACAAATGTCTGTATGTATGATCTCTAAAAGAGCAGTTCTTGTGGCGCCCCTTTTGGTGTGTTTGGTTTGCTTACCTTTAATGCAATCCACACACGTCCCAAAGTCAGTAAAATCAAGAGAAGGAAGAATGTTGTCTTTTACTAACAACATCATTCTTTCCCTCGAAATATGGGCCAAGCGTTTATGCCACAAGAACGCTGAGTTCTCATTCGACCTGACACGTTTCACTCCAATCTCAGAATTCAAAGAAATAAATAGCGAATCAGAAAATGATTTATCCAACTCAATACGATACATTCCATTTTCCAAAACACCACAACCAATTATATTCTTATCTTTGAATAAACTGAAACAACCATTTCCAAAAGTCACAGAAAAACCCATACAGTCGAGTTTAGAAATTGAAATTAAATTACGAGTCATTGATGGACATAGATTGTATCCTCCAAAAGTAATTTAAAGCCACTACTTAATTCTAAACAAAAACATCCTATGGCTTTAATGGATGCTTCAGACTTGTTTCCCATGAGTAGGTTCTTCTCATTGCTTCTTATGTTCTGGATTGAACTGAAGCCCTGTAATGAGTTAGAGACGTGCACATTAGTACCAGAGTCTAACCACCAAGTATTAGAAGGTACATTAATGAAATTAGATTCGAGACATACGAAGGAAAGGTACATACCCTTCTTCTCGAACCATTCCTTGCGCTTTACGCAGTCTTTCTGGAAATGTCCTGCCTTTTTACAGAAATGACAGACATCCTTCTTTTTCACCTTCTTAATGCCTGACGGACCTGGTACATTGGTCGAGCTAGATCTGCTGCTCGACCCGTCCTTCCTTTTGAACTGCCCCTTCCCCTTAGCGCCCTCACTGTTATACACATAATGTGCCTGAGGTATATTATGCGCTTTTGCATTAGCTAGGCGTGCGGCTTCCTGAACAAGCTTATTCGCAAGTTCATCCACTGTCCATGTTTCTTTAATGGCATTATAGCTCACATGGAATGCCTCATATTCTTTGGGAAGACCCTCAAAGATGAAATGCGTTAATATGGGGCCGTCAATTTTCAGCCCCAACTTGAACAACTGAGAGGCTAAGCTTTGCATATGCATTGTATACTTAGTCATGTCAGTCTGCTTTTCATCAAACTTATAGTGAGACAGTTCAGAAAGAAGCTTTCCAATTAATGCCTTATCAGAAGGCTGGAACTTTTCCTTAAGTTTTGCAAGATATTTCTTCGTGGTGTCACATTCAGCCTCTGTAATTGAGTTCTTAATGTCCGCAGTAGTGGTAAGGCGCAGAAAAGAAAGACAGTTAGCATCCTTGTCTTTCCAGTCCTTATATGCCTTAAGCACTGCTTCGTCCTCCTCATCAGGCTTAGGCTTTTCAGGACCGTCCTCCCTTAAACATTCGCCGTAACTTAACATGGACATAGAGAAAGTTACAATCTCTATCCAATCAGCGTAGTTTGGTCCAGTAAGGGGAGGAACAGTCGAGAGGCAAGAAAGCAGTAACTTGTTTTGGGAAACTGCAAAGTTGGAAAAAAAGACATGCTCAAAACAATTAATCTTTGAGTAAACACACATATATTTAATCATTAATGAATAAGACTTGTTCAGTAATTGAGAAAACTCAAGCAATCTTGACTAAACCAAGTATGGCATCTGTGGATAACCTATACAGTCTAATCTCAATCGATTAAGTATTCCCTACTTATATGGTTAAGTTACTAATAAATGCCGGTCCACCTGTGGGTAAGACCTAAGGGCTAGCAACGTATCCTCAATACTTGCTTATTCCGACCTTCACAACCTTAAGTGAGTCCACTGTGGTGTAACTCAAATTTAATGTGAAAATCTGAGGCTTATTTAAACTTTTATGAAATTAATCAAACATGAATTGGCCCACTGTGGTGTAACTCAATTCAACTTAACGATAATTTCAACCATTCAAAATGGAATAATCATTAGTGAGAATTCAATCTCTTATGAACGGAAGCATCTTTAGTGTGCACCCAAACAACCCTACTGAGATTTCTCAAGTGATTATCCAGACTATAACAGACAGCAGCGGAAGTATAAGGGAAAGCCCCCACAAACCCCAAATGCTCGACAAAGATGCTCGACATAATCGATCATCACCCTTGTAGGTCAATCGACTTAACTCTAATGTCGAACGACTACGGGTGAAGTCGTTTGACTCGAAAAAACCCTTTGAAATGGGTCTTTTTGTCACTTCAATCAAACACCTTATTTTCACCAATTGAATCTTGAAATTGGTTTGAGCATTTCATCAAACATTTTAAGTGCATCAAAATTCAGCATATACATTCCAACAAGCATTTTAAGTGCACAAAAATTCAGCATTTACATTCAAGGTGGGAAGCATTTTAAGTGCACAAAAATTCAGCATTTCAGTGGCATTTTATCAAACACCTTGAGTGCACCTTGAAAAAATCAGCATACATAACCAAGTAATTGATGGATCAAACTCAATCATCCAACATGCAATTAGGTTTCTAATCAACAATCAAGGCTCTGATACCACATGTAGGTTAAATTTCATCAACCAAGAACAATTTCAACCTATAATTTGTTCCTTTAGGATCTTAGATTTGAAACTAATTACATGTTTAGATTGTACCTTGGTCACCCATGGTGGTGCAGCAACGAACTCCGGCGACAGCGCAGCAGCAGCAGCAGCAGGCGGTCCAGGCGGGTGGCAGCAACAGCCGGCAGGAGAAGGGCGTGATTGAGGAGAGACGGGAAGCAGCAGCAAGGAAGTGGCAGCAACGGAGCCCGGTGAGTGGCTGGGGGCAGCAGTGGCGGCAGGCGCGCCGGTGGCTGATGGAAGGGGAAGCCCTTGGTTTCTCCTCTCTCTCCCTACCCTTACCCTTAGAATGTGTGTTATGTGTTATGACATACTCTTATGACTTTTTTTGTTATATGCCCATATTATTAGGGGTCACATAATTTCATTAATATAAGATATATGTCACACATATATCGCTATTAACGGAATAGCGTATATTTAAGGGCGAGAGGAGGACCGGGCTTCTATTGCCTGATTAATTTCTCGGTCCGTCAACGATAAATTAATCGGGTTACTCCCACTAAAAACCCCGACTATTATATTTAGCCAATTACCGCAATAAACTTAGATTATCTATAGGTCCACATAACGGGATAAAATTATTCTTACATAAATAACCCAAAAACTAGTGTAATACACTAATACGTCTCGTTCATCTTTTGGTATCTTCTTATTATTAGACCATTTGTTTATGCCATTGAGAAAAAGACTTGAGTATTGAACACAAAGTAATGTGCGCACAATCTTATATGAAATATATGTATCACAATATATGTATCTTGACAACACTCTATTTAACGTATTTTAATCAACATTATCATTCTATCCATTTTCTACTTATTTTGGACTAATTGACATATTATATCGGTTTGTTTTTTCTATTAGTGTTTTAAAGATTTACCGAATGATTTATATAATTGTAGTCATTATAGGCATTTGTGGGTACAAATAATACACATGTAGCGGAATGGTCTCGTACACATTAAGGATCTTCTTGCAGTCAAAGAAGTCAAGGTCAAGAAGGAAGTGATTGAGGTCCAAGAGTGAACTGAAGAACATTATATTGAAAAACTTGTAGAAGTGTTCGACTAGCACCTAGTCACTCAACCTGTAACGCCCGGAATTTTATTAATTTAATTCCGGACTTGGAGCACCTTTGTAGTTATCCCGTAATCCCGAGATGCCGAAAGCCGGATTTATTCCTAAGAAAATCCCGAGCCGACTCGTCGTTTTTCCCTTTTTTCCGCTTTCCGACCTTTCGCTCCGAATCGAATTGACAAAGGGTCATTTCCGACCCCTCGTTCCGGAAAAAGGGACAAGATGGTTGCTATCCCATCTTAGCAGCCTTGTCCCCTCCCTCTCTATCCTCTCCTTCTCTTTCACGTTTGATTCACTCTCCACTCTTCCTCTCCTTGCTCCCTTTTGCTCTCTTCTCTTCTTCCACTTGGATTGCAACTCTTGCATGCGTGGACTGCAGTGGAAGGATTCCAGATCAAGTTTGGTAAGCTCATTCCTCTCTCCTCCCTCTCTTTCTTGCTGTTTTTCCTTTCTTCTTCTTCCCTCCTTCATCCATGGCTATGGAGGAAGCTTTTGAGGAGTTTTGACTCAAATCCTTGCATGCTTGAAATCTTAGCTCGATTAGGTCGAGGAGAGGTGCCTAAGACCTGTGGTGGGGTGTTTGAAGAAGATCCAGAAAGAGAAAAAAGACTTTGGAGCCAAGAAGCCACGATCGAAGACGAAGAAGACGACATTCTGCAACACGACCGCGGGGCGGACCATCACGCCGCGGGCGCGGCAGGCCGCGGGGCGGCTCAGCACAGCCGCGGGTGCGGCCAGGCACCGCCGCGCGGTGCGGCTCGGCATGGCCGCGGGGCGGCGGCAGACTCATGGACCAGGCACCGCCGCGGGGGCTCGGCATGGCCGCGGGGCGGCGGCAGACTCACGGACCAGGCACCGCCGCGGGTGCGGCTCGGCATGGCTGCGGGGGCGGCGGCGGACTCCGGCTCTAGGACAAGACCTCCGCGGGGCGGCTCCCTTCCGCCGCGGGTGCGGCCGGCAGCGCCGCGGGTGCGGCCAACAGCTCCGCGGGTGCGGCCGGCAGCGCCGCAGGGGCGGCCTCTGGTTCCGCAGGGGCGGCTCCTGCTCCGCCAAGGCGCCAGCTTGACTCCGCGATTGCGTTTCTTCGACAGTAGGTTCCTCCTCTCCTTTCCTCTTCGTTCCTTCCTTAGTATTGATGTTGGATCATGTTAGTAGCATCCCTAGGATGGATCTGGAGTAGCTTGGAATGCCACTTAGTGGTTGTGAACCTAGGAGCCCTTAAGGCTCGATGTAAGTGATGGATATGAGCATGTGAGCATGATGGATCTTCTAGGCTAGCTTGTGCCTCTTTGGTTGAGGATTACTCTTGTGGAATTATGGACTGTTGTAGGTTGTTGCATGTGTTGAGAGTGTGATGAGTACTTGGTACCTAGGATGCATTCCTAGTTTGAGGGTTAGGTGATCTTGCGTAGATCACTAGAGTGGAGTCTAAGACTTCTTGAGTGTGAGTATGTATTGATATGCATATCTCTTGTGAGCAGGTTGTGGGCTTCTCCTTAAGGAAGCAAGAGTGTGGTTGACTTGGTTTGGTGACGAGGTAAGTCTCTGGACTTACTTAGCTCGTATTTTACGTATTAGCATTGATGTGTGTTTGGTGGTGCGTGTTTATGTTTTGTTATAACAATTAAACCGGTAATTAGGACCACCGACTTTATATATATATATGTTGGCCCAAGTGTATGACAACGGGCGGTGACATCATCTGCCTAGCCCGGCGACGAGTCCGGCGGGTATACGGGCGGATGCATCCGCACCATTCCTTGCCGGTAAGGGACCGAGGCGAGACCATTGGGTCTCGCGTCACAAAAGAACTTGAATTAGAACGGGATACGACTTAATGATATAAAGATAATAAAATGGATTTGTGTGTTTATGTTGTGTGTTATGGGTGTGTTTGTGTCTTCACCGCTTTCCTAATATTTAGAATATGAGCTAACGGTTTAAAACCGCTATGTAGTTGACTTGCAGGTTAGGGATGCCGCCGAGTGAGGTGGAGGAGTGGACAGCCGGGGTCTCCGTACATTATAGGACGGGGATGTTTTGAGTCATTTCATGTTGTCATTTATGGATATTGTCGTATGTTTAGAATTCGGATCTATTTACGTTGTTTTGAGGACTCGGCTGAGTTTCCAAGTTGTAGTTTCGTACTTTTCGTTTCCGCATACATTAAAAACATATTTGAGTTTTCGCCTTTATTTGTGTCATGTTGGAAGGTCCGGTGAAATTGTTGTCACGCTAAGGGTCGGGACCCATTGTGAGGTCTCGCCCAGTAGCACCCCGAGTCCCGCGGATTTGGGGTGTTACACCACTAGCACCTTAGTTGGCTTCCAAGCTCAGCCATGCACATTAGCTCATCAACAACCACACAAAACTCTTCCAACTCTAAGGAATCCAAGATCAAGCTCAAGAAGGATGAAGGAGAAGCAAGGAGGGCGTGAAAGGGCTGGATTGGGAAGTGAAGAAGAGGAACCCTTGCTCAGCAAGGAAAAGAAAGAAGTAAGGCAAAGGGTAAAGCACGAGTCAACCGGTCAACAAAACCGGCTGCAGCCGCAGGAAACCACGGGGGCGGTTCACTGGGCCGCGGGAGCGGAAACCCGCAGGAGCGGCAGACATGCCCGCGGGTGTGGCAAGGCCAATCTCGGCCAAAGCCAATTTCGGCTAAGGACAAAACTCGGTCCGAAAGAATAAGGCTCTTACATCTCACCCCCCTAAAAACAAGTTTCGTCCCGAAACTTGCAAAGTCCTAAAACCACTCGGACTCATAAGCCGAGGTACAACTCTCTCTATAACCTCAACATAAGCATGGAGTAACTCATCAACTCCAGTAATTAAACACTATCCAAAGCCTAGAGAAAAACAATCTCTAGCTAAACCATAAACATATGACAAGGTATAGAGGAATCACATCTCTAGCCGTATCATATCCATAACAGAAAGGCATGGAGGAAAACATCTCCAGCTACACTATGTCCATCAAAGTAGCATGGAGGAAAGAACCATCTCCAGCTAAACCTATCATATCACCGTAGCATGGAGGAAAGAACCATCTTCAGCTATAAACAATAACCATACTAGCACAACAAGATCTAATAAGATCATAATCACATCAAAGCTAGTATGAAAATAAACACATAATATCATATATGCATATAAGCACATAACACTCACCAAGGTAGTACTAAGATCTACTCGGTGATCCTACTGGTGCATCTAACTCAACATAGAACTCGGGATAGTTCCTTTGGATACTATCCTCAGTCTCCCATGTAGCCTCATCAAGTTCTCGTCTCGACCACTGTATCCTCAGCATAGGAATGTCCTTCGAACGCAGGCGTCTTATACCTCGTTCTAGGACTGCAATAGGGTGCTCAAAATATGTGTGGTCCGGCTCAACCACCAAATCATCATAACTCACAATGTGTCTCGGATCTGGTATGTACTCCCTCAACTGAGACACATGAAATACAGGGTGAACACCCTCTAATCTCGGAGGCAAAGCCAATCTGTATGCTACACTCCCAACCCGATCCAGAATCTCGAACGGTCCGACATATCGGGGGCTCAACTTCCCCTTAATGCCAAAACACCTAACACCTCGTGTCGGAGACACCCTCATCCACACATGGGCTCCAACTCTGAACTCTAGAGGTCTACGCCTCCTATCAGCATAAGACTTCTGACGGCTCTGCGCAGTCAGCATACGCTCTCTAATCTATGCTACTCGAGCCACATCATCTTGAATCTGATCATGTGCTAAACCACTAACACTTCTCTACTCATCCCAGCATAACGGGGTACGACATCTCTGTCCATACAGTGCCTCATATGGGATCATCCCAATAGATGCATGCCAGCTGTTGTTGTATGAGAACTCAACAAGTGGGAGATGATCCGTCCACACTTGTCCCCAATCTAACACACAAGCTCGCAGCATATCCTCCAGTGTCTGAATGGTCCTCTCTGACTGACCATCTGTTTGAGGATGGAACGCAGTCGTGAAGTGCAAACTCGTCCCCAGGGCAGTCTGAATCTGCTGCCAGAATCTCGAGGTAAATCGTCCATATCTATCTGAGACAATCGTCCTCGGTACACCATGGAGTCTCACTATCTGCCTAGTGTACTCCTCAGCAAATCTGCTCACCAGCCATGTCTCCCTAATAGGAATGAAACGTGCCGTCTTCGTTAATTTGTCCACTATGACCCAGATGGCATCAAAACTCCGGCTAAGCCTCAGTCCAGTCACAAAATCCATGGTGACGTCCTCCCACTTCCTCTGTGGAACAGGAAGTGGATGGAGTTCACCTCCAGGTCTAAAATGCTCGATCTTGACCTGTTGGCAGGTCGCACACTGTGCCACAAATCTGGCCACATCGGGCTTCAGCCCTCCCCACCAATATAAACGTCTCAATTCCTGATACATCTTACTCGTACCTGGATGTACAGAGTAAGGTGTACAGTGAGCCTCTTGTAAAATCCTCTGTCTCAACTCCACATCAGCGGGTACACAGACGCGACCGCGGCGCCTCAAAACTCCATCTGCTCCTAGTAGGAACTGTGGTGCCTCTTCTTGAGACATCCTATCTCGTATCCTCATCAGTGTCGGACATGTCTCCTGCTTCTGTTAGATCTCACCCAACAGATCAGGAAGTACCTCTAAAGTACGTAGCTGGGCATCCTCATCAGGAAATTGGATGTCCAACTCTAACCAGATCAAATCTCTCTGCAACTGATGCTGAACTGTCAATCTCGCAATCGCCTACTCTCGAGGCGTCTTCCTGCTCAGGGCGTCGGCGACAACGTTCGCCTTCCCTGGATGATACAAAATCTCTAAATCAAAGTCCTTGATCAGCTCGAGCCACCTACGCTGGCGATTATTCAATTCCCGCTGCGTGAAAATGTACTTCAGACTCTTATGGTCTGTGAAGATCTGACATGTAGAACCATACAGGTAATGTCTCCAGATCTTCAGTGCATGAACTACGGTTGCCAACTCCAGATCATGAGTCGGGTAGTTCTCCTCATACGTCTTCAGCTGCCGAGACGCATATGCTATCACTCTGCCCCGCTGCATCTATACACATCCCAAGCCTAGCTTGGATGCATCACTGTATACCACAAAATCCTCTGTACCCTCTGGCTGTGCCAAAATAGGAGCAGAAGTCAGACGTCTCTTCAGCTCTTCAAAACTCTGTATACAATGATCAGACCACACAAATCTGGTAGTCTTCCTCAGCAAACTCGTCAGTGGACGGCAATCACATAAAATCCCTCCACAAAGCGTCTGTAATAACCGGCTAGGCCAAGGAAACTACGTACTTCCTTGACGTTCGTCGGTGTCGTCCAAGCTGCTACTGCCTCTATCTTCGCTGGATCCACCTTGATCCCTTCAGCTGAAACCACATGACCCAGGAATGCTACCTCTGGCATCCAGAACTCACACTTAGAGAACTTAGCATAAAGTTCTCTATCCCGCAAAACCTGCAATACAATCCGCAGATGTCCTGCATGCTCCTCTCCACTGCGAGAGTATACTAGAATGTCATCTATAAAGACCACCACAAACTGGTCCAGGAAGTCGATGGAGATACTGTTCATCAACTCCATAAAAACTGTTGGGGCATTCGTAAGCCCAAATGGCATCACTACAAACTCGTAGTGGCCATATCTGGTCCGGAATGCTATCCTGTGCACATCCTGCTCTCTCACCCTCAGCTGGTGATATCCTGAGCGCAGGTCAATCCTGGAAAATACAGTCGCTCCCTGAAGTTGATCTAACAAATCATCGATACGAGGCAATGGATACTTGTTCTTGATGGTCACCTTGTTCAGCTCTCTGTAATCTATACATAACCTCAGTGATCCGTCTTTCTTCCGTACGAAGAGGACAGGTGCTCCCCATGGGGACACACTAGGGCGAATGAAGCCCTTCTCAGCCAGCTCCTCAAGTTGCTTCTTCAGCTCTAGCATCTCGACAGGCGTCATCCGGTATGGGGCCTTCGAGATCGGTCTCGTACCAGGCTCTAACTCAATACTGAAGTCCACACTCCTCTGAGGCGGCAAGCTGGACGGCTCAGCAAAAACATTTGTGAACTCACAAACAACTGGGATGTCCTCTACAGCTAAACTCTCCCCCTCCTTCATGGCATAACACCAGAAGGCATCACAACCTTGTGCAATCTGTCTCGCTGCCCGTAAAGCACTAATAACCGTACCTGTCTTTCCAAGGTCCCAACCTCGGAAAACATCTATCTGGCCTAACTCGGTAGAGTGGGTAACAGTCCTCCTACCTACATCTAGGACTGCAGAGTGTCTATTCATCCAATCCATACCTAGAATAACTTCTTCATGCTCTAATGGCATGACAAAGAAGTCAAGTAGTCAACTAGTAACACACGGGTCCCTACAGAAATGGGACAACCGTGAATCTCACGGGTACCTCTGACCCTACCACCATCGGGTAACCCTATAAGAAAGGGCATCCCCTCAACTGTATCTAAACCAAGACGCTCTACACAAGTATCAGAAATAAAAGAGTGTGTAGCACCAGTATCAAATAAAACTTTAATAGGTAAACCATGAATCAGAATGGTACCTGTAGCAGTAGGTGTAGCTGGCTCCTCTGCACTCCTAAGCTCAAAGACTCGGCCCTGTGGCCCTTTGGTATCAGTGGTGCTCCCACCACGACCTCTGCCTCTACTCGGCCCAAGAGCAGATCCCTGAGTCGTAGGGCGATCTTGGACTTTCTGTTGTCCCTAGGTCTGCTGCTGCTGAGGTGGTCTTTGCCCACCTTCCGCTACACTGGCAAGAGAAGAACCCTGCTGAGATGCAGCTCCGCCCTGGCGGCAGTAAACGGCTCTATGACCCTGTCTACCACACGTAAAACACGTCACTAGTGGCCTCGTGCACTCTGGCCTCATATGTCCTTGATCACCACAGTTATAACACTATCGTCCCTTCTCTGTAGCTGGTGTAGATACAGAACGACCCTGGCGTCTCTGACCACGCCCAACACTAGCAGCTCCAGCAGTACCACTAGCCTGCCCAGTACGCTGTCTCTTCTCAGACCCTCCGGCCTGAGAAGCTCTCCTCTGCCCAGCTCTCTCTCTCTCATAATCTGCAGCTCTGTCCTGATAGTCCATCAAGGACTCACAGTGAAAACCCGCCATATAGGCTCGGGTACCATCCCTCAATCGTCGAGAGAAAAGATAAACATGTTGATCAGCAGGAGGTGCAACTGGACCCAGTAAAGCCAGCTCCTCCTGAAACCTCCTGATGGCCTATGTGACTGGTACATCATCAAATCCAGCCTCAACAAAGTCGCGTTGTTTCTCTCTCCTCAATGAGGCAGGGCAGAAACGCTCTCTAACCATGGTCCTCATCTGGTCATAACTGAGAACCTGACTCCGTACTGACCTCCACCAGTGTTGTGCCAGATCTCTGAACGGAGTCTGCACCAACTCTATCTGCCTGTCAGCTGGACATTTGATAGACTTTAAAGTCGAGTCCACATGCCCTATCCACAGCTCCACCTCTAACCCCACCTTCCCAAAGAAAGGGGTACTCCCAACTGATGAAATGCCATTCAACCAACTATCTGGTCGAGGCCCTCTGTACTCCTCTGGAGCTCTAGCAATCTCAGCAGCAGGTGTCGGTACAGCTGGAACCCTGAGTCACTGTATGGGATCTCCTAGTGGATCCCTCATGTGCGGGCAGATTCAGGAGCACGTCTGCCTGCCCTGGCGGCCTCCTCTACCCGTCTGATATACTCTCGGAAGGCTGGTCCCTTCATGGAGACACGATCTGAGCCATCTGACCGGGCTCCCTGTGATTCCTGCCTCCCAGCTGCCCCGTTCCTAGTCTCGGGAACGACACTCTCAACAACGTTGTCGTGAATCTCCTCTGCTGCACGTAGATCAGCAGCAGGAATCCTACCCCGTCCTCTACCTAGAGGGGGTCTACCTCTACCTCGTCCAGCTGTAGGTAGGGCTCTAGTATGAACCATCTGCAGAGGACATAAACCTAACTTAGAAGGCTATATATATGCCATATGTATAGATATATATATATATCACACATCACATCAGATAGTATCTATCTATGTATATATACCTATATTGTCGAGATCTTCAGAGGGGTGATGGCTTCACGTACACACTAACCCAAAACGTTTGTACTCATTTCAAACCAAAAATCTTTTGAAAAGTCAAACCCCTTTCGGGTTCTGTTTATTTATCTATTCGACCTTTATCGCAGATTACAAGTGACATTGTTGTCAACCTAGGCTCTGATACCAACTTTGTAACACCCCAAATCCGTAGGACTCGGAGTGCTACTGGGCTAGGATCTCACAATGGATCTTGACCCTAGCCTGACAACAATTTCACTGATCTTAAAACAAGGCACATATAGATTAAAACAAAACATGAATCTGATATATATAAATCTCAAAAGGTTATACAGAGTACTGCTGAGTACAATCAAAACATAACAAATATATACAAGATCAAAAGATCCCAATCCCACGAGGACGACCTAGTGTACGGAGCCCTCAGCAGATCACCCTCTTGGATCACTCTGCAGTTCTCCTAACCTGCGAGGGATCTACAACACGGTATAAAACTGTTAGCTAACCATACACATATATAGAATGAACATAAGCACAATCACATATCAGAAATAATAAACACTTCAGCATGATATCACACATTTACCCGGTTCATTATCTTTATATAAATAATTCATCACTCATACGATATATATATATATATATATATATATATATATATATATATAATTCGGTATATGAACATAAGTGACACGAGGAATATAACCCTCGCCTCTGTGGGCTATAGCCAGCTGGAGTGGATCCGGCACACTTCACGTATACCCAATGGGAGTGTTCCATGTCCATCCCGTATACCAAGTCTGACCTATCCACAGAGAACCTCCCAGACTCCCAGCGGGATGTGATAGGAAAAGGTTGTCACAGCCCTACAGTGGGCAATCAATAGACCATAGGTCGGTAATAACAGTATCACATGCTAGCAAGCATAAACATACACCACTCATGCAACATCCAATATAGAGATGGCAGCTAAGTAAGTCTTATGGACTTACCTCAGTCTCGGAAGTAATCTCAACTAGGATCAACTCTCAGATACGTCCACTCCAATCTGGAGGACAACACGGCCTATACAAGGCATACATATATACATATCAATCTACTATCACACAAAGGGGTCACACCTAGACCCAAGGGATCCATAAGGATCATATCCAACTCGTAAACCTCAAAGCCCTAACCGGCATATCTATATTATACTCATCATCATCCGATACCTAGCATGGTACTAAGTCCCTCATACTAAGAAAGGAAAGGAGCTACCCAACTATAGGTAGTCCCGGGACAAGACGCACCTGTGTGATCAAGGGACGCAGGGGCGGAATAGACAACCTGCAGGCGCGGCAGGGAGCAGCCGCAGGCGCGGTGACAAGGAACGCAGGCAAGGCGCGGGCGCTGCGGCACGGCTTCCGTAGGGGCGGCGGCTTCCAGGCGCAGGGGCCGCGACGGTGCAGAACGTGATCCCGCGACTCTTCTTCAGCTCTTCACGTGATCAAATCACGTCTTCTCTCAACCAAAACCACACACATACATATACATACACATTTCAACATCAATCTGTGATCAATAATCTAATCCTAAGCTAAGAAAGGAAGAATCAAAGGAAGAAAGAAGAGAAGAAGGAGAAGAAGGCTTACCACATATGTGGCCTAACCAGGAACTGCTCACCACTAGCACCTCAGTTGGCTTCCAAGCTCTGCCATGCACATTATCTCATCAACAACCACAAAAACCACACAAAACTCTTCCAACTCTAAGGAATCCAAGATCAAGCTCAAGAAGGATGAAGGAGAAGCAAGGAGGACGTGAAAGGGTTGGATTGGGAAGTGAAGAAGAGGAACCTTTGCTCAGCAAGGAAAAGAAAGAAGTAAGGCAAAGGGTAAAGCACGAGTCAACCGGTCAACAAAACCGGCTGCAGCCGCAGGAAAACCGCGGGGGCGGTTCACTGGGTCGCGGGAGCGGCAGACATGCCCGCGGGTGCGGCAAGGCCAATCTCGGCCAAAGCCAATCTCGGCTAAGGACAAAACTCGGTCTGAAAGAATAGGGCTCTTACACCTAGGACGCTAATCTACTTGCGTCCTAGAGCTCAACCTACCGGTGTCATATCGACACCAACATAATGAAGGCTGGAGGTTCATGAAGTCTTCATTTCATCTCTTCGAGTTTCTATTGTTCAAGATTGGAGTCGGCGTCATATCGACACCAACATAATGAAGGGTGGAGGTTCATGAAGTCCTCATTTCATCTCTTCGAGTTTTTATTGTTCAAAATTGGAGTTGTTAAATCACACCTCCACCTTGAGGGGAGTGTTATATTATTGGGTCATACACTTAACCGTATATTTGGATTTATCCCTTTATCTTTGGGCTTTTCTTTATTTATAAGTTTATTTTTATCTTATTTTATTATTATCTTGTCTTTTATTCTTATTATAAAATATTTTATCAAATTAATAAATAAAACATCACAATATCTACAATATACAATACATATATCAAGAACTTTAACGTTGTCTTCGTATGCTAAAGTTCAAATTTTTGGACTTAGAAATACAATGTGCACTACACCGTCCCGTAAATCCATGTCCGTGATTTTAGTTCGCCACTTAATTTTGGCATGCACTTGATTACAATTAGCACACCCATTTTAGTTGAGCTGTTGAGAGGCAAACTGCAACAAATAACAAGCGAACACGTTTAACGTTGCCCTTCACGCAAACAATCATATCACTTTCATCTTCCTCGACTGTCAAAGACGGTGGAAAAATAATGGCCAGTTTTGCCTTCCCATAAATATTAGTTACTACATGACTCGAAAGTTCATATATTTTTTTAAAATTTGGAAAATTTTCAGTACAATTATACAACTTAGGGAAAATAATTTGGGGACATTTACTAAAAATTTAGAAAATTTGGAATTATCTTAGTGTAAAAATAAAATGGAGGGATATTTTGTGGGGAAAAAAAAAAAGGTGTTGACTGTGATTTTTTAAAATTTTTTTAAAAACCAATTTTCATTCATCGAGCTTGTCATTATCGATTAAAATACATAAATCAAGTGGAAATGAAATAGAAAGATCATATGAATCTCCCCCAACAGATGTCGGCAAGCAAGCCAGTTTTGCAACCTTGTTACCCTGACGACGAACATGATTACACACCGACAAAAGGCACTCCCACAACTCACCCTTCGAATTAGCATGAAGAATATTGCCCCAATCCCTCTAACCGAATCTATGTGCTTAAGTTTGTTGATTATAGTCAGTGAATCAGACTCGCAAATAACATGTTGACATCCTCTATCCTTAGCCATGTTGATGGCCCGAAGGATATCCTCGCCTTCAACCTCCTCAAACGAACGTATTTCGTGTACGGACTTAGCAGCAACCAGCAAGACCGTGCCCAAATCGTTCCTTGCCACCACACCAACACTCCATCTCCCATCATTTTTAACAAATGCATCGCAATTTAGCTTGATCAAACCACTTGGCGGCCGCTTAGACCAGTAGGAGAGGGAAGAAAATACATCATCAGATCCAACCCGAATCCCAACACTAGGCCGGTTAACCTCCTCCATCAGTTGTTGCACATCCAAGGTAATAGACGTCGAATCCGTGCTTATACCCTCAAAATAAGCATGTTTTGGGCCTTCCAAATCGACCATAAATTCACCATCCAACGTTGCTTCTCGGAATGATGGGCAACGTTCCGGATTATGTCGAACTAGTTAAAGATGGATGTTGCCTTGTAACATATTATTACAGGGATATCTTTTCCAGATTTCATCAAGCATTGGGCAGTGTGCAAGAGCATGCAAAGTCATCACAGTCATACTACACCTAGCGCACTAGGGCTCAATACTCATCGATCGTTGCATTAATCTCACCTTGCTCGGGATAGCATTAGAACAAGCCGTCTAAGATGACCCGACAAACAGCATGCTACCCGGCAAACTTCATGTCATGGTTAGGCATGCCGCTTGCCGGATCAACTCTAACTGTAGTAAAAATAACCTTCTTAGACCTCCTGAACATGATAGGAAGACCCATATACATCTCATGCTAATGATTCACCTCCCGAACCCCTACGATTGCCTTAATCTCCGATCTTCTCTCAGATCCCACATTGTTACTAAAAGACATTATGATTTTGAAAAGTTCACCTATTGGCTTGAAACTTCTCTGAATTTCCGGAGCATCTTAACAATCACGGCACTCTGTTTACAGGGCACTTTAGCAAAAATCACACTATCATCAGCACAAAAAAAGGGTGAGTTTTTTAGTGACCGTATTAGCAATTTTAATTCCCTGCAACGTATCATTCCTTTCACTATCCCAGATCATGGAAGACGACCCTTCACAAATAGGGAATAAGAAGGGAGAAATCGGATCACCTTTGCCTAAATCACGTTTTGGCACAAAAAAAGGGATAAAAATTCCTTTCATAAGAATAGAGAAAGAGATTGTGGTCACATACTTCATCACTAGCCTTATCCAACGCTCTCCAAAATTTATCGGCCTCATACATACTTCAAGATAATATCATTCTACTATATCATAGTATTAAGGTAAATTTGTTAACTATATATCATAACTAATAAGAAATTTATTTTAACACTTTAAATATTAATGTAGGTTTCTCACGCCCTACAAAGATTGGGATATTTTATTACATTTTTTATAAACTTGTTCGATATCTATAAAATGTTTTCGCAAGTCAAGTTCACGTGAGAATTTGATGATGTACAAGAAGAAATCCTTAATCATATATTATGTATTAATCATATATTATGTATAGCTAGGATTTTCGGTATTGTGTATAATTCTAATCGGTATACGATTTATGATTCTACAAAATGTATGTTGTGTACATTTTGGTATCCTACGTTCATACTAATTAATAAAAAAATATATATTACATAATGATCCGAACTAAAATTTCTTAATCTTACAGCTTTTATCGAATTATTTAGAATTGAGTTAAGTTCTAGTCTAAGTTTTTAATCGAGTTTAAAAATGTATTCATGTATAATCGGCTTGTTTAGTTAACCGAATGAGCCCAAATCGAGATTTTTTCGAGCCGAATTCGAACCTACTTCTAGTAGCTAGACACAATAAAACAACTGTAGTGAAGATTATCTCATATATTCATCACGGGGATTGTTATTCGAACCGAGTTCTAGTATGTTCATATTAAGCTCGTTTTAAAATAGAGCCGAAGTTAAAATCTAAGCAAGCTTAAATACATGATTGCATTCAAGTTCTTTAGTAAATAACGAGATTGAGTCGTAGACAAATTATTCCAACTCGGTTCATTTAACCACATTCATATTATGTTGTATTTTGATAGAGTTTTTCTTATTAATGAATTAAAAAAAAAAAACGTAGATGATATATTTTGAATTCTAAAATGTTAAATTAAGTCCAAAAGTTCAATTTCAATATTGAATGAAATTTAACAAGAAAATTAATTTATGCTATTTTATAATTATGGTAAAAGTTATTTTATTTTACGACTATTATTTTTTAAATATGTTGCGGACATTATGTCTAATAAAAAAATTTAGAAAAACATCTACAACTATTTCTTTTGAAGACTTGGAGTTTCTTTAATATAAGCAAATAAAGTATAATAAATAAATTTGTAAAACTCAAATTTATGTAGAAATTGGAATATCTATTATAAGAAAAATGTTTTTTATATATCATTTATAAGAAAAATGTTTTTTTTATTTTATCTTTTGCACTAGAACTTATCTATGCAAAAATAGGAGAAATTTTCGGATTTTTATACTTTGGTTTCAGTGAGGTTGATTATTTAACTTTACTGTAAAGTTGAATAATTTAAAATCTTCGTTTATAAATTAAGGGATAAAATTAGAGAGATCTTGTTAGAATGATTTGTTTTTAATTCTAATATATTTAGTAGATTTGTTTATAAAATTAATTTTTAATTTTTAATTTATAAATAAAGGGTTCAAATTTGTCCAAAATTACAGTAAAATTGAGATTTAACTTTACTGAATTCACAACCTAATAAATCTTATTATATTTTCATATGGATCCCCTAACTGTAAAGATTTCGGTTAACCATCAAGTTCCCCAAAACAAGTCATAAGACTCATAACCCGGAAGAGACCCTAGAAACAAGGACCTTCCTATATGCATAAATGTAATTATGAAAACTTAAGGGACTTATAGCGAACTAGAGGAGTAATTTAATGTCGATTCTAGATGACGTGTCCACATTCCACGATAATATTTGGCTATCAGCCTATAACTAATTCACCATTTGTCATGCATGTGTAGACATATGGTGTTATAAAGTACGTATATATGTAAATATAAAAGGTGGAAAGTTTTCTTTTAATTAACATTATATAAAAATGATTATATTATTAGATGTAACAAAATAACCGATAGAATTAATCAAATGTTAGCAATATTAATTAATTAGTCCACATGATATATCGAAAGTCACAACTACCGTTTTTAGAAAAAGGTTAGTAGGAGTATGTCTTTTTGGTGTGATTCATCAGTGGGATTATGACTTCTATTTGCATGCATAAAGTTAGATACTGTATTAATCAAATATTAACTTGTTAATTAATTTTCACCTAATTTATTGGGCAAACTAACAATTTTTAAGGTAACTTGAAATTGAAATACTCTAATTTAATTAATTCCTTCCTAAGTTATAGTAATTCNAACGTGATCCCGCGACTCTTCTTCAGCTCTTCACGTGATCAAATCACGTCTTCTCTCAACCAAAACCACACACATACATATACATACACATTTCAACATCAATCTGTGATCAATAATCTAATCCTAAGCTAAGAAAGGAAGAATCAAAGGAAGAAAGAAGAGAAGAAGGAGAAGAAGGCTTACCACATATGTGGCCTAACCAGGAACTGCTCACCACTAGCACCTCAGTTGGCTTCCAAGCTCTGCCATGCACATTATCTCATCAACAACCACAAAAACCACACAAAACTCTTCCAACTCTAAGGAATCCAAGATCAAGCTCAAGAAGGATGAAGGAGAAGCAAGGAGGACGTGAAAGGGTTGGATTGGGAAGTGAAGAAGAGGAACCTTTGCTCAGCAAGGAAAAGAAAGAAGTAAGGCAAAGGGTAAAGCACGAGTCAACCGGTCAACAAAACCGGCTGCAGCCGCAGGAAACCGCGGGGGCGGTTCACTGGGTCGCGGGAGCGGCAGACATGCCCGCGGGTGCGGCAAGGCCAAAGCCAATCTCGGCTAAGGACAAAACTCGGTCTGAAAGAATAGGGCTCTTACACCTAGGACGCTAATCTACTTGCGTCCTAGAGCTCAACCTACCGGTGTCATATCGACACCAACATAATGAAGGCTGGAGGTTCATGAAGTCTTCATTTCATCTCTTCGAGTTTCTATTGTTCAAGATTGGAGTCGGCGTCATATCGACACCAACTAATGAAGGGTGGAGGTTCATGAAGTCCTCATTTCATCTCTTCGAGTTTTTATTGTTCAAAATTGGAGTTGTTAAATCACACCTCCACCTTGAGGGGAGTGTTATATTATTGGGTCATACACTTAACCGTATATTTGGATTTATCCCTTTATCTTTGGGCTTTTCTTTATTTATAAGTTTATTTTTATCTTATTTTATTATTATCTTGTCTTTTATTCTTATTATAAATATTTTATCAAATTAATAAATAAAACATCACAATATCTACAATATACAATACATATATCAAGAACTTTAACGTTGTCTTCGTATGCTAAAGTTCAAATTTTTGGACTTAGAAATACAATGTGCACTACACCGTCCCGTAAATCCATGTCCGTGATTTTAGTTCGCCACTTAATTTTGGCATGCACTTGATTACAATTAGCACACCCATTTAGTTGAGCTGTTGAGAGGCAAACTGCAACAAATAACAAGCGAACACGTTTAACGTTGCCCTTCACGCAAACAATCATATCACTTTCATCTTCCTCGACTGTCAAAGACGGTGGAAAATAATGGCCAGTTTTGCCTTCCCATAAATATTAGTTACTACATGACTCGAAAGTTCATATATTTTTTTAAAATTTGGAAAATTTTCAGTACAATTATACAACTTAGGGAAAATAATTTGGGACATTTACTAAAAATTTAGAAAATTTGGAATTATCTTAGTGTAAAAATAAAATGGACGGATATTTTGTGGGGAAAAAAAAAAGGTGTTGACTGTGATTTTTTAAAATTTTTTTAAAAACCAATTTTCATTCATCGAGCTTGTCATTATCGATTAAAATACATAAATCAAGTGGAAATGAAATAGAAAGATCATATGAATCTCCCCCAACAGATGTCGGCAAGCAAGCCAGTTTGCAACCTTGTTACCCTGACGACGAACATGATTACACACCGACAAAAGGCACTCCCACAACTCACCCTTCGAATAGCATGAAGAATATTGCCCCAATCCCTCTAACAGAATCTATGTGCTTAAGTTTGTTGATTATAGTCAGTGAATCAGACTCGCAAATAACATGTTGACATCCTCTATCCTTAGCCATGTTGATGGCCCGAAGGATAGCCTCGCCTTCAACCTCCTCAAACGAACGTATTTCGTGTACGGACTTAGCAGCAACCAGCAAGACCGTGCCCAAATCGTTCCTTGCCACCACACCAACACTCCATCTCCCATCATTTTTAACAAATGCATCGCAATTTAGCTTGATCAAACCACTTGGCGGCCGCTTAGACCAGTAGGAGAGGGAAGAAAATACATCATCAGATCCAACCCGAATCCCAACACTAGGCCGGTTAACCTCCTCCATCAGTTGTTGCACATCCAAGGTAATAGACGTCGAATCCGTGCTTATACCCTCAAAATAAGCATGTTTTGGGCCTTCCAAATCGACCATAAATTCACCATCCAACGTTGCTTCTCGGAATGATGGGCAACGTTCCGGATTATGTCGAACTAGTTAAAGATGGATGTTGCCTTGTAACATATTATTACAGGGATATCTTTTCCAGATTTCATCAAGCATTGGGCAGTGTGCAAGAGCATGCAAAGTCATCACAGTCATACTACACCTAGCGCACCAGGGCTCAATACTCATCGATCGTTGCATTAATCTCACCTTGCTCGGGATAGCATTAGAACAAGCCGTCTAAGATGACCCGACAAACAGCATGCCTACCCGGCAAACTTCATGTCATGGTTAGGCATGCCGCTTGCCGGATCAACTCTAACTGTAGTAAAAATAACCTTCTTAGACCTCCTGAACATGATAGGAAGACCCATATACATCTCATGCTAATGATTCACCTCCCGAACCCCTACGATTGCCTTAATCTCCGATCTTCTCTCAGATCCCACATTGTTACTAAAAGACATTATGATTTTGAAAAGTTCACCTATTGGCTTGAAACTTCTCTGAATTTCCGGAGCATCTTAACAATCACGGCACTCTGTTTACAGGGCACTTTAGCAAAAATCACACTATCATCAGCACAAAAAAAGGGTGAGTTTTTTAGTGACCGTATTAGCAATTTTAATTCCCTGCAACGTATCATTCCTTTCACTATCCCAGATCATGGAAGACGACCCTTCACAAATAGGGAATAAGAAGGGAGAAATCGGATCACCTTTGCCTAAATCACGTTTTGGCACAAAAAAAGGGATAAAAATTCCTTTCATAAGAATAGAGAAAGAGATTGTGGTCACATACTTCATCACTAGCCTTATCCAACGCTCTCCAAAATTTATCGGCCTCATACATACTTCAAGATAATATCATTCTACTATATCATAGTATTAAGGTAAATTTGTTAACTATATATCATAACTAATAAGAAATTTATTTTAACACTTTAAATATTAATGTAGGTTTCTCACGCCCTACAAAGATTGGGATATTTTATTACATTTTTTATAAACTTGTTCGATATCTATAAAATGTTTTCGCAAGTCAAGTTCACGTGAGAATTTGATGATGTACAAGAAGAAATCCTTAATCATATATTATGTATTAATCATATATTATGTATAGCTAGGATTTTCGGTATTGTGTATAATTCTAATCGGTATACGATTTATGATTCTACAAAATGTATGTTGTGTACATTTTGGTATCCTACGTTCATACTAATTAATAAAAAAATATATATTACATAATGATCCGAACTAAAATTTCTTAATCTTACAGCTTTTATCGAATTATTTAGAATTGAGTTAAGTTCTAGTCTAAGTTTTTAATCGAGTTTAAAAATGTATTCATGTATAATCGGCTTGTTTAGTTAACCGAATGAGCCCAAATCGAGATTTTTTCGAGCCGAATTCGAACCTACTTCTAGTAGCTAGACACAATAAAACAACTGTAGTGAAGATTATCTCATATATTCATCACGGGGATTGTTATTCGAACCGAGTTCTAGTATGTTCATATTAAGCTCGTTTTAAAATAGAGCCGAAGTTAAAATCTAAGCAAGCTTAAATACATGATTGCATTCAAGTTCTTTAGTAAATAACGAGATTGAGTCGTAGACAAATTATTCCAACTCGGTTCATTTAACCACATTCATATATGTTGTATTTTGATAGAGTTTTTCTTATTAATGAATTAAAGAAAAAACGTAGATGATATATTTTGAATTCTAAAATGTTAAATTAAGTCCAAAAGTTCAATTTCAATATTGAATGAAATTTAACAAGAAAATTAATTTATGCTATTTTATAATTATGGTAAAAGTTATTTTATTTTACGACTATTATTTTTTAAATATGTTGCGGACATTATGTCTAATAAAAAAATTTAGAAAAACATCTACAACTATTTCTTTTGAAGACTTGGAGTTTCTTTAATATAAGCAAATAAAGTATAATAAATAAATTTGTAAAACTCAAATTTATGTAGAAATTGGAATATCTATTATAAGAAAAATGTTTTTTATATATCATTTATAAGAAAAATGTTTTTTTTATTTTTATCTTTTGCACTAGAACTTATCTATGCAAAAATAGGAGAAATTTTCGGATTTTTATACTTTGGTTTCAGTGATGTTGATTATTAACTTTACTGTAAAGTTGAATAATTTAAAATTTTCGTTTATAAATTAAGGGATAAAATTAGAGAGATCTTGTTAGAATGATTTGTTTTTAATTCTAATATATTTAGTAGATTTGTTTATAAAATTAATTTTTAATTTTTAATTTATAAATAAAGGGTTCAAATTTGTCCAAAATTACAGTAAAATTGAGATTTAACTTTACTGAATTCACAACCTAATAAATCTTATTATATTTTCATATGGATCCCCTAACTGTAAAGATTTCGGTTAACCATCAAGTTCCCCAAAACAAGTCATAAGACTCATAACCCGGAAGAGACCCTAGAAACAAGGACCTTCCTATATGCATAAATGTAATTATGAAAACTTAAGGGACTTATAGCGAACTAGAGGAGTAATTTAATGTCGATTGTAGATGACGTGTCCACATTCCACGATAATATTTGGCTATCAGCCTATAACTAATTCACCATTTGTCATGCATGTGTAGACATATGGTGTTATAAAGTACGTATATATGTAAATATAAAAGGTGGAAAGTTTTCTTTTAATTAACATTATATAAAAATGATTATATTATTAGATGTAACAAAATAACCGATAGAATTAATCAAATGTTAGCAATATTAATTAATTAGTCCACATGATATATCGAAAGTCACAACTACCGTTTTTAGAAAAAGGTTAGTAGGAGTATGTCTTTTTGGTGTGATTCATCAGTGGGATTATGACTTCCATTTGCATGCATAAAGTTAGATACTGTATTAATCAAATATTAACTTGTTAATTAATTTTCACCTAATTTATTGGGCAAACTAACAATTTTAAGGTAACTTGAAATTGAAATACTCTAATTTAATTAATTCCTAAGTTATAGGAGCATGTCATCTTGATTAATACGGTTGTATATTCTGGTATTTTATATGGGTAACTTGAAATTGCGTATACATGTGTGGATTATTAGATATCAAATGAACAAGTGACATGTTCACTTGATATCTAACTTGAGTTTTTTCAAATCACCATCATAAACACGTAAGATGTTTTAACATTCAAAAACTAAATTTCTTAAAAACACGACGCATATTTATAGCAAAAAATAAGAAAAATCAGCTAAATTCTAAATAAATGAAATGAAATGATATATGAGATAAAACACATGTCTTAATTACCCATATAAAATATCCATTCCAACGTTGATAGAGAATGAAGAATGAAGAATGAAGATTTTGCATTCCCACTCAAACACTTAATGTGGACATGACAACATATCCCACATGGGCACATAACATGTACATTGCATAACAAAGTATGGGTCTTATTTTTACCCTAAAGTCGATTAGGGCAACTTTGAATTTTTCAAACTCTTGTATACATTCTAATCCGATCCGGACATAAGTCACATAACCAAAATGTAAGTACATTTGTTTAACAAAAAACTAGGCATTTTGGACAGCATTTCTTTTAAACTGCTGTCCTTCTTAGCACACTGAGATCTACCATAACATGATAAATTTCACAACTAAAAAAAGTATTATAAAAATTTTGTAAAGAAAGACTATTATAAAAGAATACAAGATAGCTTGTGGAGCTTAATAGCCCTCTCAAACATAACTATTATTCTTTGTAAGGGTGGGAGCTGGTTCAACTACCACCTACCATTACCCCCCTTGTAAGTAGCCCATTTAAATGCCACAATTAATATTATTGTCTTTCTCAAACTCCATAGCCAATCACTTATAACTCACCATTAACCATTTCACAATCACATTTACTTAGTAACAAAATTAAGTAAAAACCCTAATTTCATTGTCACAGTACACTCATTATTCTATTTAAACTCATAAATCTTCCTTCCCCTTCTCTTATGAGATCACAATTGGGTTTTTCTCCACACACATGATCTCATTCGTCTTCCCCTCTTCAAACCCAGAAAAAATACAGACAAAAAACCCCTAAATTCTTCATTCATTGAAATATATACATATATATATATATATACCTGAAATAAATTCTGGCTATGGAGTTATTGAGGAAGTTTCTAAAGCTCATCAATGAAGCTCTGTGCTTTATTATCTTCGCATCAATGGACATTCTCGATTTCCTTCTGTGTTTCGTTTATCGAGCGATTGATTTCTTCGTTGAATCTGAATCAAAGCCTTGCTACTGCTGTTCTCCTAAAGAAGCCATAACCAGCAGTGGAAACATTCTCGTGTCGGAGAAGGGAACGTCGGCGAAGATCGTTTGTTTAACGGCCGGTTCTTCTACTCTTCATTTGGATGACGTGTCTGACACGCTGTTCACGCGTCCGCCTTACGTGTCAGTTGCGTCACGCTCTGCTGTCGAGGAGTTCAGGAGGATCCGGTTTGAGAAACCCGGTTATGTGGTCCGGGATTTGCCTCATTCCCGGACGACGTCGTTTTGCGATACTGTGAAGAGTAAAACGATGCGTTCCACCTTCTTTGTGGAGATGCTACAAGGGAAGATTAATTACCCTATCCCTAGATGGTCCGATTGTGATTGCCATACTTGCAATTCTTGGGCTTCTTCTTCTAAGGACAACCTCTTTGTTAGAGTTGATGGTGCCAAAGGTAATTTTTTTTTATTTTTTGATACATATTGAAATGTAGGGTTCATAATTGATATTTTATATTTACAAGTTATGACATCATGTTTGAAAATGATTGAACGTCTTTTCTTTCTTCTTTTTTTTTCCTTATTAAAATGAAGAAAATAACCTTGTACAAAAAAAAATCGATTATTTTATCCATCTTGTTAGAGTGATGTTTTCATCATTTTGTAATTATTTTAAAAAAATAAGTATATTTGGAAAAAAGACCATTTATAATATTTATTGACAAAATATGTTTTGCTGTAACAGAGCCAAGTGTCAATTAATAGTTCTAGCATGGACCCACTTGTCCTATAAAATAAGTACGTTATATTCAGTTTTTTTACAAGAAATATGAATTAATAGTACCTGATCAAATATATTACCGACATTACTAATTATATTGTAGTAAATAAATAAATAATTTCCCTTAAATATTTTGTGTAGGCACAAAAGGAACAGAAGATGTGTTATTTATACACGGGTTCATATCGTCGTCCAAATTCTGGACGGAAACCGTTTTCCCGAACCTCTCGAGCTCCGCTAAATCCAAATACCGTCTATTTGCCGTCGATTTATTGGGGTTTGGGAGGAGTCCAAAGCCGTCGGATTCACTATACACTCTTAGGGAACACGTGGAGATGATCGAACGGTCAGTGATCGAACCGTATAAATTGAAGAATGTACACATTGTAGCCCATTCTCTAGGATGCATCTTGGCCCTTGCTCTCGCCGTTAAGTACCCCGGCTCCGTTAAGTCCCTCACGCTTCTTGCACCCGTAAGTTTTTTAATCGTCATTTTCTTTTTTGTATTGCACATATAAAATAGTTTATGTTGCGTAAATATTCGTATAAAAACATTACAAAAAGAGAATATCAATTCCTCTAATATATTTTTAAATTCGTCACCACGTCACATTTTATTTTTAGAATATTGATTACGAAATTGATTTGAAAGATTTCTCATTTAGTGATGTTTTGTTATTTCCATTTTTATAGAAAATGAGAGTTAACAAACGGCCGTTTAAGGATATTTCCTCCTATCATTTCATTATGACTTTTCAACGATAATAAAAAGCTTTAAAATAATTATATTTTAAAATTTAATACATTTGCATCCAACTCTCATGCATTGTACTACGTATAGTCTGTATATTGGCAAAAAATTGACAAATCGTTAGCTTGCCGTGTAACATATTATATTGTTCAACGGCCAATTGAAATAAAAGTAAACTTTGTTGCATGTGAAAATAAAATTAAAAATATAGGATTTTGTTTCATTTAAAAAGGTATTATACAAACATAAAGTATTTCAATGATTACGGTATATCCGATGTGGGACAATATATATAGCCATATATCTCAACAAAAGTCTCTCATTTTCCAAACAGTATGCACGATTAAGACATTTTTAAGACGTTGATTGCAGCTTTGAGAACATGCATAGTAATTAACCTAACAAAGTTGCGGCTTTAAGTTGAAAATAACGTCTACCCAATGCATGAACTATATTGCCTCAGGACCTAGACAATTAAACGACTCCGATTTAGGTTTAAATATTTTTTATGACATTTTTTTATCTATTAGATGTATTATCTTAAAGTCTATTAAAAACTATTTATAAATTTATTTTTTCAAATTAAATTGTAAGAAAAGTATTTGTAAGATTGAAATTTTAATACGGAGTTTGTGTTTTATGTGTTACAAAACAAATTGATCAACAAGTAAAAAAAATGTTTCGGGTTTAGGATGAAATTGTTAATTTCAATGGACTTTTTAGTTATAGATTTACAAAAATCCTTCTTTAGAAATAGATCAACTTTCAATCTCTTTACAAATATTAATGCTTTATCTAATATAAAAATCTTATTTATCGTCTCTAGTGGCAAATATTAGTCTATATGTATTTCAATCTAATTTATTTCTCTTATAAAATAAAAACGATTACATTAAACTTACTATATATTTTCATATATCCAATTACAGCTATAAATAATGAAAGAAAGAAAAAGTATTTGACATTTTTGTAACACATATGCATGTCACTGTAGTTGTAATGGTTTATAGTTATTTTACTAGAATACATATGAATAGAATAGAACCACAATTAATGATGCAAGCCAAATTTTGTGAGCTATTTAATTTGTCAAATCAGCCTTTATTTTTATAATCGTATATTCCAGCTCAAGCCCACAATTTTTTTAAAATATTTTTCATGATGCTAAATAAAGCTTTTAATGTTAGAGTAGACTCGAATACTACTAGTCACATGCATACGTACGTATATACACGTTAGACTCAAACTCACCGCTTAAGTTCAATAAATTATTATCCTGAAACTAATTGTAATACGAGAAGTGATCAACGAATGTATATATTATGATCCGAGTATTTCGACTTTAAATGTGAGAAACTTACAATCTCAATACGAGTACAAAAATATTTTAGGGTTGGATTAATAACTTAGTTATGTAAAATGGTTGATTGTTGATGAATGGAGGTGTGTTTGCGTTGCAGCCATATTTTAGGGTTCCAAAGGGCGAGCAAGAGACGCAATACGTTATGAAGAAGGTGGCGCCACGGCGGTTGTGGCCGCCGCTGACGCTAGGAGTGTCGATAGCGTGTTGGTATGAACACATATCACGCACTATCTGCTTACTCATCTGCAAACAACACCGCTTGTGGGAATTTCTCTTTGTCCACGTCACCAGAAACAGGTCAACTAATTTGACCCTCCTTTTCCCTTTTTTCCTAAATAACAATAATTGTTCTAATAAATCATACAAATGAACCAAATTGGAATATCTTTTACATAAAAATCCAGTTTTTTGCGCCATTGCCCTTATTATTTTGAGTTAGCTACATAGTTTTCAAATGCATATTTTTTACATTAAAAGGTAGTGTTCAAATACCAGCAATTTCGATACTAAATATAACTTTAGAGCACAATATAGTTCACAAATAAAAAATATATATTTATATAATAAGATAGTCAATGCTTTTGGATTTACTCTTTGAAATTGTTTGATTTTTTTCCGTATAATATGGAATAAACTTCAAAATAATTGGTAAATAATCTATTATACAATTATTTATTATGCAATTTTAGGTTGGAATTTAGTGTAGGAGAGTAATAAGTCTAAAACTAATTCCAACTAATAGTTAGGTTATAAACTAGTGTATGGGTATGACGAAGTGTTATGTTACATACCTAGCAAGAGGAACAAGTCAATCGTAGTTTTGACTATTATTGGTAAAGGTAGTTCAGGTAGGAAACGGCGTCGTACGAGCTGCTTATGTCACAGACAATAAAATTAATTTTGTGGTCTTTTCATTCCTATGCATTATTTTTCTTTTCCTTTTTTATTATTAAAATGAAACACCGAAAGAGAAAGGAAATGACCTTCATTTATTGCCAACAAAATTAGCTCCTAATGCACAACTAGTCTTCGAAAATGAATGCTTGAGAATATTGTTACAAGTGGCCAAGTCACCAAGTGGGACAACTTGCATTTATGTAACTTACCATAATACCCGTCGACGAATTCGTCTCACGTCAATCGTGAAACGATTATCGGTCTAGTCTCACGTCGATCGTAAAATGATCGGTCTAGTATATAGGGTTAGTAGTTATTTCTTCTATTACTAATTAATTTTTAAGATAAATAAATTATTAATTTTGTGTGTTAGGTTTAAGTATACCACTACGTGATGTTAAGTTTACACTATGTTAGACTTTAACAATAACTTTATTTTCTATAAATCTATTCAAACACAAGTTGATGTAAGTTAAAATACATTACATAACGTTGATATAAAATAATATCGGTTTAGTATATAAGCTTAGTGGTTATTTCTTTAAAAACTATCGCTAATTGTTTTTAAAATGAAATTTTACTTGGCTTATCTGTTATGTACACGTATTACGACAAAGTCTAGTGTTGGACTTTCACAATAACTTTAAATCTCTTTTTTTTTTTTAAATAAGTTGATATAAGTTAGAATAGTGTATAAAATTTATCGACTACTTATCTTAAATACTATTCGTTTTGTAGGTTTAAAACATACTTGTGTGAAGGATTTTGGTGTCACACACACAACGCTGCATGGCACACATTCCACAACATTATATGTGGGACGGCGAAGAAGCTTGAGCGTTACTTAGATGTCGTACGTGACACCTTAAAATGCGACGTAAATGTCTTTCATGGTAGAGACGATGAGCTCATCCCTGTCGAGTGTAGCCTTAGCCTTAAATCGAAAATCCCGCGTGCTCGGGTCAAGATGATCGAGAGAAAGGATCATCTCACGATCGTCGTTGGACGGGAAAAGGTGTTTGCTAGAGAACTCGAGGAGATATGGAGGAGAGCATCATTAAGTGGTAATTAATATTCATAATAAGGGTTTTGAATACATAATAATATAGATATAGATATTGAAAATGTGTATTTGGTGGATATGGTTTTTTAAAAATTATATAAGAATATTGGTGAGATTAATGGTTTTAGTAATGTTTTATTTCTCCTTTTTAATGTCGTTGGTAATATTTATCAAGTGTGAATTAATTATAGTGGATGTACGTACTTATACTTGTAAGTCTTTCAGTTTTACATGGTCAAATATGGTATATTTATATTTATATATATTCATATTTTGATTTCAGATTATAAATGCAGAGATATCGATCTTGTACTTCAATCCAAATTATATGATGGAAAATATTGGTCCCTGTTTATTCATTATTTACCAAAAACATACACATAGTTTTCAAAATTTGAGTTCCATAAAAATTAGTGTCGATCATAGGTTCGAAAATGACCAGAAACTATAAAAATTGAACCGAACCAAAAATCGATTTTTGTGAAAACAAGAATTGGAAACAAACCTGAAAAAGTCATGTGGATGATGAAATAGAAGTATTTGATAAACTTATTTCAATGATTTATTAATAAATCTCAAAGGCTTTAAATACACAAAATGAAGAAATAAATAGGAAAGTAAATAACAAATAATCATGCTAATATATAATAACAAAGAGATATGATCCAATTAAGAAGATCTCGATTTTATCACGCTTCCTCTATCGGTGATGATTGATGCACAATACCGAGTTTGAACATGAGAAATTGAAAATGACTCAAACCTAAAGTCATCTCAAATAGATTTGCCCAGAAGGTGCAAGAAGGTATGTGGTTTGTTGTTGCTCATCTTGACTTGTCATTGACTATATTATATTCATGTGAGACAATGAGCCTTGAGCGAAAGTTATTGGGTTGCCCTTTGTTTTGATTGACAACAATATGTCATCGGATTGTGTGGCGACAATATAACGCCGGTATGTGTGGTGACAATAGAATGCCGGTTGGTTGGCGCCTTGACAACCCTTGAACGTGCCGACTAACGTCCTAGGCCGCCGGCATACTAACGTCCTATGCCGCTGGTAGATTTAGGATCTCTACTCTAATATCAAGAAGGTTTTGATAAGCTTAATTCAATGATTTGTTATTGACCTCTCAAAGCCTTTAAATACACAAAATGAAGTAATAACTAGGAAAGTAGTTTGTTCTTTTGGGGTCTTGGTTTGTCAGGCTTACGACTCTAATTGTAGATCTGGACAATGAAAGTCTGTCTGATTAGGCTATCCAGTCTTAAGGCATGTTGTCAAGTATCAAATGAGTTAGACAGTTGAACTAGAGAGACATGTGGAGGAAGAAATATTCCCACGTCGATAATAAAGGATAATCAACCTAGTATATAAGGTTAAGGTTACTCATTTGATTGCCAATTGATTTTAGGATAAAACCTCACTGGACTTATGTGTTGGCCGGGATTGGATCCAAGATGCATATATGCTCTGAAGTGCGAACCCTCCACGTTAAATTTGACCCACCAGAATTTCACAAGTTACTCGGTTTAGACGTAAATCGACTTTGATAATATATGACCCATAGACCGAATCTACTAGGGTCGGATTAGGTTCGGTTTAGGAACTCAACAAAAAAATAACATTTACAAAATATCACTTGAACCACCTACCACCGCCGCACGCAAAAAAAAAAAAACAAACAAACAAGAAAAACAACTTTTATAAGATGAAGGTTCTAGATTGGAAAAGAGTTACAAATCCACCAATTAGTTAAAAAGTTAGCATTATATGAAAAATAACTACAAATCAATTGATCTGACAATATAAGTCGTCTCTCTGATTTAAATACTTGAGTAATTTGAGCTATTAAAGAACTCTGGATTTGATTCAGTTAAGAGGATTATGCGGGATTAAGAGAGACATCAAAACACTGAGGATCGGGGAGAAGAAGTCTGGTTGTGAGTACCATTGACAATGACAGCTTGAGTATCATACAACAACGATGAAGAGGTTGATCATGAACAATTGGACAAGCTTGTATGTGTGAATATGTAAAAATGTAGTGTAACAAGAGAAGATTTGATTTGTGTTCTATTATTAACGTATCTGATGATTTAGATCTAGAGGACAATTGAATGGTGTAGGTTTACTCTCGCCGAAGATGTTGGAGGAGATAAAGAGTAGCAAATAGTTGAGGGATATACTAGGTTAAATGGTTGGAGACGTATGAAAATTGAAAATGAAGGTAAATAGGTTAAAAGTTTTGAGTACTTATATATGTATATATAAATTCGGTCCAAATCGATTTTAGATCGAACCGAAAATCGATAATCGATGAATATCGTACCGCAAATTGATCCGCTTATAAACGATTCAGGCTCGGTCTACAAACGAAACTGATTTTTTCAGCCATAATAAAAATAATTCGTAATAATCATATACCTTTATAGCCTAAAATATTTCGACCATTCTAACACATTTAGATTAATGTTTTTTTTTAAAAAAAAAGAGAGTAATGTTTATCAATAATATTATAATTAACTTAAAAATTAATATAAAAATTGATGTATTGTTATTTTACCATATATTTTTTTCCTCTTTTTATTTTATTTTATTTATTAAAATTGATTTTTAAAAAAACTACGTCGACACGGGGCCTCCGAAATTCATTGGACAGCCCTGACTGTACATATCCCTATATTGACGTCAAACCCTCTATTGCCATTCGCCAACATTATTCCTGATAACTCCTGCTGTCGTAGCATGTTCGTCGTCTCTAACAGCTCCGTCCGTGTTAATCTCGGCAGAGTGTGGAGCAAAGAACGGATTTCACAAGAGTAGTCCTCCTTGCAAAACTAAGAAGCCTTCCTTTTCAGGTTCCTAATTTATTCTTGAGTTTGTCGATGATGAAATTAAATTCTTCTCTGGTGGGACGTTTCATAGTGATGAGGATACCGAGATATTTCCTAAACTCTTCGGAAATAGAAAGCCCGGACAAACGTTGAATCCGTGCACGCAAAATGCCTTTGACATTGGGGGAGACAAATTCTCGACCTGGTGAAGTTCACTTTTAAATCTTAAGCATCGCAGAAATCAGCAAGGCATTTCTTTACCATTTTGACTTGAGAAGTCGAGGCCTCGGCAAAAAGGACAATATCATCTGCATAAAAAACATGAGAAACATTTGGGCAATTTCGATTAATTTTTACCGGCTTCCAAGCACCTTGGTTGACTAGTGAAAGGATCTCATGGCTCAATCTCTCAAGGCATAGGACGAAAAAGATAAGGTGATAAAGGATCCCTTGTCTGACACCCCTAGTCGGTGTAAAACTTTAAGTTGTTTTCCCGTTTCAGATGATTCTCATCGAAGAGGAACGAACACAATTCATAATCCTGGTTACCCATTCATCCGAAAGACCAAGCATAGTGCAGGTTTCCTCAATGAAGGACCAGCTCAACCTATCATATGCTTTTTCAAGATTGATCTTAATAGCCATCCATTTCCTCCCTTTTTTTTCTTTGATAATGAAAGAATCACCTCTTAGACAAGAACAATATTGTCTTCCACCAATCTCCCTGGGATGAAACTACTTTGATATGGACTAATAACCCTTTCCATGATAGGTTATAACCTAGAAAACAAGGGTTTTAGAGATAAGTTTATAAATAACATTGCATAGTCCAATGAGCCAGAAACTGAAACATTAGTTTTCTAAGTAATCATATTTTAACTGAAAAACATCTAAAAAGCGTCACAATATCCAAGCTGAAAATGTCTTTAATTTCTTTACCATTTTATTTGCTTTGGTGTATCTGAATTTTTGGAACAAAAGACAGGTTATAATGATTAAAATGTTTTGCATGTAACATTGTTAATATATCAAAAATATTCCTTCCAAAATAAATATATCAAAAATATTTTCCCAAGGCCCGTGAGCTACAGACCATTAGTAAAGAATAAGTCCAGCCCAATAGGCCCATTAACTCTAACTTCGATCACGAAGGACATATTGCAATTTTACGATGAGATCAGGCCCAAATTGGGTGGCCCAAGATACATTTGGACCTTTTCTACGTGTTCAGTTTAGCTAGCATCAGGAATAGTAGTTTGAAAGAATTACTAATATTAGTAATTTTAGGGTTTGTAGGAATGTGGTATATAATCTACGAAATCATATATTTTCTTTTAATCATCCCCTAATTCCCCCTAATTCCGTACTTAGGGGTGTAAAAGCGAAACTAAATTTGATTAATTTAATACTTAGATTTCAAAAGCGAAATTAATTTTATTTCATTTCACGGTGCGAAATCGAAAATGAGTTTATCTATTGATGACATATACTAAAAATCACAGAACACGATTAAGAATACTCCACATCAGCAAATTTTCTTGCGAAAAGATACACGAAGCTATAGACTAAACTAAACGCAACATGAATCTAACCTTGACGAATCGTAAGAAGTTTTGGACCAGATTAAATCCTACTTGCTTCATATAATTTATTTTATGCAGAAAAAGAGATTTATTTAATCTAACATACATGTTATACGTACAAAGATCACATAAATAGGAAGAGAGACTAAATATCTCGATACAACGAAACAAAATGACTAAACAACAAGTGAATAACCAAAACACGATTGCTTAATATATATATATGTATAGTGAATATGGAGATACATGTAAATGTCGGATCTTTTACCTAAACAGCAAAAAAAAATAAAAAAATATTTACTTAACTAACAAAATATGAAACAAATTTACTAATATGATCAATTTTCTGACACAAATCTACTAAAAATGCATGATCAGACTCTTCTTTTTTAAATCTTATTATAAATCACTAATTGCGGTTTTAATTTAATAATTGTTTTGTTTTTATTTTATTTATTATTTGAAATGTAATTATTAAAATTTAAACTAGAAAAAGTATGATACTAGTTCGTTAATATAAAGAGTTAGCAGGTCAGAGGCATGGACAAAATTAAAATTTGTCATGTTGGTAAAATTGTTTAATGTTTTGTTAGTTTAAGAAATATTTTAATATTTTGTTGCTGTTTTGGTAAAAAAAAAAAAATCCTCAAATGTCTCACTATTAATATCCGTATAATATATATATGTTTGTCACAAGAGTTAGCAGGTCAGAGGCATGGACTTTTACGAGGAATTGTACTCTACTTTTACCCTCACTGTATACCAGTGAAAAACTTACGTAAAAAGATGTAAAGTAACCTTAGATATCACGAGTAAAAAGTAACAAAATGGGTCCTCCAAGGAGATTCAAAATTTACTTCTCTGTCCGAAACATCTATTCCACTTACCATTTTGTAAAAAGATGTAATAGGTAGGTGTGACACAGATTTAAAGAACACTTTTTGGTTTAAAAATTTAAAGAACATTATATATATATATACACACGAATACATGAACCAAAATAATAATTATTATTATTTTTAACATAAAAGAGTTTAATATATTAGACAAAAATGGCAGGCGGATAACCCGTCAATAATAAAAATAAAGAAAATACAACAAAATAAAAGCAGCAAAAGACGAGAACTAGGATTACAACGAGGCGATCATTGAAAAGTACTAGAAAACACGAGGTAAACAAATCGAATAAAACAACAAATGAGGTAACGACCCACGATAACAAACGTTGACATATTGCTCAATAGAATTTTCCGATGGAAAATATATGTTTTTTTATCAACACAATTTCTAGTAGTGACGGTTTGAAAGCTAGTCTAATACGGAGTATCAACTACGGACCGTGTGAATGCGGACCAGGGTCTCACGAACCTTATTGGGTCAGTTAAGGGGTTGAGAGGAACAACGTCGTTCTAGGTCTGGTCTAATAAATTTGGACTTCAAGTAATATCTTTTGAGATTAGAATAGAAGGAAATTTGTGTCGCTGTAATAGAGGATTTATCTATTCAACAAAATACTTAAACTGTATAGCTGAAGATATCAGAAGGAGAGATGACAGTGACATCTCAATGCAAACAAATATGATGTGAGAAATACTGCGTCGTTCAGAACCTCAGATATCATCAAAATGGGTTTCATAGCTAGCTACAAGATCGAGTTTAAACAACTAATTAATCAACAAATTATCAAAAAATAAAATTCATTCGTATATTTGTTAGTATAGTAAGTATGTTGATGAAGAACTATTGATGTTATCTTAGTTATGTAGTATCGGGTGGTCTTTTAGCCTGGGGCGTACGTCTCAGTTTGGGTAGGGTTAATGTTGATACATGTGAACATCAAACTCTCTACACACTACTTTTATAGGCTAAACAATATTCAAATATCAATTTTATTTTTATTATATAACATCAATTTTTTTGAGATAGTTTATATTCTAAATTTAGAAACGATAAACTGATCGACCAACACCAAAATGGAACATTTTTTTTAACCTGTAAATATATATGTAGATCAGTGGAAATTTTCCTTACGATTAGGTGTGAAACCTTTAAAAACTTTGGAACAAGACAAACTGTGACCTTGATTTCACTAGTTGCTCGTGTATGATTTTTAGTGTACGGTCGTTCATTTTGTCTTTTAAAAGATTGTATGATCGTGCGTATCATAATCATTTATTATGCGGGCTTAAAAAAATACAAGATTCTAGATTCTTAAATGTATATTTATAATTTTATCACTTTGTTGATCATTTATTTAGATGAATAATCGATCAATATATCACGAACAAGAATGTACAATATTATAAACCCTTTTGAACAAGAATATTTCTTACTGTCTCACTATATGTCACATTGACATTAGTAATTCATAAACCGTGTTACTCACCTAACCATTTATTAAAAAAAAAACATTTATGAGGCAGATAGTCATCTTCTCCATGGCTGTGCTTTCAAGAGCTTTGGCCTTTTTACTTTTACATACAATAGATCCATCATTTTCACACTTCATTTCTAGCTTCTGACTAGTAATTGTTGGACTGAATTTTCTTTAGATTTTTCTGAATAAAAGGTGAGAGATCTCTGGCTTGAATAAAAGGGAAAATGACTAAAAATAATACCAACTATGAGGTATGAATCAAAAATAATACGAACTTTAAAAATTAGTATTTCATATACAAACTATTGCACATTAAACCAGTTTTGATAGGGTAAAATTGTGGTAAAATTTAATTACAAAAATCGCCCACATATTTTTTAAATTACACAAAATGACCTATATATTTTATTTTCTTTCAAAAATCACTTATTTTATTTTTGTATAGTTAACAAATTATGTAATAAAGATTAGTCATCACTTTATTCTTAAATATTTATGGTGGTTTATTCAATAAAAAAATTAAGAAGTTTTTAAAATAAAAATTTTGTTGATAGACCCATGTTTAGTGTCATTATTGTTTTATAATTTTATGGGTAGTTTGAGGGGTAAAATTTAATGAAAGAATATATCATTTATTGGAGTTTTTGTGTAATTTGAAATTTTAAAACTAATAAATTTAACGTAAATTAGTGGAAAAAGATCTTTATTTCATGTTTTAAATTTTTAAAATTGTAAAATTTAAAAAATCAATATTATTTCATACTAAAATTTGTGGGAATTTCACCAAGTATGGGTCTTTTAACCAAAATTTTATTTTGAAATTTTTAAAACTTCTCAATCATTCTTATAGATATATTTTACATAAATTTCCTAAAATATTAAAGAATAAATTGATTACTAACCTTTGTAACATAATTTGTTAGGTATAGAAAAATAATATGCGTTGTTTTTGAAATAATATATAATGTAGGGGTAATTTTATGTGATTTTAAAAAGTTATGGGCGGTTTTTTCAATAAAATTGAGCATAATTTAATCTCGTATCAAAATTGGTTTAATGCGAAATAGTTTGTATACCAACTAGTAATTTTTAAAGTTTGTATTATTTTTGGTTCATGTCTCATAGTTAGTATTATTCTTGGTCATTTTTCCTGAATAAAATGAGTTTTTGGTCCTGTTGGGTATTTATGAAACATTTACGATAATTTTATATTCTAACTTTAACATACAAATATAGTTTTTATATTCATAATTTTTTTAAAAAATTTATATAATATAATTTATAATTTTATAATTTTATTCTAACTTTAACACATAATCTTCTACCTCTTTTTAAGAGATTTTTATAATTAAAATTGAACTTCTAAAAGGTTCTCTATTTTAACATTTCAATTTCATGGATTTTAGCTTTTACTGGTATTAACATATTCTTACGCTCTTATAGTGCATAAGAGATGGACAATTCGGATATTTAATATTGCCAATATTATTCGAATTAACCAGTTTAGAAATTTAAATGTTCTTAGTCTTCTTTTTTTTTGTTATCTAGAACTACAATTACTTAATAATTAGAAAAAATTAATAATTTTTAGTTTCTCTATACTTAATTAATTAAAAATATCATAATCATCTAAAGTATTTTATAAATTAAAAAATATATTTATCTTTTAAACTTTAAAGATATCTGTGTTTTGACACGGAAAACTATATTAGCATATATAAATGCGTAGAGTAGAGGTTGAGCCAAAAGAAAAAGAAAAAGTCATGCATGCCACATTCATCTGCCAAGGAAAGCAAGAATCCGCATCATGCTATAAATCCGGAAAAAATACCTACTTATGTCAATGTTAATGATATCATAAATTGTTGAACCATCAACAATGATTGTGAAAACGTCATTAAATTGGCAAACCTTCATCAATAACTGTCAAAACTGAATTAATATTGTCCGAAAGTCATCTAACTACCAAAACATCGTCAAGGTGTTAAATCATCAACAATGATTGTCAAAACGTCATTAAATTGTCAAACCATCATCGATGACCGTTAAACCGTTGCTTAAATGTTGAACCGCAATAAAAACCAAATTATTTCTCAACGGTTAGATCTAGGTTTTTAGCATAATTATGATAAAGATTCTTCTTTTTTAGAGGATTTGAAACTTTATACCGATTTTACATCTTTTTTGTTCATCCCAAGTTCCTCTTTACCCTCTCAATCGCCGTCTCACGTACTCTTGTACTCAACTACTTCATGATAATATAAATATCCTACATTCATTTGTTCATCATTGATTTGATTTTCATTCATTTATGCTCATCACAATTATTTAGGTAATACCTCCTCTTATCAACAAACATAGTTGGATACTAACTCGAATCTATTAATTTTACTTCAATAGTAGATATTAAAATAGCTAAAATGAAATTTATCTTTGAACAAGAATTATTGAATTTTTTAATTACCAAAATGCCTATTTCAGCTGCTCAAAAATCATCGTTTAAAAAAAAATTCATTTTATACATTCACAAAGCCTTACTAACCAGCATGTTAAGAAAAACAAACAAATACTTCAAATAAACCTAGAAAAATCAGTCAAAACAACTAGGCCAGTATCATTCAGAACCCCCAAAGCTAAACAACAATGGTGTCACGAGTAAAAGGGTATTTGTGGAATAATTAATAGATCTAATATTGGCCATTATGAATTTAATCATGGATAGAAAGGGGAAAACTTTTAGGGTTTCGTAATTCAGAAACATCAAGCAATCATCATCATCAATCATCATCATCATCAACAAGCCATTCCTTCATTTTCTTCAAGAATCAGAGAGATAAAAAATAGAAGAAGAGATTCAATTCCAAATCCATATATATATATATATAAGAAATAAGAAAAAACTACGTGAGGAAGAACATCAGAAAACAATTAACAAGGCAAATTATTTCAAAAAAGCAAATTTCCATTTGACAGGTCAAAATTCACCATCATGACTCCAATCTGTTCATGTCAGTTCACAAAAAACAAACGCAATCACATCAAATTAAAACCCTTTTAGGTTAAATTACCGAAACAAGATCAAATTAACTGGTAAAACATGCAGAATTCAATCTGCTTACCTCAATCAGAAACTTGAATCCCATCGAATGCTGCTGACGATTGATCAAGCGAAAGCAAAATCGAAATCAAATTGGGGGGAATGAAGCCTGGTCCGAAGTCTCCAGTTGAATCATCTATCAATTTGATTGAATTTGAAACAAGTTTCGATTCAATTGATGGATCAGACACCTCGAACCCGACAACATTCCCCTCAAAAATGAATTCACGCTTTCTTGAAGCTCCATAGTTTTTTCTGTGTGTATTGGTTCTTGACTTGAATGAATTTCTGGTAGAAAGAATTATTTTTTATATGAGTAGATTAAGGGAAAAGTAGGGGTAGAGATAAGGAGAAAGGAGAGGATAGAAGGAAAATAGAGGGACATTGAATGGTGACAAATTAGAGAAAAAAGAAGAAGATAAAAGGGAATAATATTTTACATAAAATAACTCAAATGTGAAAACAGGTTAAACTTATAAAAATTTAGGAAAAAAAATATCTCAATCACATTGAACACCAATTATACGACAATAAAAACACAAATATTATGTTGTTAACGGCAACCAACCTGAAAGTCTAGGATTATACTTGTGAAAATATCACAAAAATTATAATCTTTGTTGGTTGTGTCGCACGTGCATCAATGATGTGACGATGAAAACGTTTATACTGTCCCGTTAGGGTTTACGTTAACCCTAATGTGTCGTTGTAACGACTCTGAATGTCTAGGGTATTGCGGTAAGTTTGTATTACTATAAGCAAACCCCAAGACGTTGATATTTTTTGAGTTTTGGGAAGAAGAATGTAGAAAGGGTCTACATGTTTTTGTTAGTAAACTTGTACATTGTTTATTGTGTTGATGACACAAATATAAGCAACCTTGATATTTATATACGTAAATCTGTAGATCTATGGGCGTGCATGTGAAGGTACGTGATGAAATTGAGTGAATGGTATAGTGTATAGCACAAGGTTATCAACCCCCTAACAACTTCCTAGCTACCTCTCAATAGTATAAAGCTGTTTTTTAGGTTCATTGGTTCTTGTTTCTTGATTCTCTTTCAAGCTTTCAAGTTATGTCATCTTTCTGTTTAGAATTTCTCTATTTTATAATATTTTTATTTATACATGAAATGTTGTGAAATATCTTTATTGATCAAAACTTTCCAAATAGATCCATCTGAAATATCTAATCAAATGACATGTATGAGTGCGTATTGAATATGTTCTGCGAAATACGAAAAAGAATAAGTTTTTGAAAAAATGTAAAAGAAATTACACACAACACTATACGGTAGTTCATTCAATGTTTTTCGAGGAGTTTGAATTGCAAATCAAGAGATAATTTATCGATAGGGTACGAGAAAGATCACGTATATTTTCAACAAACAAAAGAGAAATAGTATACGATTATTTATTGGTTCATCCAATATTCTACATCGCCCGAGAGAGATTTTTCGGGAAGGGTTTAGATTATAGGAAAAACAGATGCTCTGTCAATAGGGAAACTATACAATATGCAGTATTCGAAATCCTATAAAAAATATTTGACACCCAAGTACTGAATTGAATCAACCGGTAGTTAAAGTCCAAATATATAACTTTCTATGTTGAGTTGATAGTGTCATGGTAGTGTTAAAGTCCGATACGTAGAGGAAAGGTCGTGTGCATACGAACGCACATGCACAATAAGGTCAAACTCAAAATATAAAGCTTAAAAGGGTTTCATCCTAAATCAACGAATAATAGTAGGACTAATCAACCAATATTATTTACTAGACTCAAAAGTTTCACTGCTTTAAATGTGAAAACGTATTATCTCCGACGGATAAAAATTTTCATTTTCATTTTATGATTACTCTTTCGAACTCAATTTAAAAAACGAACACTTCTAATATATACGAGAAATGATTTCTTCCTCCTCACGTACAGAAAATAATATAATTACTTTAGCTTTATATTCTTTATCGAGTGATAATATATATAAATGATTAATTGGATCATCAAAAAAATCTCAAAATAATGGGTGAAATTAGGTAGTGACATGAAGGATTAATTGACTAGATTGCAAAGGAAATTAACTTTTCAAGCCGCCTACGATATCCCTACATGAACATACTATTATGGGGTTAATAATATTGGTTAAAGTAGTCATTGTCAACTTATATTACTTCGAAAGCCTAATAACCACGCAAATCCACCTAATATGTTGTGTGAAATTGACAAATACGCCGACCAATTAAGCAAGTATAGAGGGAAATACCCTATTGGTCACACATAATTATTAGGTTGGGTTATATGTTTAGTTGACTGTGGAAACTAGTCTTCGTCGATAATAAATAAATTTACACAGCCTAGTGTATAAATTACGTGAACTATTTCCTATTGAGGATTGATTCTGTGATGAAATATCGTCGGATTTATGTATTGGGATTGAACCTAATGCGCATAAAACGTGTGAAATTCCGCACATTATCTTTGACCACCAAAATTTTACATGGTATCAAAACTGTTCATTTTCGGGTCCTAATTTATTGAGATTGTCATCCTTTAGACATTTGATGGCAAACATGCATATATTACGATTGCCGTTAAATTTGGTAGTTAACCTTAAGACATGTCATCAAAGTGTCAACATAACTAGACGGTTGTCATTGGGCGATCATGTGAAAAAATCTCACATATATAATAACCTAGCAGACATCCTAGCTAGTATCCAAGTTCCGTGAGTTTATGTCAAAATGAACAAGAGTCGTCCAAATTTGCACTCTAACATTCGAGTCCAGAAAGAGTGGCGATGTTTGTGAGTAGAGTTTAGCATAGTAATGATGGTACACCGAAGAGTAATAGAACTTGTTATTAGCGTCATCTATTTTACTCATGACGCATGTTAGATTAATTAAAGGTTGACAAGTTGGAACTTAAATGGGTGTAAAATTGGCCAAAATATATATATATATATATATTTTTTTTTTATATAACGGATAGTAGTTTTACATTTTTAAAAAAAATCAGTTCACTTCAGCTTATGGCATACGATCATATATATATATATATATAATCACCACTTTGCCATGAACAACTCTAATCCACAACCTTTGTACGTAATTGATCGTTAGCCATTTCCAAATATACTACTAGTATTAAGTTGGAACTCAAATGTTTTATCTACTTTTTATTGAACATCATTTTCACAAGTTGTGGAAGTGTAATCGAAATCTGAGGTCTTTACTTTAGTATTTCAGGAGTTTATGACTTTCTTTACGGTAATTGTCCAGTAATCGAACGAATTTATGGGTGTTTTTTTTCTTTCTAAAAACGTAGTTTCTTCGAAAATAAACTTTGTAGTACTTCAAAACAAGAAGCAAAATAGCTAGGAAAAGGCAAAACAAAGAGGCAGTATCTAGGTAATATCTGGGCTAACAGGCCCACTAGATCCGGTCCAATTATCTCAGCCCAATAGCCCATCTTCCCAAATGGGTAATAAGTACGGAACAGCCTGACCGCCTTTTTACACAGCTTGGTTTCTAATTTTCCTTCAAAAAATTGAAAATTGTTCAATTAAGAGGTTATTGTAACACGTGTTAAAAATCTGAATATTTAGTTTATAAACTATAAAATATTAATTTATATTTAAAAAAAATCATATTTTTAGAAAGTTTTGGAGGGTTTATATTCCATTAACTTTTAGTTAATTATTTCATAAAATTGATTTAGTATTCTACAATTTTATAGTTTCTATCATTTAGTTCATTTTTACTAGGTAACCCTATATTTTGAAATTTTCATATTTTTATCAACTAACTAACGATTTATATTTTACCAACACTAACTTTATTTTACCAAAAAGATGCATTTTACATGAAATTTTTTTTTTACCAAACACTATTAGTGTTTTTATCTACATATTTATAATCTGGTTCTTATTATAAAAATTTATCCCGTGTTAGAAATAGTAAGAGAAAACCTATATGAAAAATAAGCACCAATAGTACAATGTTCACTGATTTTAATCTTATTTTTTGCGATACTTTATTTTACATGCTAATTAAGTAGATATGAATTATTCCTATGTTTTTCATTATGCAATAAGCAAAGGGTTAAATATGGTCACTTTCTATAAGTGTATCTATGACGTTTTTATAGACGAGTGAGTGAAAAGTGTTTGTGTCATAAGATCTGGTGGTAAGCATGTCATGGTCATACGTAGCTTGTAAATTGCAATACTGACTCCCGTGAAGATGTAATAATCGATAACCAACTAAAAAATGACGAAAGGATGAGAAGAATGTCAACAACGATTAGTTCTATCTCTCAAGGTGGTTCCATTTGTTATTGATAAGAGTTAAATAGTCGTTAGTATATCTCCTTCAACATGAATATATATACTTTATGCCAAGTTTTTTTTTTTCTTTTTTTCTTTTTGGAGATCCTTGTAGACAGCAATGGCTTCTGCTTTGTCGATAGGTATCCTACCGCATTTACTTCATACACTTTGCATAGTTTCGACTTTGTAATGCCCAATAATATACCGGAAAGCATAATTTACATTGGTTTTCCTTGATCCATCAAATTTAGTTTTATTGTATTATATTATGGTCTTTTCCATTAGATTTTGTTTTCCATTCTTTGATTGATTGTTTTGGTGTAGTTTGTTGTATTTTACATGTATTTTAATTAAACAGGGGGTGTTATCTACACGACCTTGGAATAACCGGATACCGAAGATTGTTACAATTCGATTGAGCCGAAAGAGTCGCGTAATTGGAGACCTCCGACAAAAAATATACCCGAACAAAATCAATGTTTTTCAAGGTAAAAATATGCACAAATACATTTTCTCTTTTTTCCTGACCTAATAGAAATATAAGTATAAAATATGTGTCAATGCATACTAAAAACGCATAAATTTATCCTAATATTTTTTGCGAATCGCCGAGCAAACTTTATTTATCAAGTATCGTATAAATTAAGTGTGGGCATGAGACGAGATTGATGTCATCTTATGTACCGTCCCGGCTGTTATAAATGGAACGAGAATCGGACGAGCCTAGTATTTTTTAGATGAATCCCGCCTAACCCCATTCAGGTAATTGGAACTGGAATGGGATGAGACTAATTCTGCTTGATCTATATTTGTTTATAATCCTTAAAATTTACAATTTACATACAACAATATTCGTGTATATCATACTTAAAACGAAAAAACATAAAATAAAAAAAGTCATTCATAAAACGTATTACACAATATCTTCAAAATATAATTAACTTTTATTTATACAACCAAAATAAAAGTTCAATCTCTAACAAATCACAAATATATTTGGCTCATTTGGATTTGAGCATGCATAATTAAAGCTTAGAAATATATAACTAACTTTTTGGCTTAGTGATTCGATTTTATTTATAATAAAATTAGAATTTGTATGCACAAAACGTGACTGACTTAACGGGAAGAATTATTTAAGTTTCGTACTATGTTCTATATATTTTTAATGGAACGAGTTTAGAACTAGGTTAATATTTTTAAATGAAATCCTTCTGAAATATGGAACTGAACTAAACGGAATCGGAATCGGAATTGGAATTTGTGTCCACCCCTAGTAGTGTAAGGGCTTGTTTGGTATCGCTAGAAATCATTCTCGATAACGGAATGATTCCGAATCAATAAAAAAAACTATGTTTGTTTAGAGGTCTTTTTACACATGAAGGTAATCTAATCAATTCTATTTTCATTTATTTCCCTTAATCGATTTCATTTCACCGCTCTAACCAAACGTACACTAAATGTTAAACCCCTGATTTTTTCGTAGGAAAAAAAAAAACGGACTACAAATTTATAAGATAATGATATAAATGAAAAGTCGGGTGGACAAAAACTGAGTGCAACGGGTTAGTGACAGTGTCTCTGGACGCGTAAATATAGAAAACAACGTCTGCTTTGGTGTGGGACCCACATCCACAAAAGCTCATCCAACGGTGTCCGTGTCGACACCTTTGATCAATCCAACCGTCCATACTTTGCCGCGTCATTCATCAATGAATAAAAGATTGTACATTGCGGGTGGGTCCCCTGGAGAAATGAAACCGTGGTCCGTAGATGTGAAATCTAGAATCCTCACTGACATGACACGTCACTTGTTATTACGTACAAGTTTCATTTACTGAGTAAATAATAATATTAAAAAATATGGTAAAATTATTTATTTATTTATTTAATAGAAATCGGTTAGGTTTCATTACCTTCTCGAGATAGTCCGATCTAAATTATTGTTACGGATAAAAATACGAAGTTCGGAATTTTCAGAAAAATTGGTATTGGAGTCGAAATTGTTTAAGATTGTTAATCGCAATCCGCCGACGCTAACAAAGTTCTTTGTTTAAGATTGCTAAGTAACTGATCTTTTTAGGATATTTGAATGAACTGATTATGTCTTCTGCTCACCGATATGAAGTTTGTTTATTTTGTGAATAGACATGAAGTAATATGCCTTATTATATTTTAAAGAAAAAAAAGGACATTGTTGTCAACTATCTGCACTCAATCTGGGTGGCAACGTCTTACGAATTTAGTCGGTAACAAGTAAATCGAACGTTGTGAAAATAACACGTTCTTATAAAATTACTTAATCCCGCACTTAGGGTGTGAAACCAATTACTTGTTTAAAAATACAAAATAATTTCGATTTTGGGCTCAAGAGGGTATTGATTAAATTCAACTTCAATTACATACAACTGCATATTAATTAAACCCAATTTCGGTTTCGCACTCAAGTGCGAAATTAATTGAGTTCAATTTATTTCTACATTTCATGTGAAAAGTTAATTGAAAAATAATTCCACGTTTTGATGTGAAATTAGTTATTATTAAAAGAAAAATTATGTGTTTGTTTAAAATAATTATTAAAAAAAATTTGTTCATCGTTTTTTAGGATTAGGGTTTTGAATGAATTTACTTGTACAAGAGCACAACATCTACAAAGAGAGAAAGCGATCGGGAGAAAGTTAACTAGAAAATTAAAAAGAAAAGGCAAAAAGACATTTGGACATAGTCTTCTTCACGTAAAAAACGGTCCTTGTGAGGAAAAGATGGGTTGTCAATGAAAAATACGATAATTCATATAAGAATTATGCAACTACGAAGGAAAAATTCCTTACGAGGAATAGACTCGACTTAATGATAGAATTTCGTGATAATAACTTTGAGTGTTTGTATCCTTCGACACGACAATCTAAGCAAAATATGGACAAATAAAAAAAATAAAAAAATAAAAAAGAAAACGTGATAACAATTATATCATAAATCAAAACTATGAATTTTGATTCCATCCCATAGAGATTAACAAGAAGAGTAACGTATCAAACTTATATATTATAATTTGTTTATAATCGGTTTCAAACTTATATATTATAATTTGTTTATAATCGATGTGTGAATATTTTATTCTCTAACGTCCTCTCAAGTGCATCATTTGATTTGGTTGACTTTTGACGATGAGTCTTAAATATGACTAGTTCAATCGGGCGAGACTATAGTTGTCTAAGACATGCGATCAATGTCTTAAGGTTGATAGCCCATTTAGCTAGGACCAAAGATTCGTTTACCATGTGGAGTTCCAATGAGCCGTACACAAGATTTTGCCATGTATAAACACACATGCGTGTTAGACTCAAACCCAACAATAAGTCCAATAAACACACATGCGATCAATATCTATTGGGTTCTTAGAACAAAATCATAACTAGTGTATTACCCCGTGCATTGCACAGGGTGTGATTTAATATTTATTCTAAATATTTGAATAAAAATGATTGTTTTAGAACATAATATTACTTATTCACTATAAATTTAATTATATTTTATAATACATATAATACGGTAACAAATTCAAGTTATATTTATATAATATAAAACAAATCTTGTCAAAAATTATAATTATAATTTAAATAGTGACGGAAAAGATTATCAGATTTTATTTACGGATTAACAAACTATTAAAACTTGAATATCAAAATTATTGACCTTTGAAATATTAGATTTTACTTACTGATTAACAAATTATTAAGATTTGAATTTGTAAATATCAAAATTATGAATTTTTAAAAATAACTTTTTAAAATATTTTTGGGAGCTACGTGAATTGTGACATTGACACGTGGTAAAGAAAGTCTCTCCTTTAATACATATAAGATAATCAAAACATAATCAATGTATAGAACAAAGTGTTATATGATCAAATTGACAATTTGATAAGTATTTTTGAAAACCTTCGGATATATAATTTTATACAAACTCCTACAATTAGGAATCCCTTGTGTCCATCCCCGACCTCTTTCTCAAAGTTAATCATTTGTGCTTGTCAAGTGCTCCGTGTTTTGCAGTGAACTCTTCCGAGCATTTGTTCAAGTTTTATTGGTGACATTCGAGTTGTTTCTTTTGGAGGGGTCGTGGATTTGTGATCGACTCTTGAAGGCTCTACTTCGAGTCCAAATTTGAGGTGTCCACAGTTGTTCCTCAGGCTCTTGTTCTGTGTACTTTTTTCAACGACAGACTTTTTACTCTTCGTCATCTAATGATCGACTCACTCTCCTTACCCTTGAAGATTTTGTTGCTTTCGGTCCACTTGGTGTACTTTTGTGTTTTGTTTGATGTTCTTCTATTATGATTCTTCATGACGGTTTGTCTGTCTACCGATTTCTTTCGGTCTTTCGATTCATTAGACGGAATGTCGTCTAATGCTTCGAACTGCTTTCCTTTTATCAAAAATAAAATAAAATTTGTCAATAAAAGTTATCCATCGACCTTACATACTAAACTATATATACTTTTATTTATAACGGATGTGTCAACAAAACCATATCTACTTTTTATTTGTGATTGATGTGAAAACTATTTATCCTCCTTGTTTATCTTACAATGTTTTTGCATAATTTATCTATATGAAATGTTAATATTTTATAAATATATATTATTGTGTTTTGTGAATCAAATCATGATATTGAATTATAGAATATTGGGGTAACATAAATTAGTAAACACAAACTATAATATACATGAACATGATATTATAATGGGAATTGCCCAAACAAAAATCATTTGTATTTAAAGTGAAAAAACTTAGGCTAATATATATGTGGAAAGCTCACAGTAAGATTTGAATTTAAACTCTAAAAACCTGTTAGAAACATGTTAATTGTTTTGGTTCAAGCTTGAAAGTGCATATGTCAATAAGCAACTCATTTAGAAATATTAATTTAGCCTAATAAAATAAAAATTTTCCACCACATGATATAAATAATAGTAAAAAAACAGCACAAACCAAAATTACCTTTGACTTATATTCATCAAAATTTATTTAATCCATGGCCAAACGTACCCTACACCTCTAATAAAAGATAATCCAAAACTATCTTAACATTACAGTTTTATAAAGATTCATCCAATATTAACTATTAATTATGTTTATTTAGAGATATTTTATCGAAGAGTTTTGAATTATAGATGTTACATATGATTCGGATGCATGTTAACGATATACGGAGTACTAGGTAGAATACTAAAGCCATAAAAATTATGCTTGAAAATCAAGTATATATCATACTGGAACAAACAGAAGTCCGAATAGATGACAAACTATCTTAACTACACGTATATCATACCGATTGCGCCGTCCCCCGGGGGACTTCATCCCATTGATCCATTGAGTTAACCCATGAAATGTGATATTAAAAGCATATTAGCGGAATATAAAATGAAATTTTCATGATAGAATTAGTACAAAAAAAAAACAGCAAAAAACAAAATTACCTTGACAAATATTCATTAAACTGAAAATCTATTTGTACCATGACCAAACGTACCCAACACCTCTAATAAATAACAATCCAAACCTATCTAACAACAATTAATGAAGTAAACACAAAAATCATCACATATTAAACCCAACCCACACGACTCACTTGAAAGCTCCAATTAATAAATGATAAAAACGCAATTAGGTCTAGTTAACACACTAATCAAGTAAAATTTCAGATTATCTTCCTTAATTACATGCCAAACTCAAAACTAACAAGAAAGTAGTTGCCTAATAGAAGAAGAATACAATAAATGATGAACTCCATCTACAATAAAACAAAATATAGAACAAAAACCAAAGCCAGGCTCTTACACTAAGATTGTGATTGATAGATGGGGCAACCTTGCTCCTACCAAATGTATAAAATGAGTTGAACATCCTCCACATGATTATCTAGTATGCATACATGCAAGATTTTGGACCTCCCATTTTTAGGAGGAAAAATCCAAATTTAAAGGCAATATTAACGCATGAAATTACATTTCACCATCCAATGCCACGTTGTGTATTAGGACTTGTCAAAGTCGTCATCATTGTGAAGACGACTTAGACTTATAAAGCTCTAAGATTTAGAAGTGTGCATGTGTATTAAAATCTTGAGGTGTTACGATGTTGTCATAACGCCTCGAGTTGGTATGTCTAGCTAATACTGCTTTTTGAATTTGAATTGTATTTATACTCAAAAGGGAAATTCAAAGTATTAGGAAAAGTATTTGGTATTTACGTGGATGTGTTATCTATCGAATTATTGGGATGTTACAATGCTATCAATGTGTCATAGAATGATGATACGAGTACAAAACTGCAACAATACAATGAATCAGAACCAAAATAGGGCTTGTACAGGTTGGGATGTGTGTCAAACGTTATTATATAGATATATAAATTTGATATATACATTGTGCGTTCGAGGAGGGCATAATATGATAATTATGAGATTTATCGGAGATGAAAATTATAAAAAGTACGGAAATTTCTTCAACTTCGGAGAGAGATTATGCAATTACGGAAAAATAAAAGAGTTTATATAATTTTACATAAACTCGCCGAAAGTGCACATAGGTTTGGTGGGTTTTTTTGTAGATTTGGTGGGTTTTTTTTGTTTTAGTATGATTATCGATTGGTTTTGAGATAAAACCTCACTAGATTTATGTATGATGTTTTTACTACATAAGTATGCACACAACCTAGCTTAGTCTAGAGTTCATGAAACTTTCACATGATTTCAGAGTGACTTAACTACCGGCCCGAGTACATATATGCTAGCTATAAAAAAGAATAAAATTTCAAACCTGTATGGACTATCCTACTATCGACAAATGATTTTATGTTAAACCTAACCAGACTTATGTGTTTGAATGTAGCACATGTGCGCACATTATCCTAACCACAAATCATAAGGTTGTTCTTCCATCTAATTCCGAACGTACCCAACCCCTAATGAAGTAAACACAAAAACCTTATCGATGTGTCATAGAACTTGTGTAGTACAACTTCTCAAAGTCCTAATACACAAGTTCATCCGTCTAGATCCGACCCGATCAGGACCGCAAAATAACCCAAACCTTCAAACACATTGGACTGAATATCAACACTTTCATATTCGGTCCGAACCCTAATAGAACTAACTATGTCGTTTTTGTCTTCGATATATAATTTACTTATAAAATATATACATAATCAAAGCACTGGGTAGGAGTCTTTCAACTTTCCATACTTACATTCAAATTACAAAATAATCATACAAAAAGGAAATAAATCTATGAATTTTCTAACTAGATACAACAAGAAAAGGAGGACATAATCCCCAAGAGATCAAACCCTTGTAAAATCAACAACAAACTGTAAACAAGCTCGATTAGATGAAATTTTGGTCAATGAAATGTCATCAAAGAAGCAAATTCATAAGGTCTACACTTCTACACAAACAAATCCCAAAATATCATGTAAAATTAGAGTCCAGAACCTCTCTATATTACTACCAATAGCCAACTGTGCCGCCACCTTTAAAAGGGGCAGGTTAAGATGAACATTGAGTAGTGAATATTTGCAAATTTTGAGGCAAAAACCCTAATAATTATGTTGATCGTAAGATCTGATCTGCCTGAAAGAAAGAGAGGTGAAAACAGCCAAGCAAAGCCACCCAATGAAAACAAAGATTCCCCCAACACGAAACACCAGGGCATCTGGCCACCAGAAACAGGCAGAGCTATCGCTATCATCTCTGGTAGGCCCAGTACAACCAATTTGGCCAACTTTTTCTCATTTTCACATTTCATTTTTTTATGTCTAGAGGCTACACCTATATGATATTTTATCTCATTTTTTTAATGTATTTTATACAATATCTCAAAGTTTGGTATGTATTTAGTTTTATTTCTGGATTTCTTATTTTGAATCATCACCATAACTTGTCAACTTGACGTTTCAACCGTCACAATTCACATAAAATAAAATTCTATATTTTTTTACATTTTTTTATTTGTAAAATAAATTTAAAATATTATTTCATACAGTAGTATGCATAATCATAGCTTCAAAACTTTATGGTACCTAGACAAATATAAAAAAATGGTAGATATTGTAATAAAGTTTTATCTCTTTTTTTTTTTTTTTTTTTTTTTGAAAAATGACTATCTTCCATGAGTTCACACAAGCAACAAAAACGACATGACATAAAATTTAGCTTTCTAAAAACATACCTAGCAAGCAGCCAGCTATATACATCTTGCTTTGAGCCATTTTTTTCATTCCAAGTTGTCCATTGCCAAACTTCCTCTAGCTGAGCTCCTCTCCATATATGCATCACCCCCTTCTGCGTAGCCTTCACTGCCGAAAAATCGAAAAGCTGAGGTTAGTTCTAAATCCTAATCGAACTTTCAGGCTACCATGGATCTTGTTCCTGCAAGAAACACTCAGATGAAGAAGTGTAAGAACAAGAAGAGATTCAGTGATGAACAGATCAAGTCGCTTGAGTCGATGTTCAATTCGGAGACAAGGCCAGAGTCATTAACAAAGCAACAGATTGCTGATCAACTCGGGCTGATGCCTCGGCAAGTGGCTATATGGTTTCAGAACCGAAGAGCCAGATGCAAGTCAAAGCAAATTGAGCATGATTACAGGATATTAAAAGCTAGCTATGATAACTTAGCTGGTCGGTTTGAGGCCCTGAAAAGAGAACATCATCACTTAATCAGTGAGGTAAGATAATACCAAGACTTGAGTATTTCTGAAATTTGTATAAGAACCTCATTAGCAAATAGCAATCTGAATCTTGTTTCTAACAGGTGCAGAAATTAAGGGGCTTACAAAGTAAACCGAACGAAACCATGGAATTCGGCCCATGTATCAAATCCTGTATTGGAGAAGACAGCAACATTATTGATAAGATTTGGGAAGAGGATAAGAACATGGCTGAACCCACGTGTAGCTCGCCATTGTCATCGGCCAATTGCCATAGTTTGGAATCTATTTTGGAGTCAGATTACCTTCTAGACGACAACTGTGGTTCAGAATGGTGGGAAAACTATTGATTGGTAGTTTCTGCTATATCTTTTGAAGTGCATAGAGGTTTGCTGCAATTGGAATCAAACGATTCCGAAATATAATACCCGGAAATGTAGTTCTACCTTTGGTGAACCAATGATAGCACAGACAGTTGCTACAAACAAATATGGAAAGCACCAACATCAAGCCAGAGAAGGATGCTATAGTTTGCTTAACAACACAATATACCCACGGGGAATGGGGTGAAGAACTAGTATAAACAGAATTAGAAGAGGCACTTAGAGGCTAGATCAGTCCCAGAAGATGAGCAAATGGTCCGTTTTGATGCTGCAAATCAATGTACTTCCTTCAATCTAGTCACAGATATTACAAAGTTAAACAATTTAATAAAAAAATTAAGGGCTTTTGTTAGATCTTGTAGTTCTTGAAAGATTTTCCTACAGTATCTAAGATGTATAATCTTGATAATCCATTTAATGATCCTTTTGAATAAATCAAAGGAGTCAGCAGCGAGAAGCAACTGATTATGGCACAAAAACAAACAGATGCCCATCATCTGTGACATTCCTTAAACAAAATTCCATTACGAAATAGCCAGAGAACCATTCTCAAAGCAAGTTCTTGTGCGTTTCCTAACAACAGTATGGCTAGGTTACGTGAATGAACTGGTTTCTAAGCTTTTTAAAATAAGTACACCAAAACTAGGATGGACGGGTTACAAAAGTTGACTGAATATTAAGGATGACCATTGACCTGCACAAATTATATGATATCTGATGATGATGGAGGACAAACTTGGAAGTACAATTAGCTTAATCAGGACGTACAAGTGTATCAGAAAGAAGTAGAAACACTAGATATTTCCTAACACGAAAAGATTGAGACTGGTAAAACAAGACCGGTCACTTAAAATGAAAGTGCAGAAATAAAATTTTAAAAATGGTGAATTGGTGATATCAGTAAGAAAAAGACAATTCATTTTGTCTGATTAAGAAAATATCAGAAAGGTAGGTTAAAAGCATAAAACCATAAAAACAAATTGTGGGATTAGGCAAACACGAGGGTGTTAACAGCTTTGCAACTTCTAAGAGCATTAGAGATCCCATGAAAATCTCAAAAAAATTTAATTTATAATTAAGAAAATAAATAGGGATGTGTTGATAAAAAATATTAAGTTTCTTATTTTACATGTTTTGTTTCTCGAAGTGGAGTCTTCCCTCGCAAATAAAAAACCTTGCAATAACTTTTACGACACATTCTCACTTTTATTTTCTTTTAAATTTTCTTGATTATAAAGTAAGAAACTCCTGTGCACACCATAGTGGATGCTCTATGACGTTTAATTTGAGGTTATTATTCAAAGAAAAATGATCATATATTTGTTAGAGTAGAGGCCCTTTGTATTTATTGCAGTAGGAACTCAGGAAAGTATATACAACAGCTTTCTATTAACACTCTTTCATTTTTTAAAAGTTTTAACCAAAGATAACGAGGAAAAATCAGCAAAGGAGAATGACGCAATTTGTTAACTCATACAGAAAAAGATGTTTCATAATCCACCCAACAGCAAGGCAATTACACGCAAGTAAGGAACTCTTTATATTCGTTGATTTGTGCTAAAGAGGATGTAGATGTGATGCAGATTGATTTTGATTCACTTTTTCTAAGAAATAGGCAAGTGTACTGCTAAGTGTTGCATCAGCAAACAAGTGAATGACATGTAAAAATGCCAAAAAATCCGCTTGTCGTTTACTACTTCTGTAAACTAATGTGGACCTGAACATCAACTAGTGGATTTTGGGATAAAAGTAACAAAACTTGCTTACTAATGATAAGACACCTTCAGGGTAACGCTCATTTTAACTTTCAGATCTCCATTAAGCAATGCATTATGTGCTTGTGCCACCTGCTTTGCTTCCTGCATGAGAGCAACAAATGATGCAAAAAATTCTTACAAAGGAAATATAGCTCAAGTTGTGGAGTGCTTACAGTTTCCAAAAGTGATCAAATTAAAGACTGAACTCTGCATTCAGATGAAGTGCAAATCTCCCTATAAGTTTCCACCTCGCCCGGAAATTCTTGTTCAAGCTCCCCCGGAAATTGATTCCTCGCACCCTGTATATTCATTAAGAGATCAATATAAACTATGTGTAAAGAATTTAACACTTTGAATGCAAATACTCCAACATTCTGGCATAAAAGGACAGTCACACAGTGGTTTTCAAGTATACAGAAGAAGGGACGTCATACAATTTTGATAAGGAATATGCCTGAAGAATCTAAACCTATATGATCCTGATTCCTTGATTTAATTCAATATGAGCATGATTAATTGGTTTAATATAACACTAAGATAAATAATGCATCAAAAGAACCAAACCAGACCTTGAATCCTATGTTCCTAATCCCACATATTCTGAGTGCTTATCCAGTCAATCAAGAAAATGAATGCTTACTGCATAAAGTTCAACTACCTAATTTAACAATTGAAGATGCTTAAAAAAGAAATGGATGAATCAAACCCAAAATATATAGCCCTACTAACTGATAAGGATCCCATTGCAAGTTTATAACAATCTCACAGTAACAGTATTGCAAATCTAAACACTATGGTTATAGGAGATACTAATTCCATGCAAGTCACAGGAAGAGCCAAAACGTAGATTGTATTAATAAGAAATTCTAATAGACAAATCTATCCAGCAAAAAAACAAAAAACGATACGAATATAATTCATCCACACTTCAAATTAACACAGGAACTGAATGTTGCACTTCTCAGACAATTTCGCCATACTTTTTTAGCTCTCCCACCAAAGAAGTTCAGAAAATTCAAAAAATTAGAAATAAACAAAGAAACCTCGATCATCTCATACAGAAAATCGGAGTTTACTTTTCGCAGTAGCAGGAGGTTTACAGGCGTTGGAGGAGCAGTATCAACTGAGATACCACAATAAAGGATGAACGGTGAGGCAAACCTGGTAAAGAAGTCCTAGAGTTTCCTCTGTTGAGCTCATGATGTATTTTTGAGACTTTGCCTTGGACAGTTAGATGGTCGCCATCGCCGATGTCGAAGTCACTGATGCCGAGCAGCCCCTCGTATTCGACTGTGACTTTACATTGTCATTGTTTCCGTCCGCCGTAAAGTAACTCCGCCTCTGAATCGACTCCGCCGCATTAGCGCATTGATCGCGACCCTCAAATTGAGCGGTTCGATTCAGTTGGGATTTTGGACAGAGTAATTCGCGAGGGAGGAGCTCTCCACCTGTTTAGTTCTTCCTCATTTTACATCTTTTTAGGGCCTGTGTGTCAGCCCAATAGACCCGTTTTGGGCTGAGTAAAGCCCATTAGTGACTGACTTCGTGTCAACAACTCACAACATATGATGCACGGAAATTTCTAGATTGTGCCGTTTTCCGTGTCCTTTCGTGCCGAAAACGTGGAAGCTTCCAAAAACTTCTCGGACACGGTCAAGACAACGTTTCCAACATCGGAAATAGACCGGAAACATCCAAACTATGATCATGAATGACGACTCAACGTGGTATCAAAGAGGGATACAAAAAGAGATGAACAAGACTTTCATTACCGCTACGCTTTAGTTTCTTTTTTGGGATTCAAGATGAATAAGATATTCATGACTACTACCTCAATATCACTTGACGCAATCAATATTCTTATTTATCAATACTTCTACAACTAATACAAATTCATGTGTTATTGGTTATATCATATATGCATATCTTCATGTGTTATTGCCGCTTCCCCATTTCTCGCCGTGTCCGTTTTCTGTATCCGTGTCCGTTTCAGTGCAACATAGCTCACAACTTACCTTACGACTATATGAGGCAACGCGTCATTAAACAGAAGAATACGAATAAGTACAAAAGTTATGTGTGACACTGCAATTCCTGCGTTACCTAGCCCTAATGCTTGGAAGAGGCTTCCAATCTTGCCTAAGAACTTGCTCGAGTCTAGTCAAGTGCATATCACGTAGCCAAAAGGCGAGGATGACACACTCTCTCTAACCGTTGGTCCGGAGATTGTGTCAGTGCTGAATGCTCCGTGGAAGAATTCAATTGTAGTCCTAGTGTGCCTTCGAAAGAAGGTTACGTTTGATATGGAAACTAAAAGGAGGTTGGTCGATCGTTGATTTGCCATATGGTTCCTTATCTGCTTTGAGAGGCAGTTAGACATGCTCATGTCCTGACTAGTGAAAGTGTTGGTTAATTGGGTAAGGCCCGAAAGAGGTTGGGTTAAGCTTAACGCCGAGGGCGCTTCCTTATCTGCTTTGGGAACCAGTTAGACATGCTCATGTCCTCACTAGTGAAAGTGTTGGTTCGTTGGGTAAGGCCCGAAAGAGGTTGGATTAAGCTTAACGCCGAGGGCGCTTCGAAGGGACCCGGAGGATGGCTTCGGTTGGTGGTGTAATTCGGAATTCGGTGGGAGATTGGCTCAATGGAGTGGTAGTTAATATTAGAAGTGTTACTGCTCCTATGGCTGAATTAACGGGGTTATTCATGGTTTGGACCTTACATGGGACTGTGGGTATTGCCGGGTTTGTGTTGAAGTTGATTCACAGCTTATTCTGGATTTGATTGCCAAGGGTGTCAACCCTGGCCATCTGTTATTCAGCCTAGTAGCCCAATGCCAAGACTTCCTTACCCGAGACTGGTCCGTCAGTTTCGGCCATACTTTTCGAGAAGGCAATCGATTGGCGAATTCGCTTGCGAGCTTTGCTTTCTCTCCAGGCTTTGAGATTCATCGTTTAACCTGTTACATAATCTTTTTGAGAAAGTTCTTATCTGTAATAATAAAAAAATTACAAGTTTATCAATCATCAAGGAGATGTACCAAAGTTACATTTTTTTTGTTGAAGCAAAGGCAAAAGCATTGCATTGCATTGCATCCTGACTGTAAGTTGCCTATTTCCTGATTATGACTGGTTTGATCCTCTTTCACTTTAACTCTAACATACACTGATTTGTCTGGCTAAGGTAATATCATAAAAGGCAAGCCCAAAAGCAGGACAATATTTGGAATTAGGTAAACAAGAGGGGATTGAGAACCTTTGCAATTTCTTAGGGGTTTCAGTGTTTCACTTAAGTGTTTTTATAAAATTGAAAAACTATCTGTTAAGAGTTTATATTTTATGATGATAATAAATAACTCATCAACGAGTATACCAGATTTCTAATCACGTTATTCTCCTTTTCTTCATTCAGTTTTCATCAGATAACAAGTTAAACAAACTAGAGATTAAGTTAAAGTCTCAAAAGAAGCAAGAGTGTATTTTCTTAATTCATGGACAAAAAACCTCAGCATAATCAACCCCATCAGCAAGGCAACTACATATAAATATGGAAATGGAACATCTTTATATTCATCCATTACAGATTGAGTTTATATCCTTAGTTTTAGACTTTTTATGCTTAATATTCACCATCCTCTACTTCCTTGATATTGTTTCCACCATTTGAATTTTTGTTACTTTATATTTAGGAATCCGTTATTTTCCTATTATAAAAGGAGGAGATACAATAAGTGATCATGCATACTTGAAAGTGAATTACAGATTGAGTTTACTTACTGTTTCCCAGCTAGATACTTACTCCAGATTTGTATCTTTCATTTTCAGCATTGATTCCTAATAAAGTCTTGTTGTCTTGCATTAGCAAAACACAATACAGCAGAAAAAATCCAAGGAATCCCCCGTGTCATTTAGCACTTTTGCAAACTCGATAAATCAAACACCAATTACTGATTTAAAAAACAGAACAACAAAACACCAGTTACTGATTTGTGGGATTAAAGCAACAAGACTTGATTACTTGATGACAAGAACACCTACAGTTCATTTTCAACTTTCAGATCTCCACTGGGCAAATGCACTCTGTGTCTGTGCCAGCCGCTTT
>CM008281.1:37564868-37587185 GCA_002319775.1 Fagopyrum tataricum | reverse complement strand
GTGCACCCACAACTGGTGGGTCCTCATGGGGATGCGTCCCCGACCTCTACCTCTCGCACCGGGAGGTTCTTCCTACCCGTCCCCGCCTTCCTGGGGCGGTAGGGGGAAGTGGTGGTCTACCCCTATCGGGTCCTACATATGTTGTCGCTCTCGTACGTGCCATCTGATTTCGTATTGCATTTATTTAAATATAAATACGTAGTACTATTTGTGATCCGGTATAATAACTTAAAAGCATAAATGTAACATGTTCATAATACATATCCAAGGCATGCAAGCCCAAACATCCTAAGGTCACATAGTATCTAGATACATACAATTTCCACAATCACCCTAAGGTCATAAGTTATATATAACTATATAATAACTATGCACTTAATAATATAAGTACCAAATTCTAATCCAGAGATCTATGTCGCCGAGGTTTGCGGAAGGAGTGGTGGTCCCATACATTCTAACCCAAACCCGACTCATGCATATGATTTTGAAAACGAAAAGTCAGAACCCGTGGGGGTTCTGTTTTATACCTCATTCGGCCTTTAGAAAGATTGCGAGTGCCATTGTTGTCAACCTAGGGCTCTGATACCACTTTTGTAACACCCCAAATCCGCGGGACTCGGGGCGCTATGGGCGAGACCGCACAATGGGTCCTGACCCTTAGCTTGACAACAATTTCACCGGAACTTCCAACATGGCACAAATAAAGGTCGAAAACTCAAATATGTTTTAATGTATGCGGAAGCGAAAAGTACGAAACTACAACTTGGAAACTCAGCCGAGTCCTCAAAACAACGTAAATGAATCCGAATTCTAACAAACGACAATATCCATAAAAGACGACATAAAAAGACACAAAACATCCCCGTCCTATAATGTACGGAGACCCCGGCTGTCCACTCCTCCGCCTCACTCGGCGGCATTCCTAACGTGCAAGTCATCTACACAATCGGTTTAAAACCGTTAGCTAATATTCTACGCATTAGAAAAGCAGTGAAGGCACAAACACACTCATAGCACATAATATAAATCACACAAGTCCGTTTCTTTATCTTTATATCATCAAGTCATATCCCGTTCTAATTCAACTTCGGTTGTGACACGAGACCCCAATGGTCCCGCCTCGGTTCCCCCTCCGGCAAGGAATGGCACGGATGCCGTCCATCTAACCCGCCGGGCAAGTCGCCGAGAATCCCCTAGACCCCGCAAGGCTAGGCAGTATTGTCACCGCCCGTTATCATACACTTGGGCCAAAATTATACATATAAGTCGGTGGTCCTATTTACCGGTTTAATAGTTATAGCAAAACATAAACACGCACCACCAAACACACATCAATGCTAATACGGAAAATACGGGCTAAGTAAGTCCGGAGACTTACCTCGTCTCAACGCTATCTCACAAAACGCTCACGCTTCCCTTGGGAAGAAGTACTCAACCTGTTCACAACAAGGTATCATAAAAACCCGCTCAACTCGAGAAGTCTAGGACTTCTACACAAATGACCTACGCAGGATCATTTGACTCGCATTCTAGGACCGTATCCTAGAGTCCAACATAATTACCGTCAATAATGACGTAAAAGCCAAGTAGGTTTAAACCCGCTCCTCACATTCTCCTAAGGTCTCAAAAGCCGCTACTTGGCATTACCACTACGTTATGCTAATTCCAACCTATCATGATACTATCCATTTCGCCCATACGTTATTTTATCGTAAAACTATAACATATCGAACCTAACATCAAACTCGTTCCTAAATTCCGAGGTTAGAACTCGCTAACGTATTTTCCGGGCAAATCTGCATTTCCTAAGGCATAAGGGCATAATCTGTAATTAATATAAACTGAGGGGTGTCAAAGCGTAATTTTACCGAAAGTGAGGGTGGCCGACCGAGATTACTCAGAAATCTCGGCCGAGGTTCTACAGCCCTGTCCCGGTGGCGTCACAGCTTCTCCGGCGAGGCTAAGGCGACAGGAGCTTCCTTGGTGGCGCTGCAGGTGGCCGACAGTGGCCTGGCTCCCGTTGGCGGCCGTTCTCCGGCGGCGGCAACGCAGGAAAGTGGAACGTGAGCCGCTACTCACCCGAGGCCAAAGGAGACCGAGACGCAAGGGGAATGGACGGCGGTTCCTAGGGCGGCGGGGAGGCTCTTCCTCGGCGGCATTGGTGGTGGCGACGTGGTGTTCACCGGGGCTTCGAACAGCCTGGACATAGGGTGTATCTCGGCCGAGGAAAGGAGGGTGAGGCTGCTCGACTGAGGTGAAGAAGGGCGAAGCAGTCCCTAGCGGCGGCTGGCTCACCGTGGCGGCCGGCGACGGTCCGATCCAGAGAGAGGGGGACGGGGTGGCTGGGCACGAAGAGAAGCGGGAGGTGAGAGCTGAGGGAGAGTTGTGTGGAGTGAGTGCCAAGTGAGGGAGGGAAGGAGTGTAGGAGAGAAGGCCGGACCGAGAGGTCGGCTTGGTGCAGCACGCTAGGCCCCGGACTGAGGGGTCGGCTGCAGGCCTTGCTCCCCCTACAGGCCTAGGCGTAGGCTGGGCGGGCGGCACGTGCATGGCGTGGGAAGAGGGAAGGCACCGCGGTGATCCCGGGAGGCTGGGCGACGATCTCGGCCGAGATAGGCGGCCGAGATTCCCCAAAGAAGAAAGAAAAGAAGAAAGAAAAGAAAGGGCGGGATCCGACTCGTTAAACTAGTTCCGTAACGGGCGTTACGGTTCGGAATATTTATCGAACCTTTCCGTAGAATAATTTACGGAAAGCGAAACAACACGGTATTTTTTTTTTCTAAAATTTCCGGGCGTTACAGCATTGTTGGTTTCTGATTGTGTCTGCATGTATATTATATGTGTTATTATGTGTGTGCACTTTATGTAGTCTTATCTATGTTCTCTGTCTGTTTTACATTATGTACTGACTTTGTATGTTCATATGTTCTTTTATGTACATTCTGTTTATGTACTGTTTGTCTATACATTAACTTGTTTTATGTACATTGTGTTTATGTATTGATTGTGTATTGACTTTCCATCTATGTGTAGCTGACTTCTAATTTCCATATGTTCTTTTATTTTGAAGTTCACATATAGGTGGCTCGAGACAGATTCAGATGTCTCAGTCCGGTGTTTTCCGGTCTATTATCAAAATGGGCACAAGTTTGAAGTTGTGCAATCAGATTATACACTTCCTACTCATGAGGGAAGTTGTAACTTCAAGAAACTATTCAATGTACTTTGCCATTAACAATGTTCTTCTTCGTTTTAGTTTGAATGAATTTCAAGAGATTACAGGGCTTCATTGTGGTGATAAAGGCTTAAAAGAGGGAGAAAGTATTGATTATGTTGATATGCGTACTGTCGTTGGCTACGACAGATGTACTAATGGTGAACTAGAACAACTATTTGAAAAGGAGCCTAAAGAATCTGAATTTAAGTATAAGATGGCTCTTATAATATTTGTTGAAGGAGTTCTATCCTCCAAAGACAAGAAGACGATGGTTAGCCAGCAAATCATCAATCTTGTTAGTGACTTGTCTATTTTTTATGCCTACCCATGGGGTCATCACTCTTTCCTGCATTCTAAGAAATTCTTCCAGTCTTGTGAGGCTGGTAAAGAAAGATGTAGTTGTGGCCATAATATTGGTGGTTTTCCTCTTGCCCTTCAGGTACATTGTGTATTTACATGAAATTTATTTTTTTGTTTATGTTAAAATGTTTTTTCTACTGTTGTCTAACTCATTTTCTTGTTTTAGATACTTGCATTCAATTGTATGCCGAAGCTTGCAATGGAATTTGCAACTCTTTCAGATACTCCTACAGATCACCTCTGTAACAAGTGGGTGTCGAAGTCATTGAAGGTCAAACCCTATCCTTGATATTCTGGCATCAAAGTCTTGGTTGATAGCTTTACAAAGGAAGATATCAAGACTGTCCAGGGCCATTATGAAAATAATGATTCTGATTTGTGGGAGGATGAGTGTGATGATGACACATTAGACTTTTTATTTTTCTACGGATTTGAAAAATGTAATATTCAGGTACATCGTCCTGTTTATCAGGACAAGAAGAAAAAAGGACAAACAGGGTAATTATGACTGATTTTATTTTATGTACCTTGTTTATATTTGCCTTATGTACTTGTTTCTATTGTTTTTATGTATTCTGCATGCATGATTATTCTTATGTGTGCATTACACTGCTTATGTTTATTCAACTTAAATTTATGCATATTCATATGTATTGCATATGCATGCTAAATGTCTAAACATATTATATTTATGCATATTCATATCATACTTATGTTCCTACATATAAATTTCTCATTTACTGGTTTCTATTGCCTTTCTCATTTGTCTTATGTACTGACTTCATATTGTCCTTATGTATTGGTCTTTCATGATAATTGTTTACATATTATGTTGGTTTATGTACATTGTGTTTATGTACTGACTGTGTATTGATCTTTCATGATAATTGTTTATACATTGATTTGACTTATGTATACTGTTTTATGTATTGCTTTCTATTGCCTTTCTCATTTGTCTTATGTACTAATTTTTTATTGTCCTTATGTATACACCTTATGTGCCCTTCTTTATATTGTTTTTTTCAACTAATTTATATTGTATCTGTCATTTGGCTTATGTACTGTTTATCTTTTATTAAAACATTGTTTTTTTCACTTAATATTCTATTATTATTTAGTCGAAAATCTCAGAAAAGGATACTTCCAAAAAAGTTCTTGAAGAACAGTCTAGTGGCGATGACTTTGTCAATCCCCCTAAGACAAGGTCCAAGTCTATTAAAATTCAAGAACCTCTTCAAAAGGAAGTATCCAAGTTGGGGAAGAGAAAGTTTTCTAAGACAGTTCCTGCTGCACCATCTCCAATGTTTGTAACCTTAATTTATGTATTGTACATTTTCAATTCAGTTCAACTTATATTTTTTTTTGTTATTTTTGTAGTTCTAAGAAGAAGAAGAGTGCCAAGGGGAAAGAACCACTGACCCCTCCCTGTCATGCTGAAGAAGAAGCAGATAAGTCAGCTGACAAGAGTGGTTCTACTTTGCAGTGAGTTTCTGTATCTATCTTTACCATTATTATTGACTTATGTTCTTACTTGCTACTATATGTGTTATGTAGTGAGTTTATGTATTTATTTTCATATGTTTTTGCACTGTCTTATGTACCTTTATTATTCAATTATTTTATGCCTTGCTAATATATGTTTATTTTTTGTCTTCTGTGTTAGTGGTGAGGACACTAAACCCGTTTGGGTTTCTACAATCATTGAAATGCTTGTTCAACTTCAGAAGGATCAAACTGAGATAAATCATAAAGTTGAAGAGCAACAATCATTGTTGATGAGTGGGTGTCCTACTCTAAAGATTTGGGGACTGCGTATGAAAAACTCGATTTAACAATTTAGCTAGCATCCAAGAGAACTGAAAAAAATATCAAGAAGATGATCAAAGAGCTTGCCTCCTCTACAACTGCTACTGGTGATAAAGCTGCACCTTCTCAGGAAGTCAATGATGTTGAAGATTTATGTGACGACAAAAATGATGACTTGAGTGAGGTATACTTATTAGTTTTATGTTCATTTTCCAATTGCTGTATTTAAATATGTATTCATATTATTATATGAATTTGTATGAGTTTTTTGTGTATGATAAGTTAACACATTTGTTATGAAGGAAACTGAAAAAGAAGATGCTGATACTGAGGAGGCCAAGCCTTCACGTCGTATGGGTATGAGGGTCCGTCAAGAGAGCAGATGGAAGAGGACCCCATATAGAAAGGACGTGAAGGTTCCAAAAGCTCCTTCTGGTTGTACTATAAAGCGAAGTGATCGTCAAAAATTTTATAATTGGGTTGAAGCCAAAGAAAACAAAGGATCCATTACGGGGTACACAAAAAACTTCACCAGGACTTCTATTCAAAGTATTTTGCAAAAAGGAGGCTGGTTGAAGAATGAGGTAACTTTCCCATTCCTCTACCTACTTATATTATGTATAGGTTATGTACATCTCTTTTGATCACCCTCCATTCTGCTTATATTATGTACAGGTTATGTCATATCCGTACACATGCTTGTGCACTGACATTCCTCATTTTGTTAATATATTTGTTTCTGCTCCTGTTTTTGCAGGAATTGATGAAATCATAATGCTTATGAGGAAGTCAATTATGGAGTTCAAAGATTTGTTTGCACTTACTATTGTACTGGATTGTAGCTTTTCTCGTGCATACAAAAGGACAACCCTTGACAAGTTTTCTGCTGACGGCCCAGATTCCTTTGAGTTTGAAGATACTTTTTTTGATGTACTCAAAGGAGACATACCAAGGCTTTTCAGGAAAGAATTATATGATGTCAATTTTATATATGCTCCATTCAATCTTATTGACTCACATTGGGTGGCTGTTGAAATCAATTTCATCGACTGGTGCATATACGTATATGATCCTCAAGTGGTATATGTCAAGGAAGACACGCTTCAGTTCTATTTAGAGTCTCTTGTTGTTTTGTTTCCTCACGTGTTGAGAATTCATGGTGACCACACAAGATTGGGAGATAAATTGCAGATGCCATTCAAAATTGTGAGAAAGGATGTACTTAATTCCAATTTAGACGGGTATGTGTATCTCTTTACACTTCTTATGTTTATTCAAATTATACTTATGTACATTCATATATATTGCATATGCATGCTAAATGTCTACACATATTATTCTTATGCATATAAATATCATAATTATGTTACTACATATACATTTCTTATGTATTGGTTTCTATTGACTTTCTCATTTGCCTTATGTCCTGACTTTGTATTGTCTTTATTTTTGTATCTTTCATGATAACTGTTTATACATTAAGTTGGTTTATTTATATTGTGTTTATGTACTGGTTTCTATACTGACTTTGTATTTTACTTATATACTGACTTTGTCTTATGTACTAAATATGTATTGTCCTTATGTATTGACTTTGTATTGCCCTTATGTACTGACTATGTATTGTCCTTATGTACTGACTTTGTATTGTCCTTATGTATTGACTTTGTCTTATGTGCTGACTTTGTATTGTCCTTATGTATTGACTTTGTCTTATGTACTGACTTTGTATTGTCCTTATGTATACATACCATATTGCAGAGGAAGCTGTGGTATTTATACCATTAAATATATTCAATATTTGGCATCTGGACGCAGCGACTTATCAAACATTAGCGATGCTTCTCTCCCGTTGTACAGAGAGCAACTTGCATTTGTTGTATATGATAGGGACTGGCCAATATGGTTCGAAGAGATTTAGTCCTATGTTGTTTTTAAGATGATGTAACTGCTACTCAGATCCTTCCACTTATTGTTTTGTGTACTCAAACAGTTTGGTGTTATTGTAAGGTTGTTTTGTGTACTCAAACAGTTTGCTGTCAATGGGTGACTTAACTTTGTGTACTCTTTATATTTTACTTGTTTTATACCCGTCGTGTATTTGTACATATATGTTTATATGCATTTGTACATATATGTTTATATTTATGTAGACGCAGTGTGTGTACATAACATTGTCCTGTTTACAACAAAGAAATGTAATGACTTTCTGTAGTTATATTATGTAACCCAAAACTATCTGTTTGTCCCATTTTGTTTGTACCTGAATACAGTCTTACAATTATTCCCTAGTTTGTGTGTCATTAATGTATACTAATACGCAACAGTCCAATATAGATTTAAAGCAATTAAAATTTCCTATTTAGGTTGATTAAGTCATGTCCTTTTGTTGTGCCCACTCATTTCACAACAGCTGCATTTCCGTTTACTCTTTAATTCCCATGCAACACGTTTCCTAGCTTTTGGCAGACGACCAGACCTCTTACGCTTCTTTTGAGGATCACATGAGATTTCTAATACTGACGGATGAACATTCCACTCTGACTTGTTAGGAATTGGATAAATTGTCTCTACATAAGCAGTCCTCCAACTCTCACTTGTATAATACTTACCGATTAGATCAGATGCATTCATACCCATGTGCTTAGCTGCAGCCATGGCATGTACACACGGTATCTCTTCAATATCAAACTCCTTGCAGTCACAACTCTTCATTAGCAAACAAACAGTAACTTGTTCATCTCCCTTCTTCACTTCAAACTCTAGTTTTTCTGCATCTAGTACATAAACAAAGTAGCTACCACATTATGTGTACTTTTTCTGGATTATTGCTTCTATTTTCGGTGGACACTTCTCTACACAAGATGTAGACTTTTTTCGACGCTCTACAAACCACTTAGTCATGAATTGTCTTATTTCCTCAAGCATTGCTAGAACCGGATACTCTCTACCTTCTTTCATTATACCATTTACACACTCTGCGTTGTTGCTAGTAAGGATGTTGTACCTTTTCACCGGACAAAACGAACGTGCCCATGTTGGAATTCCAATTTCCTTAAGCATCTCCCCTACATTTGGCTTCTCCTGTTTGTCAAAATACATACATATTATGAATACTTACTGTCAACAAAACACGCAACTTTCAAATCAACATAAATGTGTGTAATAAGATGCATTAATGTACATACCCCTGAGATTTGTTCAAGAATTCTCATGCAATCTGTCCTCTTATATTTTCGTGCACAATCCATGAACATTTCAAGTATTCTGTCGGATCTTGTTCTTTTCCTCAAATTTCCTTTAAGATGCCAATTGCAATATCCATGGAATGTCATCTCATAGTTTGATGTTATTCCTTTTTTAATGAAGCTATGCCGATCTGATATGAACAAAAGTTCATTGTTGTTTGGTACAAACCGTTTGAGGTTCTTGAAGAACCAATCCCAAGATGCATCATTTTCACTGTCAACGACTGCAAATGCTATTGGGTAAATCTGTTGATTTGCATCTTGTGCAGTTGCTACAAACAAGACTCCCCCATATTTTCCCTTCAGATGAGTTCCATCTACTGTGATTACCTACATATACATAATGATTTAAACACACACACATCAAGTACATAAAGCATGATCAGAGGAGTCAGTACATACGTTCTATCAATTACAAAATCACACACACAAATCAAGTACATAAAGTGTGAACAGGGTAGCCGGTACACAAGTTATATCTGATACACAAGGACACACACAAGTACATAAAGCTTCGATATAGGATTCGGTACACAAGTTATATCAGATACACAATTTCATGTACATATCAAGTACATAAAGCTTGCACAGAGGACTCAGTACACAAGATATATCCGATACACAAGGTCATGTATATTTCAAGTACATAAAGCGTGAATAGAGTACATAAAGCTTGCACAGAGGACACATTACACAAGATATATTCTATACACAAGGTCATGTATATTTCAAGTACATAAAGTGTGAATAGAGTAGTCAGTACACAAGTTGTATCAGATACACAAGTTCATGTACATAATTGTTAACTGCAAGAATTATTAGTACATAAAGCGTGAACAGAGGAGTGGTTACAAAAGTTATTACCTTTCTCATCACTTTAAATCCTCTTATTGATTGCCCATAGACGACAAACACATACTTGAAACGTCTATCGTCATCAAGCTTTAGAGTAACAACGGTGCCTTCATTTATCTGTCCCAACACATACAAATATGAAGGTATCAACATAAAATTATCCTCCGGTGTACCTCTTATCATGTCCTTCACTTCTTCTTGGGCCTTCCAACACTTCCAGTAACTGGCATCAATGTTATGTAAACTCTTCATAATTGTGCTGATTTGGTCGATTGTAGGTAACTTCTTTGAGTTATAATACCTACATAATCAGAACATACATTTATGTAACTTAATGTAAGTTATGTAATGTTACACTTTAACGACTATCTAGTAAAATAAACACTTACATTGATTTAACCTTCTCAGCTATTACATTATAAGAAGCCTCCCTTTTGACTGATCTCCTTAATTGAAAAGAACATGTGTGGGTGGAGTTATACCTTGTTGTTGTAAAGTAACTTGATTGTCCAAGCATAGTGAAGCGCACCCTCCATTTACATTCTTTGTCAACACACACTGCTGTTAATGCCCTCAATTTTGACTTGACAATTTTGTATTGGGAACATTCTGAGATGGCATGTAGACACAATGCGTTCTTCACTTCACTTTTCGTACAGTAGGTTTTCCCAATTCCAAGATACATATTTGTCTCTGTAGGTACATAACCTGGTATTTGAGGAATGATGGCCATAGATGTATCTTCAAAATGCTCTGTGTGTACATTATTTGATGAACTCTTTCCATGATAAATATGTATCTCCTTCTCACCATTCTGTATTTCATCATCCTGTAACTGTTTTTTGATTACACATAAGGGAATACTCCAGCGGTACTTGTCCATTTCATTTATCTTAATATATGTTTCAAAATCTTCCCTTGTGTTGACATCAAATGGCATCAGTGCTGGATTAAAAATATTTTTGTACGATAACTCAATTGCAAATTCTGAAACACAAATTCCAAATGTTGAAGCAACCAATCCTTTCAACTCATCAAATGTGCATGCTACATCAATCAACAAAGATGAAGATCGGTTGCCGGCACAACACATCCAACTTTTAATCGAACAGTAAAGCATCTTACGTTTCTGTCTTTGGCGGCTGGAGGGTTATAATTTCAGGGATATAATGGTCCAAACCAAAAACCTTTCTCATTGTTTTATTTTATTTTCATTTTCTATGGGCTTACTTACTCCCCATATAATATTATGGCTTACATAATGCTCATTATATATAAAAGGACCCCCTTACCCATTTAAGCCCGCGTTTAATATAGGCTTGGAAAAAAAAAGAGATTAAATTGAATAAATTCGTACTTTATAATTATAAATGACAAAATAAGCCATTCCTTAATTTTATTTAATTTGGTGTCAAAGAAATCCTCAAATTAAATTATTTTATCTATACTAATTCGATAAGCTATATTTAATAGTTGTCAAATACAAGTTATATCTAAATTATAAAAACCAATACAATAGTAAAAGTATACTTAGATTATATGCCCAGAATTTAATATCTAAATTTAAAAAATGACCTAATTTTATAAGAAAAGTACAAACTCTCTTTAAAAAAAATGTTCTCTCGTAAAGGGATACTAGTGTATTACTCGCACTTTGTGCGAGGTTAAGTTTTAATAAATTCTAAATATTATAATAATGTATAAAGGAGAACATATAAACATAAACAAAAATAATATATTATATTCAAATATCCATTCAAGACGAATTGAATTCGGTCGTGCTGAATTTTATCCAATCAAATGAAGATATCAAATTAAATCAAACGAATAAATTATAGCTAGCAATATATTGGTCGAACTTAAAAACAAAAATTTGCACATTGAACTAAATTAATAATAACGATAGTTGATTAAAAACAGTTCATAAAATATATTTAAAAAACAAACAAATTTATTTGATAAAAGAGAAACAAATAAAATGGTAACAAACTTAATTGATAATAACCGGACATACAATTAAAATATAAATAAAATCTTAATTGTAAATTGTTAACGTAAAAGATTTACTAACTTTTCCACTTTTTAAGCTTAATTATTATTAACGTAAAATATTAACTTTTTAAAGATTTTTTTAGGCTTCGTGAATTCTGACACTGACACGTGGCAATAAGGGTCTATCCTTCAATACTTATAAGATTAAATTATAAGATACTGACAAAACGAAAGATAATTATATGATTACGCAAAAGCTGAAAAATAAAAATGGTTTCCTCATAAATATAAGCTTTTGAAGTGAGTTGAGTCCTTGATTTTAGGTGTGTTTAGTTCTTGTAATCCTCTATCAATGATAAATTTTTTAAAGTAGGGAAACTTACTTAATTGAATCGTTTATTTTCTCTATGTAAACTCCTCCGCCCTCCTAAAAGAGAGGTTTAGGTAAGAGACAATAGGCGAATAAGGATTGTGTTGTGCTTCGACTAAGATAGTTTTGGTTGAGTATTAATCACCCCTATAAATCCGAAAGCTACGGGAACACCGAATGTCTAGTGATACTATACTCATGCATTTGTTAAAGTTCTCCCATTAAATTTCTTAATTACAGACCATGGTAAACTTGTGATTAAAGAATAATTATTATTCATAATATAGCTAGCTAGTAGGTTATGGTAATGAGTACCACATAAAATCCGTACGTTAAATCAAGTGTGTAAGCTTGAATAAATTTGTACATAAAGTTGTGGCTTAAATTTGTAATTTAAATAAATATTTTAGGTTGTAAATAGCATAGTCCTATTTATACTACCCTCATTAGACCTTTTTTTTGGAAAATACTACCCTCATTCGACTACAAGTTACTAAACTAACTCTTTGTGTAATATGGTAGCCGATGCAATGACACGAGTAGTACATGCGAGTGCAAATTCTCCTCATGGAGTCCTTCGACTACATGCGAGTGCAAATTAATGGTGTCGAAGGACTCCATGAGGAGAATTTGCACTCGCATGTTTTAGGCTTTACTTATTACAAGGTAATCCTATGGATTCTTTAAAGAAAAAAAAACTAAGGATTCATTAAGGCCCTTTGGTTGACAAAATCAAATACAGAATGTGATATTCAACTAGAATATGCGTTCTGAGTTTCGTGCAAATAAAAATATCACCATTAGTCAATATAATATGAAGTGTTAAATCTAGCTGCAGCCTGCATGCTGAAGAAATTGATGTTATGTTGTGTGTCAAAATCAGAAAACGACTAGTTACGTCAATTAGTAAACATACCTTTCATTGTTCATTATTAATCATTTACTCTAGCGGACTTGATTGCACTTATACAGCTATATTGTGTGTCGTTATCAGGAAAAAAAAAAACTTGTAGAAATTGTGATTCATGTAGAAATGGTATATAAACGACTCGTAAACATACCATTCCCCCTCCAAACACAAAACAACAGCGGACTTGCTTTACATACATATAAGAACCGATGGATCCATACCAACGATTGGGGCAGAAAAGCTTGTCCAACAACGACGTAAACCGTCAGCTTGCTTTTCCCGTTCACCTTATCAACCACGTGTGGGTTCCAAATGACCCGAGAAACTTCGAGTTTGGAGTCATTGATAGGTTCGAGAGAGGTGGGAGTGGCGGGCCCGTGTGAGGGAGGACCCAAACGGAAACCCGAAGCCTGAAGTCTATGGACCCGAGTGGAAGCGCTTTGTCAAGAAGAAGAATCTCCGGTTCGGAGACATGTTGGTCTTTTATCGGCACCCTCATCCTCATGCCGTTTTCGTCGTCGGTGTCGAGAGGGAAATAACTATATTGGGACGGACCTTCTACGCGCCCCTCGATTAGTCTGCATTATGCATCTCATGTGATGTAATATTGTGTTACGGTCACCATCAGATAAGGGGATGACTATCCCGTCTTACTTGGTCCTGTTTTTTATTAAATAAAGGGGGCCTATGTAATATTGTGTCATATATGTAGAAAGTTATCAGATTTCATTTTTTCCTAAACCATATATATATATATTTTTATTCTTGTTTACTAAATAAGGTTATTTTTTAAATATTATCCTATATTGTTTTGTTGGTCAAGAAAGAGATCGAACCTTTACTTTTTAACTAGTACCCGTGCCGTGCACGGGTATTTATAAAACATATATTTTTAAACTTATTTTTACTCTGTGTATTGATAGTAAGAGTTAAAATTTAAAACAAATAATAAAATAATAGTATAACCACGTTATATTATATCCTAAAATATTTCATGAAATACAACATTGTTTGTAGTATTTTGTGACTTGCTTGTAAGATCACATATCTTGATCCTCAAACCATCCCTACTTGTGACTCTTGAAATTGCCACATAAAGTTGTCCGTGATTAAAAATTGGTCTAGGTAGGTATAATCCAACTTTTGAAAGGGAATGAATATCATATGTGATAAAAATTATATGTTGTGATTATATAACTGACTTGAGAGGTAAAACAATCGTACACAAAGTTATACTCGGATTATATATATATAATAGATCGTTATATAATAGCACAAAAATTACAACATATTGTAACTAAAACTAACTACCTCTAACCCGCACGACAATTACAATTTCAAATAAAATAAAATTATAAAATAACTAACAAAAGTAGAAAATTCAAGTAATTTAAAATTAAAAAAAATAAATAAATAAAATATCCGATTACCTTAAAAACAAGCAATCTTCTTTCTACTTTACTAAAACAACCGTCAAAATGTTGACGTGGCGGCCTCGCGATTTTTCCCCTAAATCTTTTTTTATCAAATTATTTAATAAACCATAAAATCTTTTTTTACTAAATTATTAATTTAACCGTAAAATCTTTAGCCATCAAGTCTTTTACGTTAATTGACAATAAAACCTAAACTTCTCCGGTACATTATAATTCTCACCTTATATATTTCTTATTTCCTTCCTTTTATATTAATATTTTTTTTATTTTTTAAAAATATTTAGCCATCAAATCTTTTAATTTTAAATTACACAAACTTTTTGAACGATTTCACGATACTTTTTTTAACGCTTTTATCCCACATCGACTAAATGTAAGGTTGATAGTTTGAGAACATGTATAAATAGAGGGGTTTGAAGATCAAACAAATCATCTATTTCTTGGCCTTTTAGCTAAGTTGAAGTATAATTTTTATAATAACGAATTAGTATCCATTGTAAGAGCCGTAGTCTTTCGACCGAGATCGGATCATAGCCGAGATTGGCTTTGGGCCGAGATTGGTCTTTCCGCACCCGCAGGCATGACCGCCGCCCCTGCGGGTTTCCGCCCCTGCGGCTCATGGGACCGCCCCTGCGGTTTCCGGCGGCTGCAGCCGGTTTTGTTGACTCTTTTGACCGTGCTTTACCTTTCACCTTACCTCTTCGTTTTACCTTGCTGAGCAAGGGTTCCATCTTCATTCCTTTCTTCAGCTTCCCACGTCCTTCTTGCTTCTCCTTTGCTTCACCTTGATCTTGCCTTGGTTTCCATTTGTTTGGAAGAGAGTTTGTTGTGGCTAGAGTGTGTGTGGATGCTAGTGATGTATGTTGCTGAGCTTGGAAGCCAGCTTTGGTGTGTGTTGATCCTCCCTGCAGCCTAGGATCTTCAGTAGTGGTGAGTGCTTGTTATTCTCCTTCTCTTCTTCTTTCATTCAATCTTTCTAGCTTAGGATTAGATGTATGCTAAGGATATTGATGGTTGGTATGTGTATGTGCATGTGGTGTGTGGTTTTGGAATGGTAAGGACGTGATTTGATCACGTGAAGAGCCGAAGAAGAATCACGAGATCTTGTTCTGCACTGTCGCCGCCCCGCGGCCAGAAGTCACCGCCCATGCGGACCTTGTGCCGCAGCGCCCGCGCCGTGCCAGCGCCGTGCCTGCGTTGCCAGCGACCCTTGTCACCGCCCCCGCGGTTGAGTGTCACCGCGCTCGCGGTGTCCTGCGTTCCGCCCCTGCGTCCTCCGTTCACGCAGGTGCGTTTTGTCCCTGGACTACCTATAGTTAGGTAGTTCCTTTCCTTTCTAATGTGAGGAACTTAGTACCATGCTAGGATTCGGATGTTGATGAGTACGATATAGATATGCCGGTTACGGCTTTGAGGTTACAAGTTGGATATGATCCCTTATGGATCCCTTGGGTCTAGGTGTGACCCCTTTGTGTGATAGGATTGTGATATATATATATACGTGTGTCTTGTATAGGCTGAGTTATCCTCCAGTTTGGAGGGGACATTTCTGAGAGTTGTTCGTAGCGAGTTACTTCTGAGATCGAGGTAAGTCCATAGGACTTACTTAGCTACTATCCTTATATTGGATGTATGCTTGAGTGGTGTGTGTGTTTTATGCTTATAGCATGTGTTATTATGGTCACCGACCTATGTTATACTGACCGCCCATTGTAGTGGCCGTGATAACCTTTCCCTTTCATCCCGTAGTAGAGTCTGGGAGGTTCTCTGTAGTCAGGCCAGATCTGGTATACGGGAAGGACCCTCACCACTCCCACAGGGTACACGGGAGGTGTGTTGATACTACTCCAGTTGGCTAGAGTACTCAGAGGCGGCGATTATATTCCTCGTGTCACCTATCTTCATATATATCTATTTATACGATTAAGTGATTCGACTTATTAAAGATAATAAACCGGGTAAATGTTTGATATCATGCTGAAGTGTTTATTATATCTGATATGTGATTGTGCTCTAGCATCTTCTTATATATGTGTATAGTTAGCTAACGGTTTTATACCGTGTTGTAGATCCTTTGCAGGTTAGGAGAGCTGCAGAGTGATCCAGAGGGGTGATCTGCTGAGGGTTCCGTACACTGGGGTCATACTCGTGGGTTACGGGATATTTCGATCATGTATATACGTTATGTTTTGTTTGTACTCAGCAGCGTTGTATAAACCTTTTGATACTTTTATAACAGTTTGATGTTTTGTATTTAATCTATCGGTGCCTTGTTGTAAGATTCAGTGAACTTGTTGTCAAGCTAGGGTCAAGATCCATTGTGAGATCCTAGCACAGTAGCACTCCGAGTCCTACGGATTTGGGGTGTTACAAAGTTGGTATCAGAGCCAGGTTGACAACAATGGCACTAGTAATCTGCAATAAAGTTCGAATAGATAAATAAACAAAACCCGAAAGGGGTCTGACTTTTCAAAAGGTTTTGGTTTTGAAATGAGTACAAAATGATTTGGGATATCGTGTACGTGAACCATCGCCCCTCTGAAGATCTCGACAGTATAGGTATATATATATATATAGATAGATAGATACTATTTGATGTGATGTGTGATATATATATCTATACATACGGCATATATATAGCCTCCTGAGTAGGTTACATCCTCTGCAGATGTTTCAGACTAGAGCACCTGCAGTTGGACGGGGTAGAGGTAGAGGTAGACCCCTCTAGGTAGAGGACGGGGTAGGAGAATGTGGCTGAGAGTGCCACCTCGGAGATTGGGAATGGTATAGCTGAGAGACATACACCACAACGAGTCCAGTCAGATGACTCGGGTTATGTCATTATGATGGGACCAGATTTCCTTGCGAATATTAGACAAGTGGAGGAGGCTGCTAGAGCAGGTGAACGTATTCCTGATCTGCCAGTACAGGGGGAATCATTTGAAGGATTGCATAGAATTACTCAAGTGCCAGTTGTACCGGCACGTGCTGCTGAGATTACCCGAGTTTTAGGGGAGCATAGAAGGTCTGGGAAGAGACAGCGGATAGGACAGATCAGTGATACTGGTGGGGTTGCTGGCTCAGGGCAAGGTCAGAATCGCCGGAGTCAACCCCCACCTGTACCAGTTACAGATCAAGGACGGCGATGTTTTAATTGTGGTAAGTATGGACATATGCAACGAAGGTGCACGAGGCAGACAGTGACTTGTTATATCTGTGGCAGTCGAGGTCACAGACATATTTTCTGTAGACATGGTTGAGCTTTGTCTCAGCCGGGTTCTTTTCCTGTTAGGGTAGCTGGGGGTGGACAAAGGTCACCTCAGCAACAGCAGCGACAGCAACCTGGGCCGACCAGAGGTGCTGAAGGAATGGTAGGTTCTGAACGATACTAGAGACGTTCAAGTTACCCCGCAGCTGCATTGGTTGCTGCTACGGGTCCACGGTGTTTTAACTGTAATGATCCTGGACATTTACGACCAACATGCACGTATCCGTTAGTGACTTTCTTCACTTGTGATGGGCAAGGTCACCTGGAGATTTTCTGTAGATGGGGTGGAGTTTTATCACAGCAAAGTTCTTTTCCTGCCCTTGCAGTGGGAGGTGGACAGATATTACCTCAGCAGATACAGGGACCGTGGAGAATCCCAGATTGCCTTACTACTCCGGGAGCTGCTCCGCGGCCAGGTAGAGGCTTAGGTCGGGATGGTGATGATGTGGACACTAGAGGACCACATGGTCTAGTTTTGCATTGAGGAGTGCAGATGAGCCAGCCACACCGACTGATACAGGTACCTTTCTAATTTCCTAGATTGCTTGTTAGAGTCTTATGTGATACGAGTGCGACGCACTCTTTTATTTTCGATGCCTGTATAGAGTACCTGAGCCTAGATGTGGTTGAAGGAATACCCTTTAGTATAGGGTTACCGAAGGTAGTGGGGTCAGAGGTACCCGTGAGATCCGTGACTGTCCCGTTTCTATAGGACCCGTGTGTTACTGGTTGATCTTTGTATCATGCCAGTAGTGTATGAGAATATCCTTTTAGTTTTGGTTTGGAGGGTTAGGCATCAAACTGTATGATATGTAGGTAGGAGGACTGTCACAGTCTCCACCGAGTTAGGTCAGGTATAGTGACCAGTGCGGTACATGCAGCGAAATCGATTATACAGGTAATGAGGCCTTCTGGTGTTATGCCATGGAGGGGGAGAGTCCAGCGTTAGAGGATATCCCAGTTGTTTGTGAGTTTACTGATGTTTTGCTGAGCCGTCCAGTTTGCCGCCTCAGAGGAGTGTGGATTTCAGTATCGAGTTAGAGCCTGGTACGAGACCCATCTCGAAGGCCCATACTGGATGGCGCTTGTCGAGATGTTGGAGCTGAAGAAGCAACTCGAGGAGTTGGCTGAGAAGGGCTTCGTTTGCCCTAGTGTATCCCCATGGGGTGCACCTGTCCTCCTCGTACCGAAGAAGGACGGATCACTAAGGTTATGCATAGATTACAGAGAGCTGAACAAGGTGACCATCAAGAACAAGTATCCACTACCGTGCATTAAAGATTTGTTAGATCAGCTACAGGGAGCGACTGTGTTCTCCAGGATTGGCCTGTGTTCCGGGTATCACCAGCTGAGGGTGAGGGAGCAAGATGTGCACAGGATAGCATTCCGGACCAGATATGGCCACTACGAGGTTGTAGTGATGCCATTTAGGCTTACGAATGCCCCAGCCGTCTTTATGGAGTTGATGAACAGTATCTTCATCGACTTCCTGGATCAGTTGTGGTGGTTTTATTGATGAGATTCTAGTATACTCTCGCAGTGGAGAGGAGCATGCAGGACATCTGAGGACTATATTGCAAGTTTTGCGGGATAGAGAACTTTATGCTAAGTTCTCTAAGTGTTAGTTCTGGATGCCAGAGGTAGCATTCCTGGGTTCCATTGTTTCCACCAAGGAATTCAGATGGATCCGGTGAAGATAGAGGTTGTAGCAGCACGAACGATACCGATGAACGTCAAGGAAGTACGTAACTTCCTTGGCCTAGCCGGCTATCACAGACGCTTTGTGGAGGGCTTTTCTATGATTACCCATCCACTGATGAGGTTGTTGAGGAAGACTACCAGATTTGTGTGGTCTGATCAAGGTATGCAGAGTTTGGAGTAGCTGAAGAGATGTCTGATTTCCGTTCCTGGGTTGGCACGGCCAGAGAGTACAGTTAATTTTGTGGTTACAGAGATGCATCCAAGCTAGAATTTGGAAGTACATTGATACAACAAGGTTGACAATTCAGTAGCAGTGACAGAGAGACTTGATTTGGTTAGAGTGGATATCTAGTTTCTTGATGAAGATCCGAGAAGGGATATTTCAGAATGAGGCCCCACCGTTCCTGCTAGGAGCAGATGGAGCTTTGAAACGCCGCTATCGCGTCTAGGTACCGCTGATGCGGAGTTGAGCTAGAAGATTTTGCAGGAGGCATTGTACGCCATAGTCAGTGCACCCTGGTACGAGCAGATGTACCCGGATTTGAGACGTTGTAGTGATGGTTAGGGCTAAAGCCCGATGTAGCCGGAATTATGGCACCGTGCGCGACCTGCCAGCAGGTCAGGGTAGAGCACCACAGACCGGGAGGTGAGCTCCACCCACTTCCTGTTCCACAAAGGAAGTGGGAGGACGTCACCATAGATGTTGTGACTGGGCTGAGACCGAATCGAAGATTGATATTATCGGGGTATCGTAGACAGATAGACGAAGACGGCACATTTCCTTCCTATTCGGGAAACGTGGCTGATGAGCAGATTAGCTGAGGAGTACACTAGACAGATAGTGAGACTCCATGGGGTACCGAGGACGATCGTCTCAAGTAGAGATGGATGATTTACCTCGAGATTCTGGCAGCAGATTCAAACTGCCCTGGGGACGAGTTTGCACTTCACGACTGCGTTTCATCCTCAGATATATGGTCAGTCAGGGAGGACCATTCAGACGCTGGAGGATATGCTGCGAGCTTGTGTGTTGGATTGGGGACAGGTGTGGAGACGGATCATCTTCCACTAGTTGAATTCTCACACAATAATGGTTGGTATGCATCTTTTCGGATGACCCTAGGAGGCACCGTATGGACAGAGATATCAAACTTTGTTAGGCTGAGATGAGCAGAGCAGTGACAGTGATTTGACACTTGATCAGGTTCAGGATGATGGGATTCGAGTAGCCCTGGTTAGAGAATGATTGCTGACTGTGCAGAGCCGTCAGAGGTCGTATACAGATAGGAGGCGTAGACCTCTAGAGTTCAGAATTGGAGCCTAGTATGGCTGAGAGTGTCTCCGACACGAGGTGTTAGATGCTTTGACATTAAGAGGAAGTTGAGAGCGTAGCTGGCCTTAGAGTTCAGAGTTGGACCGTTTGAGTTACTGGATCGGATTAAGAGCACAACTTACAGATAGCCCTGTCTCCGAGATTCGAGGATTTAACCTAGGTTTCATGTGTCTCAACTGAGGGACTACATACCAACTCCGAGACACACTGTGAGTTATGATGATTTGGTGGTTGAGCCGGACCACATTTGTATCAAGCATTCTATTATAGTCCTAGGCAGAGGCATGAGATGTCTGCGTGTATAGAACATTCCTGTGTTGAGGATACAGTGGTTGAGACGAGAACCTGATGGGGATACGGGAGAGACTGGGAATAATATCCAGAGGAACTATCCAGAGTTATAGGCGAGGATAGATATATCTATAGGATCCAAGAGTAGGTCTTAGGACTAGCCTGAGGAGCGATATGATTACGTGCATATGTGCTTATGTGCTTATATGCTATGCTATGTTTATTTTCGTGCTAGCTATGATGTGTTTATGATCTTACTAGATCTTGTTGTGCTAGTACGACTGTTAGGTATAGCTGGAGATGGTTCTTACCTCCATGCTATTGTGATATGACTGTTAGGGATAACTGGAGATGGTTCCTACCTCCATGCTATTTTGATGGACATAGTTTGGATGGAGATGTCTTCTCCATGCCCGATGATAGTTTGCTAGAGATGTCACTCTACGCCTCGGATAGTAGTGTGATTTTTGAGGTATAGTGTCATATGAGTTGATACCTTATGTACGAGATGTGATACCTCCGATAGAGAGAGTGTATTCCGATACTGAGTCCGAGAGGTTTCCGGGTTTGTACAAGTTTCGGGACGAAACTTTTTTTAGGGAGGAGGGATGTAAGAGCCGTAGTCTTTCGGACCGAGATCGGATCATAGCCGAGATTGGCTTTTCCGCACCCGCGGGCATGACCGCCGCCCCTGCGGGTTTCCGCCCCTGCGGTTTCCGGCGGCTGCAGCCGGTTTGTTGACTCTTTAACCGTGCTTTACCTTTCACCTTACCTCTTCGGTTTACCTTGCTGAGCAAGGGTTCCATCTTCATTCCTTCTTCAGCTTCCCACGTCCTTCTAGCTTCTCCTTTTGCTTCACCTTGATCTTGCCTTGGTTTCCTTTGGTTTGGAAGAGAGTTTGTTGTGGCCAGAGTGTGTGTGGATGCTAGTGATGTATGTTGTTGAGCTTGGAAGCCAGCTTTGGTGTGTGTTGATCCTCCCTGCAGCCTAGGATCTTCAGTAGTGGTGAGTGCTTGTTCTTCTCCTTCTCTTCTTCTTTGATTCAATCTTTCTAGCTTAGGATTAGATGTATGCTAAGGATATTGATGGTTGGTATGTGTATGTGCATGTGGTGTGTGGTTTTGGAATGGTAAGGACGTGATTTGATCACGTGAAGAGCCGAAGAAGAATCACGAGATCTTGTTCTGCACTGTCGCCGCCCCGCGCCAGAAGTCACCGCCCTGCGGACCTTGTGCCGCAGCGCCGCGCCGTGCCAGCGCCGTGCCTGCGTTGCCAGCGACCCTTGTCACCGCCCCGCGGTTGAGTGTCCACCGCGCCCGGCGGTTTCCTGCGTTCGCCCTGCGTCCTCCGTTCACGCAGGTGCGTCTTGTCCCGGGACTACCTATAGTTAGGTAGTTCCTTTCCTTTCTAGTATGAGGAACTTAGTACCATGCTAGGATTCGGATGTTGACGAGTATGATATAGATATGCCGGTTACGGCTTTGAGGTTACAAGTTGGATATGATCCTTATGGATCCCTTGGGTCTAGGTGTG